>KB305899.1:82083-174825 GCA_000328365.1 Capitella teleta | reverse complement strand
CACTATCCATGGCGGTTATGGTCGTCCACATCATCAGCAGCGTCATCGGCGGCGGCGTCATCAGCGGCGTTATCATGATCTTTGGCGTCTTCCATTCCAGAGCAATGCGTCTCAGGGAAGTCATCTTGTGGGTCATCACAGGTGGAAACTGAGGCTTGACGTTTATTTTGATGCATTTGGCAGCCATTCCCGACAACGTACTCTGACCGGCCAAAAATGGGCATCAAAGACACGGTCCATATCAGTTGCAACGACTGTTAGTCTGAACGAAGCATTCAGCCACGACTCCTTCGATGTACATGTACAGTGGACATCTCTTGGGGTGACTCCCTTACTAATCATGTACTTCTTGACTGTGTCCATTGAGCATCTCTCCAAATGATTAACAAACAACTGCTTTGTTGGCCTGCAGCAATTCAGCACAGTGCCTTTTTCTGTTCCCACGACTACTCGTAGGTCTTTTGCAGCATTTCTCAACTGCTTTCTCGCTTCATCTCTCTTTTTAATTGTCTTTCGCTTCACCACAGTGGACCAAGGTGCACCACCAGCAGACTCAGCAGTAACAGCAACTGGCTTGGAAGTATGCAAACCAGCAGTAGATGGAGATTTCCGTGACGGGGCCTCTCCGTTTCTAGGTTGCTCGGGGACAAGAATGCTATCCCAAAAAATTGTCCATGAACCTGAACAGCCAGAGGAGCATCTCGTTTGGGTACAACTTTTGCGAGTCCTCTCTAATGCTGCAACACGAGCAGCAAGCGAGAAAATGTTTATTTTTTCTGGCGAACAGGGTGGCGTTCTGCGTAGGTTGAGAACGTAAAACTGTACATTCATATTTTCACATCTCTGGTTATTGACTAGCGTGCCAATCCAGCTGCATACGTCATCTACAAATGGCCTCATCATTTGACGGTCGACCGGAGTTTGCGACCGACGGGGCTTCCTAGCATCTTTAAGCAGGTCATGGCACTCTCGCCAAAAGGTTTCCCTAGCATGGAGCACTTCTTTGGGCCGGTAGAACTCATTTAAGCACTCAGCTAGCATTGTAAGCGTACTGTTGTGCGCATGAGTAAGCGCAAAACATAACAATTCACTGTGAACCAGCTTGATCTCAGGGGGCGGGGCTGAAATTGACATTCCTGTCATGGTGATTGCTCTGTGAGTAGTTCAACAGAACAAAAGAAAAACACAAATCCGGACCTTTCGTCCTTATGTGAGACCGTGGATGCACTTGACATATCCCAAAAGAATGTCCAACACTTTACGGTCACGTTGGTATAAAAATTATCCTTCTGCTTCTACAAATGATGTAATGAACTGTAATATTCAAGGAGCGCAGTCAATTCGTACTTTCGCTCGTTATATCTGACTCAGACTCCAGACAATCTTGAGAAGGCCATTGACGACATCTTCATCAAGCAGCTGCAAGTTACCAAAGGTGTAAAACAACCAAAGATAGACACAAAGCTCAAATCAGTGTCACAGGATTCGTACAAGAAATTGATTCAGGCAGCATATATGTGTGCAATGGGGGGTTTGCCTTTGACCCAATTTGAAACCATGGTGAAATGTTTAAGGATGACAGGGACCAAATTGGTCAGTGACTGTGATAACAGCAAAGCTGCCAGGAAGTTTATTAATGAATTAGCCCAATCAATTTGCCATAAATTGACAAAGAAGCTGGGCAGCTGCTTCTTTTCAATCCTGACCGATGGCTCCCAACCAAAGAAGACTGGTGCAGAGAAGGAGATGGTGATGGTTAGGCTGACCAATGACGGCCTTCCTTAATTCTTTGTGGTAGGGTTGATCGACCTTGATCAATATGGAAATGCGACCTCAGACAATCTTGAGAAGGCCATTGATGACATCTTCATCAAGCAGCTGCAAGTTACCAAAGGTGTATACCAGCATCAGCTGATGTCTACAACATCGGATGGAGCCAGTGTATGGCCTGCTCACACAGCTCCAAAGAGACAGAGACTGGCTGGTTACAGTCCATTGCATTTCCCATCGGCTTGAGTTAGCTTTAAAGGACTGTCTGCTGAAGGAGAAGAGCTTCAAAGACATGAATGACTTGATGATTATTTTATACTATCAGTTCAGAAGAAGTGGAAAGTTGAAGCGACAATTTAAGGAACTGGCCAAAGTTAATGCATCCCCCAAAGTTTATGGCACTTGCTTCATCAATCATATGAGAAAAGAATTAACAAATCTTCTCAACAATTGGTCAGTGCTAAAGGAGTGCCTGAAGAATGGCATTGAGAGTGGTGACTTCATAGGTACGCAGGCTAAACTTCAAAGCTTACTATGAAAACTGGTGAATTTCAAATTTCTTGCCTCTTGTGCTGCCATCAAAACCCTTCTTGATCAAATTGCATGCCTGTCACTTGCTTTTGAGCAAGATGACCTTCACATTTTTGATTGTCTTATTTAATCTACTTTAAATTTTATCGATTCAATTCTTCCCAAAACATGCTCTCAATTCTTAGAGAATTGTCACATCACAGTTGAAAATGTAATGCTGAAATGGAAATTGGTAGTTGTTGGCGATAAAAGGAAAAAAGTGGAGAACTAAGCAAGTTGCACCTTGGAAATATCCATGAATTCCATAAAACATGTAGGGGTGCAGCTGACAAAGTCGTTTCAATGATGCCTTCAATGATTGAGTCAGTGAAAAAATGCATTCAGACTAGATCCAAATTGGATGAAACTATGGAGGAGGTCTTTAGAGCAATGACTTGGCTGGACCCTGCCAACTGGTGTGATACTGACGAGGAAGTTAGGATGATGAATCTGGTCTATGAGAGGCTCAAAGTACCACCTCACAAGGCAGGGTTCTCTGTTGCCTCTCTGAAAAGTGAGTGGGCAAAGCTCAAGAGTACAGCAAATTATTTATACAAGAATTGCAAATGCCGTCAGTTGTGGGGTAGTATCCTTACTCATAGATCAAAGCATTATCCCAACATAACTCAAATTTGATATTTTACTTACAATAATGTAACGTTTTAAAGGGAGGGAGAACTGGTTAAAAATTGACTTTGAGTCGTTATTTGATGCACCAAAAATGATTCCTATGCCTGGCCCACACAAGGAATATCATCGCTAACGATTTCGCGGGCGATATATTGCTAACTAGGCGTGACGTCAGCAGCTGTGATGAAACACCGAGTTCCCCATCTGTTACAATGGGCCTCGTCATATCAGCGTGTCCTGCGACTAAACCCTTGGATATTTTTTTATTTTCTTTTCGGAAATAGATAGAATAATCATTTTGCCACCAGTCAGGCGCGAAAAAAAAATATTTTTCGCTATTTTTCTTATTTTAACAAGCGATTTTCTAGGACACCTACCATGTTTCTCATCCTGAAACAGTAAAAAGGTCAGCCAGAGTGCACCACGCATGCGCTTTCGTTTCGTAAACAACAAAGATGTCCTTTTATGGCGAAGATGCTCTGCTCTGATTGGCTGAAATCGATAGCTTCACGAGGGGAACGGAACCAATCAGCGATCAGCCAAACCAAGCCATCAGCTGACGTTTGCCTCCTGTACTTCGCAATGGAAGCCATTCTCCCATAGGCGCAATGCTAACCCCGATATTCGGAATGCATTATTTCCTTACGCTTGCATCCAGGCATGGTGTTTTTGGCACGGAATGCTATCAATTGGTGCTACGAGTCAATAGAACATCACTTAAAATTTAGTTCCCCATCCCTTTAAGCAGTGCCTTATAATTGCCTCATTATTTTCTTTATCATATACAGCGTACATGCAAAGTTGGGTAAGGATTTTCTAGCAAAATGCCTTCATGCCTTGTCAAGTTTAGCGATAACGTGTAGATATCTATGAAAGACAATCAACTGATCGGACGAAATCTTATACCATTGAAATATCTCCTTTATTAAGGAATAGCTCTCGATGCAAACAAATAACTTTTTAAAAATTAACTGAGAAAATTAAAAAAAGTTATGCAAGCATACGTTCAAATTTTCATTCATTATAATATAATCACCAAGCCCACCGAAATAAAATAAATTTCAGCTGAAAAATCGTGATTTAAATATTTCTTGGAAGATACTCGTGACGTCACTTCCCGAGGTGTCCGCCATCTTCATCTCGGCTGTTGGGGGCATTTTATGCCATTTTGTGCCCCGTAATACTGAAAATATCCGTGATTGGAATAAGCGGATAGCATCAAAATGCCTACATTCTTCCAAAGACCAGAAAATGCCCTTAAACGGGCGAAGGGTGTGTTTATTTACGGTTATTTCGAGCTCCAGTCGGCGACCGATTGCGAAACATGTGCCGTGACTTTCGGCGATCAACCACGCGGTTTTGCGATCAATCTAGAAACCGAAAAAAAACCCCACCAAAACATGCATCGGTCCATGTAGCAGTGATCCAGTCGCCTAACAAATTGCAATCCGACCTGTGCAATCTCATTCTGATTTTAATTGTATCATTGATGCTGGATGTACAGGTTATTTTAATATTCGTAATTTTATTATCTGTACCAAAGTGTATGCTCCAGCTGCTAGCGTTCAACCATGGTTAAGCCCACAGGGGGTCTTACCAGTGAGCGAGCAGATGTGGACAAAACTCAATGCAGTGAATGCTTTCTGTCTATATACATAATATCAAGGGAAGTCACTGATTCCTGTCAATCTTAGGACGCTTGCCTCGAAAGCAATCTTCTCTTCAAAAGAGGGAGCCGAAACTTCGGATCTGGCAAGATCACCAATAAATGAAACGATTGACACCAATAATCTCGTACGGCAACGCCTAATTACTAATTAATTGGCCAAAAATCCAATCCGTTGCAAAACGACTAGCAATGGGTACAATGCATCCATTTTGTCGGACCACAGCAAATTTTCAGCGCGCAGCGAACTCACGATCGCTAAATGTCGAAATAAAATCCTTAAAACCGGAATGGAGCTGCAAAAGTGTAGAGCTCAGGATACATTCTTAATTTAACAGATTGGCTTTAGAGTGAAACATCCTGTCTGTAATTGTCTCTCGAACAATAAAAGCTATTCTGAGAGTCAAATTGAGCATGAAATAGGCTAGAAAAAGGAGTTAGAGTTGAAAGACACATTGCATTTAAGTAAGTTGACTTGACGGGAATTAGCAGACGACACATACAGCGCCCTCTGGTGCATATGTTTAGAATCGTTTTATATACCTCACAACATGTTGTGTTATCTATCTAATAACCTTAGAATTTATAACCAGTATTTCGAACTATAAAATTATATGAATACTGTTATATGCATGGAATAATTTATAAAATCTTACTGCTGGACTGATCTCTATCGAGTGAATGCTTTGATTAATTTCAATTGCATTTCTCAGCTGGACTATTATTGATCAATCACTGAGCGGCTTGTTAAGGTGAAGGTCGAATGCTGCAGCCATCGTACCCGTTGCTAGTCGTTTTGGAAATGGAAGCATTTTTGTGCAATTAATGACTAATTAGTCACTGCCGTGTGGAGTTTTTGGTGTCTATAGGTTCATTTATTCATAATCTTGCCAGATCCGAAGCCTCAGCTCTCTCCCGTGAGGGGAATGTAGGTTCCGAGGCTTTGTTATTGTTCTTCTGAGAAATCAGTGACTTCCCTTGATATTATTATATACTGTCTAGAAGGCTACATAGGCATTCCATGTATCCAGAGCCCACTGGTAAGACTCCCTGTGGTTAAGCCCGGCTTTCAATCTTATTGTGTTTTCTCGTTAATTTCATGTATCTTCGTTCTTTAACTTAACGTTATGAAGTTTCCCTGATATTGCTCCATATAGGCGTTGCACTGACAGAGTTTCAATGTCTTTTGGTGTGTCAGGTGCGAGCATACATTAATTCAGCTGCCTCTTATTATTGTCGATCATTTCATTTGATGGGCTTCATGAATGGGGCTGTTGATACATGCATACCACAATTAGGAATAGGTGTTGAATAAGCTCCTATTTATGCACAGGGGGTCTTACCAGAGAGCAAGCAGATATGGACAAAACTCAATGCAGTGAATGCTTACTGTCTATATATAATAATATTAAGGGAAGTCACTGATTCGTGCCAATCTTGGGACGCTTGCCTCGAAAGGCTACATAGGCATTTCATGTATGCAGAGCCCACTGGCAAGACTACCTGTGTATTTATGCAACTAGTCGGTTTTTGTGTAACTTGTGTATTTAGTGCTATTGACCCAATAATTGAACAAAGCAATAATGTTGTTTTTCATAATTAAATTTTCCGCTTTTATTTGCAGAGTTCATTGATGTGGGGAAGAAGCAGCGTGCTTTGGACGCCCTGTACGATGTCATCAAAAGCAAGAAGCATCGTACTTGGCAGAAGATCCATGAGCCCATCATGGAGACCTACCTCACTCTCTGTGTGGAGCTCAAGAAGAGTCACATTGCGAAAGAAGGTCTCTACCAGTACAAGAACATTTGTCAGCAGGTCAACATCAAATCCCTCGAGGATGTCGTTCGACGCTATCTCGTTCTGGCTGAGGAGAAGACCGAAAACTCTCGTTTGGAGTCTCACCAGGCCGTGATTGACGTTGATGACCTTGACTGCTTGACGACCCCTGAGAAGTGGGTTTCCATGTGACTAAATAATATTCCTTTTACTGATTTGTGTTTTCACTTAAGTCTTCTGCTGAGTGCAGTGAGTGGAGAAGACACACAGGACCGAACGGATCGTGCCATTCTCACGCCATGGGTCAAGTTCCTCTGGGAGTCGTATCGTCAATGCCTTGATTTGCTGAGAAACAACTCCAGCGTGGAGAAACTGTATCAGGATATCGCGCGTGATGGTGGGATTCCAGCTGCTCTGATGAACTGTTATATAATAATTATGTTTCCCTTGCAGCTTTCAAGTTCTGCTTGAAGTACACCAGGAAGACTGAATTCCGAAAGCTCTGTGACAACGTAAGTGAATTTCTTTTTCTCGATTTTGCTCCGCATAGGCGTTGCACTGATTGATCGTCAATGTCATTTGGTGTGTCAAGTGAGAGCATACATTATATTCAAATGCTGACAGTGCCAACTTCCTTTCTATTTAAATTCGGCATCTCAGCACCTGAGACATTCAATGTAACGGAGGGGCCAATTTTCACGGCGTCGATATTTGCAGTTGCGCACTCATCTTGGCCACATCCACAAGCACCAGCACCAACAGAGGGCCATCAACCTGAACAACCCAGAATCGCAAGCCATGCATCTGGACACGCGTCTTGTTCAGTTGGAGTCTGCCATCCACATGGAGCTCTGGCAGGAGGCCTTCAAGGCGGTCGAGGACATCCATGGCCTGATTGCTCTGTCCAAGAAGCCTCCACGACCCTCCATCATGGCTAACTACTACACGAAGCAAGCGCTCATCTTCTGGAAGTCCGGCAACCACATGTTCCATGCGTGCGCCTGGCATCGTCTGTTCCATTTGTCCCGAGAGCAGAGGAAGAACCTCTCGCAGGAGGAGTTGCACCGGTGAGTCTCGCTTGAGCCCATTCTGCCTCTGTGTTTCTATCTTGCATTGCTGTTGCGGGTTTTAGTGTCAAAAGAGGCGCCACATTGATTGGAGATGGATTCAAGTTTTGGATGCGCTGTTGTCATCATTGCTATCCTCTGAATTTTTCTCCATACATATAGAATCATTCTGAAGTTGTGCTTAAAAGTTAAATGAGATATTCTCCCAAGTGTCAGACCTTGAAATCTGAGATCGAGCGATCGCCTTTGCTTGCCTGAAATCATTCTGAGGCGAGCTGTCGATCGCTCTCCTCGGCCCTTACATATCACTCGCCTGACGAGCGCCTGGAAACCGCGCGCTTTCAACTTCGCACGCTTAAGTCTTGTGCGTTATGTGCCAAGTGAGACCAAAGCGATGTTTGGAGTGCAATAGGGCGTTGTGATTTCCTTGCCGCTCATCGTGAGGTATTGGGGAGTGCTTGAGATACGACCTGATGTGCACTCTACATTAGTTTCGCTTCTCACTAATCACAGTGAACTGAACTCACTGCCGCGAAAGACGCCCAGTTTCTCGACTTAGAAATAACGCCTAAACAAAGCCGAATTCTGTCCAACTCTCGACATTTGAGGGTTGGGATTTCCCTGGTTTTGGGGCGAAACTCAGGAAGAATAGCAAGGGGCAAAATACAGTATATGAAGTCAATGCATTAAAATGCTGATTGATGTGTCCTTGTTTTTATTTTAATTAGGAATGGCATCCTTGCTCTCTTTATACTCCTCAAGCACTCCCCTGGATGATTCCTATTGTATATACTGTGCATACTGTTCAATATAGTGGGGTATTTAGCCTCTGTAAAAAAAAAAACAGCTCGGCTGGGCAAATTTAAGTGAGCTATAAACAGTTCGTCTGGGATTTCTAGATTTCAAGGTCTGAAGTTTCAAATGTCGTTTGTCCTAGCTTTTGTTTTTAGATGGGAATCAAAATTTTCTCCTAGGTGAAGTTATTCTTCTCTCTGCCTCTGTGTTTCTGTGCCACAATTCCCATTGTAGTCGCAGTGTCAAAAGAGGCGCCACATTGATTGCTGGAAGACAGAATTTAGGTTCACTTGTTCTATGAGTGCCTTCCTCTTGGTTTACCTTCAGACAATAAAAATTGCTTGCATAGGGGGGTAAATAAAATCTTGAGTGGATACTAAATAGGACCTTAAATGTACTAGAACTTCTCTTTGCATGCATTCAATTTGGATGTATAAATTAAATTGATGATTAATTATAATCATATAATGATCATGTATACTTATATAGTTTAGTTAACTATGTTGAACATTGAAGTTTAGGAATTTCAATTTTTTCTAATTTTTGGTCTCACAAGAGATCTGATGGAAGCACATACAATACTGCATTGCTCCACATAGGCGTTGCACTGACCGAGTTTCAATGTCTTTTGGTGTGTCAGGTGCGAGCATACATTAATTCAGCCTCCCCTTTAAATAGTCCCATCGTGTTCAGTAGATGTTTTCATCTATGGGGCTGCTGATACATCATAATTATAAATACCGGTATGTATTAATTGCATGTGTGGCACTCGAAATTCTCTGAACTTTCTTAAATTGATAAAGTGTGGATCAGCTTCACAATGCTTATTTTATGTTTACATAACTTATTCACTATGCCTCTGTGTTTCTGTGCCACAATTCCCATTGTAGTCACAGTGTCAAAAGAGGCGCCACATTGATTGCTGGAAGACAGAAGTTAGGTTCACTTGTTCCATGAGTGCCTTCCTCTTTGTTTACCTTCAGACAATAAAAATCACTTGCATGGGGGTAAAAAATCTTTTTGAGCTGATACTAAATAAAACCTTAAATGTACTAGGCCTGCCGGTACTTCTCTTTTGCATGCATTCAATTTGAATGTATAAATTTAATCAACAATTAATGATAATCATATAATGATCATGTATACTTATATAGTTTTGTTAACTATGTTAAACATTGAATTTTAGGGATTTCAATTTTTTTTTCTCCAATTTTTGGTACTAGAGATCTGATGGAAGCACATACAACAGTCAACAGTGCATTGCTCCACATAGGCGTTGCACTGACCGAGTTTTGATGTCTTTTGGTGTGTCAGGTGTGAGCATACATTAATTCAGCCGCCTCTTTAAATAGTCCCATCGTATTCAGTAGATGTTTTCATCTATGGGGCTGCTGATACATCATAATTATAAATTCCAGTATTTTTAATTAATTACCTTCAGACAATAAAAATCACTTGCATGGGAGTAAATAAAATCTTTGAGGGGATACTAAATAAAACCTTAAATGTGCTAGGCCTACCAGTACTTCTCTTTTGCATGCATTCAATTTGAATGTATAAATTTAATCAACAATTAATGATAATCAAAATATTGACTTTTAGGGATTTAAAATTTTCCCAAAGGATTTAGGGATTTCAGTTTTTTCCAAAGAAGTTTAGGGATTTCAATTTTTTCCAATTTTTGGTACTAGAGATCTGATGGAAGCACATACAACAGTGCATTGCTCCACGTAGGCGTTGCACTGACCGAGTTTCAATGTCTTTTGGTGTGTCAGGTGTGAGCATACATTAATTCAGCCTCCCCTTTAAATAGTCCCATCGTATTCAGTAGATGTTTTCATCTATGGGGCTGTTGATACACGAGTAGTGTTCCTATGAATCATTATACAATGCATAATAGATCTTCTCTGTCTAAATGACTTGTGCCCTTTGCAGCCTTGCCTCCCGTGTGATGTGCGCCACTCTGGCCATCCCCATTCCACACACAGAGGACCAGTTGCTGCAGGACGACAATGCCCTGGAGAAGAAGAAGCGCCTCGCCAACCTACTTGGCATGCAGAACCCTCCGACGCGTGCCACTCTTGTGAAAGATCTGGTCAAATACAACATCATCCAGCATGTCTACCCTGAACTGCTGAGTCTGTACAACCACCTGGAGGCTGATTTCCAGCCCCTGAAGCTCTCAGGGATTGTGGCTACTCCGCTGAACTTCATCCGCACAAAGGACGAACTGCAGCAGTACATCCCTGCCCTGGAGGACACAGTCATCACCCGTCTTCTGAAACAGGTTTCCCAGGTCTACCAGACAATCTCCTTTAATCGCTTTGCCACCCTGGCTCCCTTTGCTGATCGGTATCGCTTGGAGAGGGTCATCGTGAACGCTGCCCGCACCCTTGACCTGCAGGTGCGCATCTGCCATCACAACAACTCGCTGAGCTTTGGCACTGAGCTGTCTCACTCGCATGATGATGCCCCAGAGGGCCCCTTCCTGCAAAGCATGCCTTCTGATGTGGTGCGCAATCAGCTCATCTCCCTCGCCAACGTTCTCGGCAAAGCCGTCGAGCTGATTCGACCCCAGGACCTGGATGCCAAGCGTGCTGAGCTGAAGGCGGTCATCGTCAACAACTACCTGCAGAGCGCCCGCAAAGAGCACCAACGCATCCTTCAGCGCAGACAGATCATTGAAGACCGCAAGGAGGAGCTGGAGAACATCAACGTTCTGCGTGAACGTGAAGAGCAGGAGCAGCAGGAGGAACAGAGGAAGAAGCAGTATGATGCTGAGATGGCTCGCTTGGAGCGAGAGGCCAAGGAGCGTGAAGAGCAGAGAAGGAAAGATGAGCACAAGGAGATCCAGCGCAAGTTGGCCAGGGAGCGCCTGGAGCAGCTCAAGAACACGGCTGTCGGCGCCAAGGCTTTTGCTGATCTCAGTGAGGATGTCATCGCTGACATGGACGTCGATGACATCTTGGCCAAACAGGTTGAGCAGCTGGAGAAGGAAAAGAAGGAGCTGCAGGACAAACTCAAGTCTCAGGAAAAGAAGGTGGATTACCTGGAGAGAGCCAAGCGCCTGGAGGAGATCCCTCTGCTTCAGAAGGAGCAGGAGAAGAAGGTGGAGAAGGACAAGGAGTTCTGGGAGCAGCAGGAGCAGGAGAGGGTTAGTCAAAGCTAATAGATGGATCCACGTCATTTGGATTAATTTCATTTGCAGATTAAGAACATGAAGCTCGAGCGTGATGTTGCGTTGGCTAATCGCGATCGTCTGCTGAGGATGCTGCCTGATAAGACCAGCTTCATTGAGATGTTGACTGAAGCCAGGATGTCCGTGCACAAGGTAATGTATTCAACCGATGGCTGGTTGCAAGATTTCACACGGATCTTCATTGTAGGTGAACCTTGAAGCGTTTGACAAGAAGTTGAACGAGGAGAGGAAACTGCGAATGGAGGAGAGGAAGATAAGGCGCAGAGACGAACGGCGTGCTAAGTATTACAAGGAGAAAGAGGAGGAAGAACAGAGGAGGAGGGATGAGGAGCTGAAAAAGGCCCGAGAGGAGGAGGAGAGGAAGGAGCGTGAGGAACAGGAGAAGAAAGAGGAGGAGTATCGCGAAAACTTGCGAAAACTGGAGGAGATTGAGGAGAAAAAGCGTCAGAGGGAGAGGGAGATTGAAGAGAAGCTGAGCAGAGGAGTTCCCCCGGCGAGGCACGACAATGAGGAAGGGCCCGGAGGCAGAGCTGCATGGAGGCCACAGCCTAAGGAGCAAGGGGGTTGGAGACAGAGGGTGCGGGCCAGGGCGGACAGCTGGAAACGGCCCGAAGGAGAGGAAGATCCCATGGGAGAAATCCAGGAGCAAGAAATGAGAGAACAGGAAAGGAAACCAGATGAGACTGACGCTCCTGCTGACAGATATCGAGAGGATCGTGCTCCCCGGGTGGAGCGTGGTCCTAGGGATGGTTCCCGTGGTGACCCCAGGGATGATCGCCGAAGTGGTGACCGCTATGATGACCATGGCCCCCGTGATCGCGATGACAGGGGGCCTCGTAGGGATGATGGACCTCCTGCTGAAACCTGGCGAGGTAGTCGTGGTGCCCCCAGAGAGGAAGATCGCTGGCGTGGCGGCAGGGGTGATGACCGCCGGGAAGAAAGACGTGACGATGACGGCTGGCGCAGGGAAGGACCCCCGAGAGAAGAGCGTAGAGGTCCCCCACCAAGAGAAGGAGGCAGCTCCTGGAGGGATCGTGGGGCTCCCAGAGACGAGCCTAGACGGGAAGAACGTTCTTTCAGAGATGAGCCTCCCAGGCGTGATGATCGTGATGATTGGCGTCGTGGTGGCCCACCTGCCAGAGATGACGACCGCAGCGAGTGGAGACGACCAAGAGATGACGGCCCCAGAGACGGAGGAGACCGCTTTGCTGCTCCCAGGAGAGAGGGAGGGGGATGGAGAGACCGAGCGCCCCCTCCACCCAGAGAGGGAGGCGGCTGGAGGGATCGCCAATCCAGAGACGCACCCCCTCGTGAAGATTTACGTGAAGAGCGTGCTCCAAGGGAAGACAGGGGTCCCGCACCATCGCGCGAAAAGTGGGGCCGTCGAGAGGAAAGCGGCGGAGGAGGCGGCTGGAGGAGAGGAGGAGGTTGGTCTTGAGATGGTCTTGCTTGCGTTGTCATAACACTTGTTCTCTCCCCCAGATGACCGTAGTGCCCGCGATGAACCACCGAAGCGTGCTCCACGCCAGGAAGGAGACGAAGGCTGGACGACGGTTAAGCGCTGATTCCACCACATTTGCCATCTCACCACTTTGCCCCCGCCCCTTGATTCATAGCTCTATTATATTAAAAATCAAATTGGTTTCTGGACATATTTAGCTTCCTATTCAATATCCACTCATGAATGATTTTGTTTTGTTAGCTGATATCATTTTTTTCCCCATTTTTCCTCCTTTTTCTTGTGTATTATCTCGTTGTAATTATTAGGTCAAATTTATTTTGCTTGGATTGGCTCAATAAAGTCATGATTTCTAAAATGGACATTGTCTCCTGGAAGTGTTTTTATTTTAAGCATGCAACGCATTACAGGAAATATCCAAAAATATTTAACTTGTGCGGACGAAGGTAACTTGACTTGGTTACTTCATGGTTGTTATTGAATTCTTTGCCGATCAATCTGGGTTTGGCATATGAAAAGTACAATTCTATATCATTTTGAAAAAAGCAACAGATGTTGTAATTAGAAACATCCACCACCCGTGCAGACATTTTCACAAGCTGCATTGATTGCTGTGCGAAGCCATGATTAAAAATAGGCCTAATAATTGATCGCCTAACTTTATTGTGCAAAATTTTTCGAAACAAAAAATATGGGTTGAATGAAGATTTTGGTTGATTAACCATACACATGTATTGTAGCATATGTAGAAGAAAAAGAAAGTAATCACTAAAATAATACAAAAATAAACATTTATTGGATTCAATATACCGGTATGAAATACATACACCTCTCATTCACAAAAAAAACTGATTTCATGATAATTCTGACTTTACGCTCGTCGCTTCTTGGCCTTTCCTCCAGGCGCCAATTGTTCCTGTTCCACGGACGAAGATTTCTTCTTTTTAGAATCATCTTCCTAAAAAAGATATCCACAAACTAGAAACATGATTATACTTAATCATGCACTAACCTTATCGCTGTGTACAGTTTCAGAACGCCTGCTTGCACGGAGAATTTTCGGTTCAGTTTGTACCATCAGTTCAGTGTTGACGAATTGCTGAAAATAAAAGTAAAAATTCTTTAATTAAAAGATAAAATTGACCATCAAGAGCAAAAAGAGAAAGCACATGGATGAATGAGCTAGTTTGGCATGCATAGTACAAGAGGTGAGCAACGAAAGATCAATTGACCTGAAGAGGCAAAGTGAGCAAACTCTGTACAAATTAGAGCTGGGCGAATAGTGCTTTAACACGGATACACGGATAACGGATATCCGTGACACTAATATCCGACCGATACGGATATTTATGCCCAAACACGAGAGCATGCACCTGCAGCGTAATGCCCCAGCGCCTGGCACACGCTGTGGGCGCAAAGGCCACTCTCTACCTGCAGCAGTTACCCTGAAAAATAAACACCAAAGGAGATAGTCAACGACGCGTGATTACGTTGCTCTTGCGTGATGACTGAAGAGATTCAAGGGCCTAGAATTGAGTTTACTTTAAAGTTTAAACAAAGGCAGAATCAGCGTATTGTTGACATTGTGGGGTGTTATCATTCATCTATCCTTGTAATTGACATCGCTCAGCTTCACTGAGCTGCGTTTGTGTGCGGAATGGCTGTATGGTACGCTCACTGTGCGCTCCAAACGGACACTTCAATTTTACACTATCCGTTTTTTAACTATCCGTGCTGAAACACGGATAACGGATAGTACTAAACATACCCAATATCCAACGGATCACGGATACGGATATCCGCCCAGCCCTAGTACAAATTAAATAAGAGGACATCCCTTTCTCTCATTGTCATCTACGGATTTCTGAGTCAGGATGCGTCAGGAGAAAACAACAGGTGCACATACAACCAATGACTGAAATGAGCATTGACAAACTTGGATAAATTATTGTTTAAATATATAACTGTTTGACTTAAATCCTATCACATGTGAACAGTTGTTAAATTTCAAACAATCACACTATCAGAGAGAACTCAGCAAAGCAAACAAAAAGTAATAGAAATCCAAACGTAAATGCTCAAGATCACAGAAATGGCTGAAAAATATTGCAACTTGTCACTCAAAAGATTACAAATTTGTTAATTGTTGTTAATAAGTGAAGAGCACACAAAGGCCCCTGCAGATTAAGCGACTGGCCGATTGAGGTCATCAGGAACACAGATTATATTGCAAAAGAGATCCTCAGTGCCTCATTGTTTTTGCTTTTTGGTCAGGGATTGATTTCAATTTAAATGAGTGAATACCTTTAGACCTAACAAGTGGGAGTTCTGTGTGAATAGGCGCTGAAGTGAGACAGCAACAAAGTGTAGAGCCACAGGCCAATCAAGTACGTACCTCTATGTGCACCATGACATCATCATACATCTGAGTAGCCATGCGGAAAACGTGATGATCGGAATTGTTGTACATAATTGCGTTGGAAAACATGAGCATCATGTCTCGCTGGAACTCTGCAGTGGTACGAATGATTCCCATATCTATATTACGCTTGATGGTTGATAAATCCATGGGCCTTTGAGAGAAAATGATTAATCAAAGGTACCAAGATCAACAATAAACCTTACCTGTGGACACAACTTTTGTAGCCAGGCGCGATATCTTCAGTCACAGGGTGTCGGAAAACATTGGCATATCTACAGAGATTATAACGCAAGTTAAATACCGATAAAAAATCATGAAGTGGAAGCACTCACTTGTGATGAGCGGCAGAACTCCACACAAGCAGAATAGACTTCTTCCAGATACGGTGAGCCTTCTCGTCCTCAGTGTCGCTTCTAAGCAGAGAAATCATAATCAAATCGCACGTCTTTCAAAAGTTCCAGTCCTACCCAAGAGTGACGGAGGCAGGACTGTTGGGCACAGACTCCAGACCAGACAGCGCTTGTTTGATTCCTCCGCTGTTGAGAGGATCCTCGCTGCCTTCGTCATCATCCTCTGACGTCTCAGCTTCACTTGTTTTACTCTCCTTCTTCTCCTCTTCCTTGATCCTCGTGATACGCTGGCTCTTTCGACCTCCCGTCCTGGCCTTCCCTGTATAAAGTAAATGAAAAAGAAACTCAAGGAGGATTCCAGATGCACCCACTACCTCCACGACTCCTCCTGGCTTTGCCCTTCACCGATCCGCTGTCTGTTTCATTTGAAATGACGCTGGAAGCGGGGGATCCGGCCATTTCCTCAAACTCTCCGCTCATTCGGCTGCCGAAACTCTGATCAGGATCTGGAGTTTCAGGAGCTTCCTAAAATGAGATCAAACAGGATTGAAAAGTGCTAAGCAAAACAAAGCAGGGCAAAGACCTGTTCATAATACTTGAGCTTCTTGTCTTTTGCAGAAGCAGAAGGTGTTCTTGCTTGTCTCGGAACAGGAGGAGGAGGTCCTGGACTGGCTTCATTCGTACTGGCTGTAGAAAAGTGAAATTATGAATATGACAATTCCAAATATCTTCACATCATTTAGCAGTAGAATATCAGGCACACCTGAACAACAGCTTTTGTCTAACCCCTGATCTTAGCAAACGACAAGTGAATGAATCCTACTGCACAGTTCTCCACTGAATCCTGATCTTCACCTGTTCTGGCATACAATCGGCGACTGATCCTGCGATTGCTTCTCCTGCGCGTGTTGCTCTCGGGATTTGATTGCACCGAATCGCTCGAGGACCTTCTTGAAGAAGGTCGCACGGTGCACCACTTAGGAGAGATCTCTATGGCAACAGCAGCAGCAGCAGCAGCAGCAGTCTTACTGGGCTTCAAAACCTTCTCTCTACAATTTACCGCCTCTTCCTTCTTTTCAGACTTTTGGATCATATCTTCACATCCTGCAGAATTAATCATTCAATGTTTATGATTCCAAAAGTGAATGAAACCTTGAGTAGCTTGCTTTGCTTGGAACAACTGTTTCAAACAACGAGGGTGAATCTGTCTGGTGCATATTTAGTCTAACTCCATGTGCTATCCTTCATCCTCAAGAGTAGCGAGGGATTTGGGCGCCATTTTGGATCCCGAATTCAAAGCCATTTCTCGTATTAAACATGGGCGAATACTAATACATGTATATGCAAACGGCAAATATATTTGTGTAGGTCATATACCACACTATTGGTAACTAAGAGAAGCTTTTGTATTTGGTTTGGCCGATTTGTCAAATACGAGAAATGGGTTCAACTTATAAATGGCGCCGGAATCCCCAGTTTGCACCACTCTGTTGATGGAAAACTGTATATTGAGTTATGAGCAGCTGAGAACGTAACTTCCAAAAAACAAACAAAGAACATGCTGCTCTATCACTATTAATTTAGTACCGTATTATCTTGGTTATACGCGCAGTGCGCTAAGGCAGAGGCTGTTTCACTGTATGTAGACGGCTAGACGTGCATTCCACAAAAATCCCTTGTTAACCCAGGGAAGTCAGTGTGTGGCCCATATTTAAGTAATGCTTAAAACAACAGGCTGCGTAGCCAGAAGAACCTGCATGGCATCAGTTCAATTTAAGATAGGCCTACTCTATGCTTGGTACATTTATTCTGTTTACAGCATTAGAGATTGAGTGACACGAGCCATTAATACCATGGCTCATAAGAAGCGACCTATAATATGTGCAGCTGTGCATGGCTGTGCATGTTCTGATTTAAGGCTACACATGGATTACGTTCTCTTACACTGCTAATTGATTTAATGTTCATCTATAGAGGTCGTTTGAAGCAGCCTCATAAAGTCTAAAGTCTTAGTTTGTACATTTCCAAAGCATGGTTGCTGATAGTATACAATGTGGTGCATTGTGTCTTATGGGCTTATAATCTTCACTCATGCAGTTGGGGAAAAAAAATTTTGAGCTGATAAGGAGTTTGACTCGTTAAATCGACAAGCAGCGAGCTGTCTGTGCATAACATGCCTTTTATAATTTTTCCTGAATAGAGTCAAAACAGCTTGTTCAAAACTGAGATTGCTGACACTGTCTGTAACAGTTAAAGTGAGATGTCAGCACAGAGCTTGCTGCTATAAATACCTTGGCGCTAGATGGCATGTGCCATGTACATAAATTAATCAATTTTTGGTTTGGAAAAGATCAGATTCGTGTTCAATTAGGATCGAGGGTGCTTATAACCAAGACAATACGGTACTTGGCTCATAAGAGTTAGTTCTTAAAGACTGTTGCATCCCAGGAGTAGAATTCAGACAATATCATATTATTAAACAGGTGCAACTCAACAAACAAAAGTGTACAAAAGTCAATGAACGGGAAGACGAGTTTGCAGCTGAAAAGTAAGACCTGTACAGACAACATAAAGAATTCAAGGATAGCATTAAAGATAGATCAAGATACCCCGATAAGCATTAATTTCTGGTAACTCATACCAAGTTTTGATCATAAATGAAGAAACAGATCCATAAGAGCTGAGTTTCCTTTCTGCTATTTTCATTTATCAGCAGTCATTTCTGATTAAGAGACAAGCTCACTGCATCCGACACTTACCCCATTACATACAACAACAACACATGAAAATCCACTTAAGAGAACATGAATGTGCAGCTGACCTTGGATTTCTTCTTTGACCTCTTCTTTGACCTCAATAGTAGGTTCAGGGTCATCAACAACAATCTCCTCCTTCACTTCAATAACAGCGTCATCTGTGGCCACGACCTCAGTTTCAATCACTTCCTGCAAAACAGAAATCAGAATTCAAAATTGCATCGATGTTGGCACTCACTTGGTTGCAATCACAAACCTCAGTCTTGTCTTCCACTTTGACTTGTTCAACATGTTGTTCGATAACTGCTGAGTTACCATCGACCACTTTGACGATATGAATACCACTGCTGTTGATTTCCTGTTTCTGAACTTCTTCAATAATCTTGGCTGATCGCTGCTCTTGCTTTTGCAGAGCGTCATGCAGCGTGCCCTGGTTCTTGAGCAGCGAGCAGAGCAGAGGAGATGCTGGCCGCTCCTGTTTCACCACCGGCTCCTCTTCCTCCTCTTTGGGCGTCGTAATAAGCGGAGTAGTGCAGACATCTGATGTGCTGGCAACAGGCGTTGAAGCCTCAAACTCCATCTTCTGAGCAAGTTGCGCTTCTTCAATGTTGAGTTTCAATCCAGGGCTGGCTTTCTTTGCTTTCAGTGAGGGTGATTTGCTTGGTTCAGGCGTCACTGGTTCTGAAGCGGCAGTTGCAACAGGGGCGGTCACAGGGGCCGAGGAGGCAGCGGCATTTTTGCTGGCGTCCGCAGCAATTTTCCTGATGATGCAATGGATTAAAGAGGCTGGGTACTTGATCACAAGTCTTACTTTTGAATCTCGGCCCAGATCTCCTTGAGCTTCTCGTCGGCTTGACCTGATTGAACCAACTCTGTTTCCCTTTTAAGTTTTCTAAGAAAGGAAGAGGGAATTTGAGAGATATTGTGAGGAGTGTTTCTTTCGCGCTCACTTGAAACGATGTTGTTGTTCTTGAATCGTCTTCTTCAGTTCCTCAATGCGATCGATCGTCATCTTGCGCACGATGATGTCACCGGGGGCCTCAAGAACTTCCCTTTCTCCACGCTTACGCCTGAAAACATACTTAGTTTAAAATCTGAGTGGCACGTGAACTTTTTCTTACTTGGGTGTCTCAACGTTGTCACGTAGTTCTGAGTACTGTAAGGCACAGTTCTGGAAAAGAGCAGCAGAAAAATGACCTCTATTTAAATGCCCGGATTTAAACGTCTGCAAATAGATTCTTTTGCATGCAATCGTTGCTATTTTAGCCTGATGTAGGTATTATATCATGGATGAAACATTGATTACATGTAGTAATACGCTGTTTTACTACACATTGCAGTTGACCATGGCTTCTGCAGACATTTCTGAAAATTCTTGTAATAATGTTTTATCAAATGAAGCATATAGTTTTTCTTATTTTTTTTAGCTCTGACTATGGGTTCATCACAAAATTCAGCATCTGTAGATGCATTTTGGTATAATGAATATTAGTTTATGTTTAGAAATGGCTGAGATATGATTTTTTCAATATTGTACATCCAAAGTTGTACAAATTCTGAAATTAATGTGGCAGACAGAAGAATACGAGGCCTAAGATATAAAGGCGCATGAAAGGTTAATTAGAGATGGGCGGGAGGGGAAGGTTGACTCAAATCAAATCAAATTTATTTCGGTCAAAGCATATAATAGCAGAAATAAATTGTACAATTAATATACACAAAATTATGCTTCGACTCGTGGCTCGGGCGAGCAAGCCATAAAAACGCATGAATGCCTAACAAGCGCTCGGTCGTTTAACCCAGGGTCAAGTGTCAATCGGGACCAATAATGACCGGTCTCTGGTCGCGTTGTACAGGTGGTTGCTGATTACAGGGTCACTTACATGTTAAAGTGATCGGGCGGATTTTGGCTCGGTGGTCGCTAATACTGGTTTTACTGTTTTGTCATTAATTTGCTAGATTGCCAGAATTCTGTCTGCACAATTGATTTACGCAACACTACCTTATGTGAAAACCACTCTGCCGGACGTCCAGGTTCAGCAAATTGTTTAGCAGAACGACTCACTGAGACCCTAGAAGAGAAAATGTCAAAGTTATTCAAGTTTCACAAATGCATCAGCTCTAACCAATTCAAATCTCCACTTCGCATCACTCCACAAGACAAAGCAAGCTTTTCTCTCAAGGTCCAGACATCGGTGGGCTTTTGTTTCCCGAGGCGATTTTCTGAAATTAAATAAACTATTTTAGTGAAACTTAGCCACTGTGTTTGCTACAATTGCATTGAAGTGCCAGCAATATCCTATTAAAATGTCAGGTGAACGGCCTTTTCACTGTTGTAAAATGATGGAAACTTGTGAGAACAAGAATTAACACTTTCTATGCGTTTCTCACATTTACCAATATACGAAGATTCGCCCAGCCTCAGATACATGTCTTGAAGAACCATGAAGAAAAGGCACACATGAAAAATACCGGATGAATGAGTAATCGATTCAACAGAATAGTTTCACAATCGCAACACGCATCGTGATGCTTTGAATAATTAGTCTAATAGGACTCTCGTTTGGTCGAAACCGATTTCAATAGAATTAGACTGTATTATCGCTCACACCAGGGAGAAAAGACCGATTTAGAGGTTTCGACTGCTTGCATAAGCAAGTCCTGGGAATGTAGATGTAAAAATATATCTTTAAAGGTTTTACAAATTTCTTAAAACAAGAAATAAAGACCATTCATTGTGTGAATGAAAAAATGTTGAATTTTCTTACTCGGATTCGCGGCCATTTTGAAGTCTGTAAAATTAATGATCATAACGTTATTATGATTGTTGGGGAATTACACAATCATAACGTCCAGGCCACCTGTGTCGGTGGAGCGAATTTTTAGGCTGAATGCACTAATTATACTAATCCGGCAATACCTCAAAGGAGAAAACGGACAATGCCCAAATAGTTAAGGTCTAGGCTTTGAATCAATACCAGAGTTTTTACATGATAATAATTAAAATTAATTGCTATTACCAGCAGAAATTAAAAATTATGTTTTCAACAAAAGCATACTAACTGAAAAATGAAATAAAAATAACTACATGTACAAACTTTAACAACCTTTTATTGTTCCTCAAAATATAACAATGTGAATGAAAAGAAGAAGAAAAAGCACCATTAACTTTTCCCAGTGAAGCAATATGAAATGGGAAATGCACCACAGCCATGGATTAATTTGCATATATATATATTATGAGCATTGGAAGACAGCTGAAGTGGAATTTTACAGAATAAAAAACTTTTGAGCAAAAACAAAATCGAACATGACCAATATTGACCATAGCAAAAACAAAGCGGTGAAAACTAAAATCTTAACAAGACCAAGAGATTAATTACTTCTTAAGCATTTTCAGATCACATTTGTTTGGTGAAGGCATCAATATCCTGTTGAAGAGAACACATGGTGAGTACAGTGAGGTGAAATGTAAAGCATAAAATATACAAGCTGTTATCAAGATGTTTTGCTAACCGGGAGGAGGTTGTTGAGGATACTGCGGATATTGAGGAACACCAGATCCAGGGGCCACAAATGGAGGAGCTGAAATTCAATGCTGCATGAGCTATCTCGTTCATCTGATATCAAGGACTCACCAGCGCCCTGCTGAGGGGGGTACTGTGGCGCCTGGGGATGTGCCGGCTGAGGTGCTGAGCCTTGCGGGTAGGGCGGAGGTACATTGCCTTGCGGATAGGCAGGAGGGGGTATGTTGCCTTGCGGATAGGCAGGAGGGGGTACGCTGCCTTGAGGGTAGGCAGGAGGAGCACCTGGACAGTTTGTAGGCTGCCCTGGATATCCAGGGTATCCTGGATGAGGTGCACCACTTGGATATCCAGGATATGCACAACCAGCTCCGGGAGGCAGTTGGCCCTGCAACAAAACAATCTGGTTAATATTTGAAAAATAAATTAAAAATTACAGGAACACGTCTATTACATGATTTATAACCGCAATTTGTACTCCTAATACTGTGACTCATTCTCTGTTCATTTACCTTTTTAGCCATTTTTTTCATCAATTTCTTCTGTCTCTTCTGTTCTTTCTTCCATCTCTTCTTCTCATCATCCGATGAAGATGACGAGGATGATGAGCTGCTCGAGCTCGACCTATTTCTGTGTTTGTGTTTCTTGGCTTTGTGTCCATAAGGACCATGAGCAGGATACATGCCCGCTCTGTTGTTTATACCGATGAAGTTAACAGTTAATGCTTCGGTTTGAGTCAATATCACATCATATGACGTTCGCTTCCGCAACCTGGCGTCGTTATGTATGTGCGTTATGATTTTCATGTGTACAGAGTGTTGTCAAAGCATGTTAACAATTAATGGAACATCCAGTAAGTATACACAGTCACCTCGCAATCAATGTTGACTAATTTGAAAATACATGAAAGATCAGAATTTACAGCATCTATAATGAAATTGTATAACAGTATTTGTAATTTAGATACCCAGACATTGAGAACTGAGAAGTATCGTTCATAATAAGCTTTTTTGTTTTTGAGCCACCCGGTATATTACGGTTTTCAGTGGGTCTCCCATATTATTTTTTTCATCTGACTCTCCTACTTTTCTCCTGGGTCACTCACAATTGTGCGTTCTCCACATTTAGTTTCCGGTGGGATCGCTCGCATCTGCGACGGTTCTTCTAACTTTTTGCGATCTGATCGTGATGATCCTGGGGTAGATGTATGCAATTTGTCTTAAGTGACGTTGGACTTCAGTTAATTTGATCTTATGTGTATATTTGCTTAAACAATTAGAATGTCATCTGTGAATATAGAAGAGCTTTTTGACGAGCACAGGTAAGCACTGATACTGTGAGAGTCAGATTTTTGAACCTGGATAATTACGATTCAGATAATGTGATTGCTGGAAACCAAGTTTCTGCTGGCTATCATCATATGCTCGTGCATCGAGCATTCGAGCTATATAGTATATATTTGTCTGTAAATTCTGTATTTAAATCTTGACGCTATTTAATTTGGTGAGAGTAAATTTAATACTGATACTGGATGATTGACCTAAATATTAACATGGCCTTTACTTTTTAGTTTGTTGATACCCAGTGTAGTGAGCAGGTCAGGATTCCCAGGACAAACTGGATGACACTTCCTCAAGTTTGAAATCTTGATAAATGTATGGTTTGATCCGCAGGTACCCAACCGGCCTGGGTTTGCTAAGCACTATCTTCTACTCACCCATCGGCCTCATTCTTCTCATCTTACGCCTCTTCATTGGATTCCATGCACTGCTCACAGCATGCATTCTGCCAAAAGCCTCAAAATTTCGACAGTGGGTATTACACGCATTCAGGAAATAATGAATATCTATGAATTTGCGCTTTCAGGTCTGTGCTGAGGACCATGTGCAGTGTGCTTGGCATCTTTGTTGCTCAAACGGATGAACAGAACCGAGATGAGGAGGCGAACGTCCTTGTGGCGAACTACACGTCCACCCTGGATCACTTGGCCCTTGACCTTATCTTGCCAAATGTCCTTGTACGAAACGTCTCCGCATATATTTTCACTTGATTATTGTTTACTTGTATCTTTCAGCCAAGTGTATGGGATCTGCCTTCTATGCTCATGTGGTTGCTGGGTTACACGAACATGGGTGCTAAGCAGGGCAGGGAGACCCTCATCAGGAACGCCAAGAACCATTGTAGAAGTGAGTCTTCTGTGCTGTGGAGATTCACTTCTATATTTTTCTTATATCAGCATCTTCCCTTCCAATTCTTGCATTTCCTGAAGGAGCTTCGACAAATGGTAAAAAAGGTTTATTAAAATTCAGGTTGGTAATCACAAAATTATGACTCAACGTTGAGCTCATATTCCGTCGTCTACAGTGTGTGGCCATTTTCGCTTAATCGACCCATTCAACCAGTGAGTTCTTTCGTATTATCACTGACTTCAAACTTGTTCATTGTTTTTGTTTTATTCTTCAGGTTTTGATACAAATCAGGCGACCTTCTTTTGTGAAGATTTCACCCGTAAGTTGAGACTTTCAACTTCATTGTGCGTTCTAAGTTTTAAAATCATTTGCAGTCTGTGATTGGAGGACGTTGGTGGATTGATGTCTTCTGGTTTCTCTTCGTTCCGTACACTGTTTTCCACATCAGGTTTTTATAAGATTTCTTTATTTTGCACTCATTAAATTTTGGTTCATCGCAGGTTTTTACGCAGTGTGCAGTTGAATGAGGAGACGGAGGAGGAGTTCACAGTGCGCATTCAGCAACTGATGGCGCGTGAACTTGGCGTTCAGCCAACTGTTCATACGTCGGTCGACAAAGTTGAGTATATGAAACGCAAACTAATTTCACAAGAACCTCAAGGTAATTCTTCCGCCACAACTAGTCATAATGAACACCGAGTTATATTTAGTAGAAAGGCAACCGCAAGAAGGAAGTGGGTCGTCTGAAATTGACCAGATGTGCCGCCAGGTTCTGGAGGTGTTGCCTCATGTCCCAGCGAATGTCGTGAAGCGGGACCTCGCCATGACCAAGGATGTTGACCTCACCATCACTCATCTCCTTGAGGGCAACGTAGAATTCACCCCTTTGGAGGGGTCGATCGGTGCATCTCCCGCCCATTCGCCATCACCATCATCTTCCCCCCCACCGAATGTGATTATTTTATTATTTTAATTTCTGTTTGCAATTAATTAAAAAAAAATTTTTTTCCTCTCCAGAAAAATGTGGTTGCTGCCAAATTTGGCAAAAATTATAAAGATCGTCAACTGTCGTTTGAAGAGCGGAAAAAAGCCCTAATCGAGAGTGCCCGTCTCAGATACATCGAGAAACATGGCATTGCGGAGGTTTAAGCGTCCGTATCAATCACATGGACGCCCGTATTGTTATTATCATTTTGACCTTGTTTTTATTCCACTGTTTTATGAATTATGTCATATTTTTGTCTTTTCATTTTGATTATTTTCTATGTTTTCTGTGTTTTGAATTTTTTTTTTTTTGCATCTTCCTTCTTTGAACAGAGAAAATTTTAAAATATCTTGAATTTTATTATAAATTTTGAATTAGATTTCAGTTAGTTACTTCATCTCAACATTTTCGTTTTAGCCCCTATTCTCGTTCAGATGTTTAATGTGTCTCCTCCAGAATAAACTATTTATTGAAGAAATTATGTGTGGAATTTTTCTGTGTGAAAAATCTGTTTAATCAAGAGAGGTGAAATGTGCAGATTGTTAATTGCAAGCATAGGTCTGGAATGCTTTTGTACCCGCACTGTCCTGCACGCATATATACACATTTACACGCACTTTCTCTGGCCTCTGATAAGAACTACGGATGAATCATCAACGCATCAATCATAACGTGAAGTTTTGATAAATTTTTTAGGTCGACTCAGTGGAATCGAACGACCAGTTATGCCTGGTGCGTTATGAAAATGGTGCGGTCTTTGCAACTGGCACGGATAACAAACAATATGCATACGTACTCGTTGACATTCGTCATAGTCTCATCTGTGACATCTAGGGCATAACCCTCACGTTGTTAAAAAAAAAAAAAAAAAAAACATTCTGAATCTTTTCACTAGTCTATCTACCAAAAACAAGTTTACTTCATGGTAAAGAACGGGGTGTCGAGCAGTCAAAATGAAAAATGAAGATACCGGTACTGTTAATTGAAACGTGAAAGCTAAAAATATCTTCTGACCGTTGTTGCACTGATATTTCAGTGCATCTGCATTTGGAACCTTAACCCTATAAAGGCATAAACTATTGTTAAAAGTCTGATAAATAATTAAAACATGGATGAGTTGTCGGCTTATTCGTGATCAATTCCCGGACTCAATAATTTATTAAACTTGATCTCACCAGCCTTTTTACCTTTTTGACTCTTCGTCATCACAGAAAAAAAATCACTCAAAGCTTCAGATCCCATATGAACTTTTCTCGCAATTTATGTTAGTTAGTATGAATGCACAATACTTATTCACACTGTGCGCTTCTATCTATTTACACCCAGTACACCTCCACACGGGCCTGCCGTTCAGTTTGCCGACTGAGTCCCTCACTTGTTCTCTATCATATAATTTCCGAATAGTTTTTAAATTATATAGGGCCTAATGATTCTACTCAGTACATGTATCACAATCCTGACACAAAACTTGTCATCAACTGCTCTAATTGACTCTTTACCACCACGAGAAATACTCCAGATAAAGAACTTTTCTCGAAATTTGTGTAATCCGAAAAAAAGAAAAAGACTTGCCAGCTCTAAATGAGATTAGTGACAAATTTACATGCACGTTAATTATTATGCACAGTGCTCGCTTCAGCAAATATAAACTATCTATCTATCAATCGTGAGTGGCGATGTTCTAACAGCGATCACTATAAACCAATATTTTATTACTGCATCCTAAGATTCTCTCACCATATTTAACTTGTTGTCAATTTCGTTCATTGCCGATTACCATTAAATGTGATATACACGCATAAAGGCAAAAAGGAAGTAAGCAAAAAGGGCATAACTGGAACAACATGCGCTGAAGATCGCGATATATGAGAGATTAGGTCATGTGGCGCAAGAGAGGGAGATGCAGCAATGGTATATAATGCGATCACGATAGAGTGAAAAAAAAAAAAAAAAAACAGAAGATCCAGTGATCAGAAATTGTGATTCAACTGCTCATCATCCAAAAATATAGATCAACAGGATGGTAGTAAAAGGCACAATACTTGTGGTTATGCTTGGAGCAGTTGCCAGCCTAGTGTCACTCAACCAAAATATAACATATCCTGCTGACTACAAGGATGAAGCCAGAGGGTCCAAAATAGACTGAATTTGAGAAAAAAAATTAAGCATTTGTTTGATTAAATATGGATTTGGCTGAAGCACCTTCACCGTGGATGTTTGGATTTAATCAACTTTTGATGAACTTTTTGAATTCATGAATTTTTCAGTGAATTGCATTGAATGCAGAAATAGTCTCAGTGGCCTCTGGGCATTAAAGTGAGACGCTTCGTCGCCACATCTCATTGGTTGTTTTTTTTTTTTTTTTTTCTTCTTCTTCTTCTTTTTGTGTGTTTGTGTTTTCTTTTTCTTTTTCTTATTATGTGTGTCAAGCTGATTTGACATGAATAAATAATATATATAATATATATATATAAACGTATGCACAACCGAATCACGAGCATAAAGCATCGTTGGGTTGAGGTGGGAATTAGTTCTGATGTTTCATTGTGTATGCATAATTTCATTGCACTAATCCATGTGCGAGATTTGAGGCACCGACATAGGCCTACGTACAGAGGCACCTCGCTTCGCCATATTTTGTCTTCGCTATATATTGTCTATGTCTGGGGAGCGACGCACTAATCGACATTTCTGCAGGAGATCTCAAGATAGATTGATGGTCGAGGTGTAAGTAAGAAAAAAAAAATAAAAAAAAAATAAAAAAGATAAATAAAATATTGTAACTTTTGCAGCATCCAATGGGTCCATAGAAAGACTAATTCTGGGTAAAACCTTGATTCTTCATTACTGTAAGAATGTAAGGTTTATATATTGCTGTATGATAAGATCTTTAATATACACACAATAAATTCAGTGTTTTGTTTTTCGTGTCCAATGCATATTACATCACATATTATGATTATTATTAATCTCTACATTGCATACTTTTGTAGTTCACTATTCCATTCTGCGCCTCGTATACCCTAAAATAGACTAAAATAGTGAGCGTTACACGCCACTGCAGCGAATTCATCTTTAATCACAACTGCAATCCATGAGCATTCTATTCTAAATCCACTCGCGTGGCAACTTTGCAGAGATGCTCACAGAGAACTTTTTTTTTCTTCTTCTTCTTCTTCTTCTTCTTATTTTTGTGTGTAGAGACACTCGATCACCTCACATGCAACGGGATGGCCAAGTTAAAGTTATAATCATCTAAGCTCAAATTCACTGTCCATTTCAGATCCAACAACTGTCTCTCAAACATTGAAGCTTCGGAATTCCTGACAAGTAAGTTATCTCAATACCACTCTCCTCTTTGGCATCAATGTTACACACGGATTGATTTATCTGTTTCTCAGTTGTTCTTTGCTTCGAAATTACATTTGAATCTATTTTGATCATTATCACAAGAGAAATGCTCGCTTTCTCCTATCCGTGTATCGGGGTACTGTACTTTGTACTTTGTACTTTACGGACACATCTCAATCGGGCCCCGATGCACCAAAGGGGACAGCGAGCTGGTTGGTTATAATTTATTGTAACACGTTATTCATTTTTCCTAGAATGAATCATTTGACGTATGCTGCCTTGAACGAGGCGGCGGTTGGCCGCCTGGCGAGTAAACTCCTGCGCTGCGTGGAGGGGGATCGTTTTGCAAGAGCCAAAATCATCATGAAGAATAAGAACAGAGAGGATCGAAAGCGTGTTGTCACCAAGACGTTTGACGGCAACGCTGCTTTGTTCGTGGCCTGCGAGCAAGGTCTTGTTCACTTTGTGAACTATTTTCTCGACGAATGCGACGCTGACATCGAGCAAAGAGGAGTGTATTTCCAAGCAGAGAGTCACAGCAAGCACATGGTCACTCCGCTGTGGTATTCAGTTATGTCGAACCACAAAGACGTCCTGAAAGCATTGCTGAACCACGGTGCTGATGTGAACGCCACACCAGACACCCAGAGCACACCCGTTCACTGTGCCTGCTACGCGACGGATTTAGAAACCGTGAAACTGCTCTTTGAACACGGTGCGGATATACATAAACCCAACGCGGATGGAGTAACGTGCCTCATGAGCTCCGTACAGAGTGTCGACCTCTGTCGCTTCCTGATCGAGAATAACGTCTCTGTAAACGCACAGAAGAATTCTGGAAACGCCGCCCTGCATTATGCTATACGTGAGGATAGAATGGATACAGTAGAGTTGCTCTTGAAACAAGGTGCCGACGTCAACATGAAGAACTGTCTCGGAGACGATGCTTTTCGAACTGCCTCTCTCCGCGGCTCCCCTAGTATCCTGGCTGTGCTCATGCAGCATTCGCAGCCATCCATTCAGTGCAAAATCGAATCCCACGAATTATTGGGAACAAATTTTGTTGACGAAAAGAATGACATTCAAAAGGCCTTGCAGGAATGGCAGACTGCAATGCTTTTAAGGCAAGAGCACAACGTGATGCTCTCCCCTGATGACATCAAGCCCCCTCTCCAAGCATACATGAACCAGGTTGAAGCCATCACGATGGAAGAACTGACAGCATTGACCGCTTCTTCTGACCGAGTGTACATGCAATCGCTGATGGTGAGAGAGCGATTGTTGGGCCCTGGCCACAAAGACACCTTGTTTGGTTTGATGTACAGGGGAGCCGTTTACGCTGACTCACACAGCTATCAGCGCTGCGTGGACCTCTGGAAGTACGCCTTCAACCTGCATCACTGCCTGAATGAGCGCGTCACTCAAGGGGGCCTGCATACCCTGCAGACACTTTGCAAGCTCTTTCTGGAGATTAATGAAGAGCACTCTGGTGGATTCACAAATGAAGCCGTGCGCTATGAAGATGTCTCGTCAATCTTCAACACGATCTGCGATGATGTGGAGGCCATATTTCTCTGCAGGATGAATTGCATCCAGCAGACCGCTTCCGAAGAGGAATTCCAAACCCTTGTTCTGCTTCTTCTGCACACCATTCTCCTCGTCAATCTGATCGCCTCTGACCCAAACGACATCCTAGCCTTCAGGCGCAGAATTCAACAATTATTGAATACAAATTGCAGCGTGGCGGACGGTCGCTCGCTGCTTCACTTAGCAATGGTTCGCCAGACTTCGTTCGTCAGAAAAGAATTTTACTCGAAGTTTCCAAACAAACAAGTTGTTGAGCTTCTGGTTGAGTGCGGGGCTGATGTGAACGCCTCAGACGACAGGAAAGACACGCCTTTGCACCTCTGCTCCAAACTGAAGAAAATCGTTGCACCGACAGAACTTGCAAAGTTAGCCGAAGTGCTCATCGCAAGTGGAGCTCATTTGGACGCTCGTAATAAGCGTGGAAAACTTGCAAGTGACGGTTTGACCCAGTTGCCTCTGCAACTGAGGCCTCTGGATCATGTGACTTTGAAATGTCTGGCAGCGCGAATGATTAAAATCCGTAAGATTGCTTATGAAGGAGAGGTCCCTGAGAGCCTGCATAAATTCATCGAGCTCCATTGACCAGTTTGCATTAACTGGGAACGCAAAGATAAAATATAGATGGATAAGCAATTAATCATGCGGATTAATAATGCAATTTTTTACTGGGGAAATTTTTACCTGGACAAAAGTATATATTATATTTTATTGTATTATATATTGTATTGTGTTGTATTCATTATATATATAATTTAATATAAAATATTTTTAATAGATACACGTGGTATACCTACGCAATTTATGTTTTATTCGATCTTATTAGTTTGATTGATTAATCATTTCAATTATTATTTTTATTTTTTTTTATTTTTATTTATAAAGCTTCATGCATGCATACACAAGTGATTTTTTTTCTACGTGTAATATCAGTTGTAGAAACAAGATGCATGCAGTCGCACAGCAAAACATGCCATGCCTTTCAGCTGCTGGTCATAAATATAAACAGGTAATTGAGTTTGGTAAAAACCTTGGCAACGACAGGTCGAGATCCAACTACAAATGTTATGTACAATCTTGTTAAAATCGTGAACTTGTCGATTTTGGAAATGTGAAAATGAGAAACTATTACATGTATGTTCATGATAACCAAGATTTCATTTAATACGTATAGCCCTCTTTTGAAGGAGAACAGTATGCAAATGCACATTGGCTGTATTTTCCCCACATGTTATTGCAATAGTTAATGTAGGGATGGATAAAAGAATTATAAAGGGCAAATAATGTTGTTCTATTACAAATTTTGGATACATTTTTTTTTCTTCATAATTCCAACAGATTTGATATTATTTTACAGACGTGGGTTGCCCAAAGTGAGGGAGTTTTCGATCTGAATACCCCAAAAAGTGGTGCAGGACACCGTATCAATTTTAATCCTTCCGAGGGACAAGAAAAGGGTACTTTTACGTCTTTGATGATTTCAGGAAATAATCGTTGAATGAGTTTTTAAAATATTCTTTTATATCTTTTGTATGTACATGTAATTTTATTAAATAAATTTGGTCTGTTCTTAAATAGAGTATAGCTTATTTTTACATTGAATAGATCTCTTAAGGCCAGGGGTTAACCACGGATTGGAATCCGATTTTGTGGGAATCTTTTCTGGAACCGGAAAGGAAGATTCATGTAACTGTTATTACCATGGCAAATGCGGAATATGCTACTCGACGCTCCACCCACCGCTGGGTGTTTGAATTGCTTGCAGAAGAAAAGGCACCGATGATATATTGATGTAGGTGTCCTCTACAACTGGCTTCAAGTCGTCGTTTAGGTTTTGTTCCGTGCCCCTTTTAGAGTAAAACTTGACTGGTTTTTGCGCTGAGGAACGGACCTCGAAGATTTGATTATTGCTTTTACACCACACCCATATTATCGAAAGGGAAATTAATCTAAAGTTTGTGTTTTCGTCGGCAACATTCAATCGACAAAAGGTTTAATGTGAGGTGACATAATATCCCACTTGGAAGGGTATGTTGGTTTAAAGAAAACATATGATGAGGTATGACGGCCCTCTGTCAACAATGCCGTATGCTATATGGATGGGTGTCGGGACTGTCCGGATATATACTATATCAGTATGGACGAATAGGGTCTTCAACTCCACGCATGGTTTTGTGCGATTTAAAAACTTATCGCATTGCATGCAAAGCTTACTCGATCATCCCGATGCTCCTTAGTGTTTCTTTGATAATATAGCCGACTAAATTAGCTGTTACCTTGAGTAACCGGTTTTAGGTAACCTGTTTAGCTCAGTGGTAAGGGTCAGAGGTAGAGTTCCTCTGGTTGGCTATTCATGTACATAAAGCCAGAATTTGACTTTCAAAACTAAAAACTAACATGAAAAAAAATTTATTCGAGAAATAAGATAAATAGATGCATTTGAGATCGAATTATGACTTCGTTATGTGAAAACTCTTATCTCAACAATGAAACAAAAAGAGTCGAAAATACTGCAGTATTGAAATCAATTTCGTCGCAGATCAAGCGACCGTAATAGACATGAACTCATTGGAGCCATAATTCCTCCTCGCTCCCTTTTGAACCATGCTGATATCGCGAAAGATCGCCTTAGAACGGTGCCTCGTCACCATAACGATCACCCTAACAACGAAAAACACGGCGAAACAACAAAGCATGCAGACATTGAGTACGGTGTTGTTGTTTTTCAAGAGAATGTGTCGGCTCAGAATGCCGGACAGCGTGACGATGACGGCCAGATATGGACTGAGGGTGTAGCGAGTGAATCGATCCAAGTAGTAACAATCTGAGACGGCGCACACCGTGGCGAGCACTGCCGTCGCGCACAGTCCGTACGTGGTGGCAATCGACTGAGAAATTCCGAAGACGTAAGTCATAACAATGCAGGCGTTGATGATGGTGAGAGTAGCCAGCCAGGCGAAATACAGAGCCAGCCCGTTGAGCAGCAGGATCCGCGTCCACCAGATCTCAGGTCCTGATTTCATTGTGAGCAGTTGCAGTCCGGTACGACTCAGCTGGCGATGGGCGATAATGCAAGCGCCCATTGCGCACGCTGTGCTCAAGCAAAGTACTGCAAGAGATGGGCTGAGCATGAAGTGGTTGCGCAACACCAGCCACAGTGAATCAGCCAGGCAAGCAGCGATGAAGAAAGGAAACATCAAGACGGAGACATGACCGGGGAGCACGCACAGGGAGCCGTAATTTGAAGATCGGATTGCGATTGACACCACGTATATGAGCCATGCCAAGTTCCACGCATGCGTCAGAGTCCACATAAGAGCGAATGTCGGGGGCGATGGTGTTATCTCGACAAGATAGTGCTCGTCGACGAACTCTGTGCTGTTGGGGAACAGTACTGCAATGATAAATGATTGTGCAATTAGTTTTCTGTTAAAAAAAAAAAAAAAAAAAAAAAAAAAAAAGAAGCATATATTCATGCATCATTAACTCAATATACAACTCATGCCATAAAAGCAGCTATAGCTTATCAGATCGAGTAAGATGACTCAAGTATCAATCCAGGAGATATCAATGATCGTATATTTTGTTCATATGAACAAGTTTACTCTGAGTGTGGCGCATTACCTGTATTGCCCGCCGCGGCCAGGTAAGACACAATCAGCGCCCCAACATAAGCAACGCTACTGATGCCGACAAGTGCCGAGAATTTACACCGAGTGTTTCCTTCCAGCTCGACAGTCTCGATGGAATGGACAATGTCCTCCAGCCTCCAGCTGCTGGACGCTGAGGAAGGCGTGTCTCTGTTGGCTGCTTGCATGGTCACGACGAACACTGAAGACGCGGGGCTGTTTAAGAAGTCTTCTTATCAACTTATCTGATAAAATCCGCCGTTGATAAACTGCTAGTGTTCGCACAATTGAGCTGTTCGCCGAATAGACTTGCTCTGCCATTATGTGTTTTTGACAATGGTTAACGATTTGTGAGTGCAAATGTTTTGAATAGATGCTGCTCGTGATGATTGTGAATATCTTTCACTTTAATTTCGCAATTGTACAAAGCCAGTGGAGCTTTAACGAATGCGTTAAGGCCTGGAAAACACATCCTTAATTTGGTATAAAAGTGTATATATATATTACAAAACAACAGTTGAATCCTATGTATAAATCATCCAAAATGCCCATCAAATGACGAAATGGACATTATCGAATACGCCGACTGGGTTGTATCAGTTCTAACGTGGGATAATATAGTGCATGCTCATACAATGGCTATGACTATAGTAATTTATAGTTTAGGGTTATTGCTCGATGCACGTATATAGGCTGCCTGGAAACTAATGTACATTTTATATAGTTAGGCTTCCACACACCGCAATGTTATAATTGATAGAATGATGATTATTTCTTGAAATAAAAAAGATCAAAGTAGCCGAATGCTGAAGAGAGCTTCCCAGGTGGCCCAGCTACGTCACTCCTTCCAGTAGATCAGACACATTTTCCCCAATTCAGATAATTCAGACAAATACCACCAATGGTGATAATCTGCGTCCTGAGAAGGGGGAAGGGTAATCGTCTGAATCGTCGTCTGAATCAGATACTCCACCTTGCACAATGTATATGTTGAGTTCATGTTATACATGTATATAGAGCTAGCATCCAGACACTCCATTTATAGGAATGGGGTATCTTTATAATCGCTTTTTTTTTAGGTCATTCGTCATTCGAGTCGCTGCAACTTTTGCGCGCGTAAAACTGAATGGATACTTTTGAACTTTGTTCATGAGCTGCAAAAGGACATGTCCGCTAATACACAAATTACAAAACTGTCAAAGCCAACAAATTCCTTGATTTTAGTTATCTTTGTGACAATCAGACTTTCATGTGATCAACTTGGACATTCAGGTGTTACGTCATTAGAAATCGAGTTTATGCGAAATTATTACATAATTATGTGCAGCAAGATATACTGATAACGCACATTTTTGGGGAATCAATCATGCTTTGGTCAAAAGGGGTCAAAAGGGGTCAAAAGCCAATTCTTGGAATTGGCTGTAATCAAACAATGCCACAACGACCAAGAGAACTTTATGACCGGTGTTTGTTGAAATATACTGCCCGCAATAATTTCTGTGACTCACAAGTCATCTGTAAAAAAATGTAATTCCAATCTGATAAATAAATCGGGCAAAGGCCAAATTAAAAGTCTATTCTAGCAGATCTGAAGAAGAGACACCTCATTGTCAAATGCATTCCAACGTCATCACTGAAGGGCTTGATGAGTTATTAAATCACAGAGATTGAATGTCAACGGAACATCACTAGCATAATGATTGAGGATGGCAATTAATTGCGAAGGGGTTGATGGTCCCCTGCCTGTGATCATCTCATAGGTGTGGAGACGAGCTTCCTGTTGTAATGGAGTATATAAATCATAAGACCGACATACACAAATATTATTTAAAAATTTTCAGTTTAAAATTTAAAATTTTAATTTAAAATTTCCCTTAACCAATCGTGTGATGATAGTGATGACATTTTAAATTTTTTCATAGGACGGAATATAGTTCTTTAAAAATATTCAATTTGGTGAAAGATGATATATCGAGGCACGAAAATGGGGGTTTCTTGGTTAAAAAGAGACATGTTTTATATTTTTGAAACAGCAGAGTAGTTCATTGGACAAATTCTACTAACATATTTAACAATAGTATTATAACAAAATTTAAACAGTTCATGGCAAAAGTGGTCAATTTTGAATGGGAACGAGGGTGCAGAAATAATAAGTGTCGAATACAACGTCTCCAAGTGCGTGCTAAGGGTTCAATATATACATTCTGTAAATTCCCTAAAAGGGTTACCATAAAAGAAGTGCAAAATAACAGAAAAAAAAGTAACTTGAGTATGTGTGAAGAACAATGCTTAATTGTGACATAATGATGTTCGTTTGTAATATAAAATCTTTATAAGCTTCGTCTATATTATAGCTGTCATAATTTAAACCGACACATGAGCCTAAATAAATGGATTGTGGCTTGACTGGAATATGACCATCACATAGAAAAAGATTGATACCATCATGAAAACCATTGTGCAAAAAAAAAAAAAAAAAAAAAAAAAAAAAATAATAATAATAATAATAATAATAATAATAATAATAATAATAATAATAATAATAATAATAATAATAATAATAATAATAATAATAATAATAATAATAATAATAATAATAATAATAATAATAATAATAATAATCAATTAGTGGGATGAAATTTGACATAAAAAATATACGAAAACTGCTCACATGCAGTAAGCATTTTTTGTGTGCAGCATTGACACTTGGGGCGAGTAGCGTTAAACCATCAACATAGGCAATGCTCTTGTAAGGTAGTGTCCTAAATAACAACCAACATTCAATTTAGAAAAAGAAACTAACAATTCATCCAAATATAAACAAAACAGCGTCGGAGAAAGGAACCCCTCTGTTTGACCCCATTGCAACATTCAAACATAGTAAAAGTTACTCCATTCCATTTTACTTGCATTCTTTGCGAGGTATACATGTTTGAAAGCAGTTTAATTATCTTGGAACATACAATTCTCTTTCTAAGGATTGAAAACAAATAAACAAAATTAACACGGCCAAAAACATAAACAGGTGAGCTATTTCAAGAGTAATATTCTAGGACTTCGTGTAACATAAAAGAACAAGTTGTTGTAGAATGATTGGCTTTAACGCCGAACTGGTGATCACTATAGTTCGGAACTGGCTCATATACTCATTGGCAGGACATCATGACCCAGAGTTCAACCAGCATGAAGTCTGATTACTCGCATACGCGAAGGCTGTAGTGCAATGGCCTGCGGTATGCATGTGTGTTTCGAGTATGCACCATAACGTGTGTACATGAATTTGCGCGCATCCTTAATACGACTGTGATATACTGAGCACTAAACAGGACATATACACACTCGGAATAACCTCAACTGAATGAGCACCTTTTAAACTGAAAGCTGTAAAACCATTGACCCATCTCTTCTGCTGGTGAATACTGCAGTCGGTGAAGAAAACCCGCTTTAACATAAAAGGTAGAAGCGCCATTTCGCTTGTCATTCAGATTTTTACTTCCCTCAGAACTAAGTCAAGAAGTATGTCAGCCGAACGATTTGGAAGGTTTTTCCGGGAAGCTGACACCGATGGAAGTGGACAACTGGACTTCGCAGAACTGTCGGCCATGTTAAAGAAGAGAGGATACAGAGGAACTGATTCCCAACTGAGGGTGGGTGTGTTTTAGCTGCTTAATGTCAATTTGCGACATGTGCATACTTGTCAATATATTTTGTCATGTCAGCTACATATATATGCATTTATACGTATCGATTATACTAGTGAGGTCAAGGCACGTTAACAGGAACTGGAAGTGTTGGTCACCATCTTGTAAGCATAATTTGGTTTCGAACCTCACAAACGATAAGATAAATTTGCATTCATGCATTCCTCAGAGATATAAATAGAGTATTTACCATGATGAATGAAACGGGGCTGACCCGTGGTGGGTATGTAGTCCATTTTAACAGTTCAAATCTATCATCTGAATAATAGATGTCCATGTGAATGAACTATCCTGTTTTAATACACTTAGATCCACTTATTTTTACATGCATATACCTACAGTGTTGTCTTTCCCATTCAGGGGATGTTCCTGAGTGTGGACACATCGGGAGACAACCTGATCTCGCTGGACGAGTACCTGGAAGCCATGGGAGTGCAACCTCCTTCAGTTCACGGGCAAGTACCTCCCATCCTCTCTCTCCCACCAGCTGTATTTAGCGGAGGGGTCGTCCTTGCACATTAATGATAAAATTGAGAAGTTCACCCAGGGGTGAAGTGAAGATACAACAAAGGGGTCATCAAGGGATGTTTTCATATCATTTGTTTATTTGCCCTTGAATTCGAATTACTCACTCAATAAAAATACAACTAAAGCCACTTTGAACACCCTCAATTCAAGAGCTCTTCAAAGGAGTTTAATCGAGGATTGAGTTTGTTTTCTACGCTACACACGTGTATGACCAGACCCTACATCATCAATGCGTGTGTTTGCTCGCAGTGTGACGTTTTAAACACCTGTTTCACTCACCTGGGAGCAATCACGCAGCACGAGTAGTTTACATGTATTTAGTTTAATGTGTGTCTTTGGCATATCATAAAGTGCAAGCAAATTATTTTAATGAATCATATACATGTAATTACAGCCAAGTAATTAAAGTATCCTAACCAGTCTGCTTTGAACTTTGACACACACATAGCATGTAATTAAATGGACCCTGGTAACTTCCAATTTACTTTCATGTACGTTACGTCACCGATCACCATGGCCTAAACCTTTAAACCTTTGAACTTAGGGGATCCTGAGGATATACGTACTTTGATGATCAATTTGTCCAAGGTCATTCAACTCTACTCTTGAAAATAGGCATGTGCAAGGTATTGGGCGCCTAATATCACTATGTTTTTTCCGCTGATAGGCAGGCGTCCATGCGTTACGTCTTCCGCTCTTTCGACGTCGACGGAAACGGCGTCATCGACAAGAAGGAGCTGAAAGCGGTCTTTGCCGAGATGGGCAAGCATTTTTCAGAGGATGAGATCAACCGCATGATGGAGCTGGTCGACACGGATGGTTCTGGAACACTCGACTACGAGGAGTTTATCGAGAAAGTTTTCCACTCTTAGAAATCGCTCAGGGCATCGCCACGTATCAATTTCCCTTGTGGCACAACGCAGCAGAGAGCAGGATTGTCATGAATCATAAAGCACTTCTGAGGACTCATAACGCACTCAATGATCATGTTGCTTGTCTCGACGAAGTGCTTTTTAGAATACGTTTATGCTTATTCATCGATGGTTAGTTAATAATTATTATCATATATTAGACAGCATGTACAATTTCACAATTATTTGATATCGAATAAAACCTCGTGAATTTAGAGAAATGTATTTGTTAGTCTCTGGAGAGATGTGGGGCAGGTCATGCATGCTACATCTGACCCCCTGAGAAAGCAAATGAATTTGTTTATCCAATCTCAACATGCTCTTTGACGAAGGTAATTCAAGAATCCAAGCCTTCACACATTTCATGTACTATGAACCGTTTCACTGTCTTTGTAAATAAGCAATGGCCATAATTATGCATTTGGGTCACGTGAGTTGACCGTCAGCCACACTTATTAGGACGATGTGCTGCCGTGTGTAATGGTGTACTGTATGCCATTCAGTACATGAATACTAATTTATTATGCCCTTATGTTACATATCAATGATATTAGGTCAATGTGTAACACCTAGTAAGCGGATGGTTTTTGCCATCGTCTGCTCTTGAGACGTTGACCTATATACATGTACATACCTCAGCCGATCAGGAAGCGGTTGCATGCATTGAACCCGAGCTCATTTGCCAAGACAAATCAAGTACACTCGCCTATAAATTTGGTCATCAGCACGACCAGCAGTGTCATTTCAAATCTTTGAGAGTAAATGCATTCTATTTTCCAGTCAAATCTATAGTATCTTGGAATCATAGAATTTATATTATCAATTTTGTGTGATATAATGACTAGTATTTAGCATGTACTGGGCTACGATTAGCTTCTGTTTAGTTTTCAGGGTTGTCCATTAATTAGGTTAATTGATTAGTGGTGTGGTTTTTATTGAAATTCACTGGACTTCATCTGGAACACTAGAGCAGATAAACACTACGGGCATTATAGCCTTCACTCCACCGCACACTGTTGCTTGCTTAGCAGCAGCGTGTTCCCGTGAAGGCGGTCGTTGGCGGTCGACGTCGCTCTCTTTGATGTTCCATTGCTACACGTGTCTTTAATCCGACGCCTCGGATCCTATTTCGCACCAAATTTAATCACTCTTTATGAATAAAACGACTTTGCTTAGATAAGTTGCTGTCGCAACTGAGCAGAAAGTTGATCTATCATCTTGTGTAGGGAGCGATATCAGTTTCACGTCTAATGCTGTGTTCCACTCGAACAAGAAATTCCACAGTTTATTTCTTCCTCTTCTCATCGGTGCATGCACCATAAACAGATCAACGTTGCTGATGACAGACTCGAGAGTTGCCTAGAACTAATAATTGAGGACACCCAGGGTAAGATGGAGGCTGAAGAGGTAGTCAGAAAGGAATCGATTTTGCACTTTGGAGTACACTCAAACAAACCCGAGAGAAAAAGTATAGCATCGTATATGAAATACAAAGGTCGCACTTCTGAAGTAGTAGTTCACGAAATAATCAATCATATGTTTCATTAGTTTGTCGAAGAGCGCAGTTAGTGCAGTGACAGGCGAATCGATCATGTTGACACTCGAGAAGCTAGATGACAAGAACAAAATGCTATAATAGTATCTTACGCAATTAAAATTTCGTGCATTATATAATATAATGAATATAATGATATAATGTAATGAGGTGGATGTAACGTCTACTGCAATATTTGAAGGTAAAAAAAAAACAAAACAAATAACAACACGATGAAAGAACAAAATGATGTGAAACCGAGATACATGTACATGCATAATGATAGTAATGTTATTGTAATCAATGCTATATAAACATCTGTTATCACCAAAATCTCAAACGCCTCGATGATCAACACAGATGGGTTTGAATGACCATTAAAGAGAGCAACTATTAACACACCCCAGATAAGACAGAGATACGGGCATACTATGACATTTCAACAAAAACACAGGGAAGATAGACCAGAAGGGAAAATTTAGATAGATGAAAGGGAGAATCCTGGAAATCAATCCGCGGGGCTGGGGGAGTTTTGCAAAGTTGAAAATGTTCAGATCTGAAGTCCACGCAATTACAAATTCGACTCCATGAATACTTGTACTCGAGGTTACAATATATCTCTGTGGAATTCTTCGGCTGATCCCGCTGAGGTGAATGTACAACCTTTTGGTGGGAAGCAGCTGCAGGTGAGCGCAGGCAACCCTGACAGCGATGATCGCCTCGCTCCCTGCTTAATGGGCTGTGAAGATTCTAGGGGCGGAGACACCTGGGATGAATCGCGATCAACGTAACCGTCAGTTAAGAGGTAAATGGGGCGCTAATCGGAGCAACATCAAAGCAACGAAGGAGTCACGGCACGTTTCTATCACCTGGCTCATAATGAGAGGCGTTACGTTATGATTGTGTCTACTGAGTGCGTTATGATTGAAGTTCTGCTGTTACCAACAGTAGCGTTGTTTGTGTTGTTGACCTTCGTCGGATTGTTCTTCTGACGGAACGAACACCTGAGTTAGGTAATCAAGGAAGGTATGCCACCAAGCGGCAGCTGGATCAGTTGCATATGAACCTTTCGAGTGAACTGTTTATGGTGACGCAATAATGTTTTCCCTGTACAATAACTCATCAAGTCAACATCTCAAGGTGATTTGCGGACCAGAGAGCGGCATCCGCAAAGGGCTTCATGTAATCTAGGGATTGCACTGCGGTCACTGAGCATACGTGTATGCCATTGGTGGACAGTCATCAAGGAGATTAGACCCATGCAGTGTTCGGTCTTAGCGGCGGTGCGGGTGCATTGTCGGTGTCTGTGACTGCACGTGTGTAATTAAATTCCAAACGCGGCATTTTGAAAGGAGGGTGGAGCCAGAGAGCTTAGTCAGCCAATCAGAGCAGAGAGGCGCATCCAACTGGCGGAGGCTTTTGAGCACGCCGTGCAGCTGACTTGCATGAAGCTCTCGTGTGTGTGCTGCCTCAGTGAATAACCTCTTCAAAGGAAGAAACAATACTTGGATATATTCTGTGTGATCTCTCTCGTTGGATATCTTGTGTGTGTCTGTGTTGACCCAAATGGATGTGGATACTGGTCTGACTGCTTGACCATCAGATCATTCTCGCCCTGACTCTTTTGTAGCAGAAGGATGTGATTGGAAGATTGGCATATCCCTTCTGGACCCGCGAGAATATTTCAGATCTTTAAACAAATCTTAAAAGCAAAAACCGTATAAGATGGGCCGTGCTTGGCTTAGAACTATCCTTCTGGATATGTGCATTGTGTTTTCATTGTGGACATGCACTGATTCCAGGCGGCACCGTTCCCGTAAGTGGAGATCTATTGTTATCATTAGTGTTTATTAATGCTACCTAAGATGCATGTTGTGATTATGCTGGGATCACGGCGACTGAAGAGGATCAGTGTTTGTAGGTGATCTGGCTTATTTTGCTCACCGGTCGCACGCGGCATTTGGTAGCAGTGAGTAGAGGCAGTGAGTGAGTGAGTAGAGGCGGTGCCGCGCGACGCTCCAAAGGCGTTAATTGTGAATGCATCGCTGAAGTTTCAAAACATTACACTCAAGATCATTTTCTTCATCTCATAGACGGCAGTAACTCGAGCTCAGCTATCCATTACCCCTGAGCGAACTGACAACTCCAGCCTTTGTGTGTTTTTTTCGTTCACTCGAGGCGAAGTTGGCTGTTACTGCCTCGTACTGGAAGCTAAAAAGAAATCCGTGTCCTTCTCTCGCGAATTCCCCTCCGTCCCCCTTCAGGCTAAACGACGTTGTCATCGACGATTTATGAATTTTTGCGTTTTTCTCATTATAAAGCAAGCAGCTCGGTTTTAAGCACTCAATTACCTGCCGTGGGACAGAGCAAGGGTCCCCGAAGTGGAACTTTGAATGCCATCAAAAGTGATCGTAAAACTGTTATTGTATAGCGCATTAGCCTCCTCCACCATAATCACCCTTGTTTCTCATACACACTGCTCGCGGATCTTTCGCCATCACTCACTCAGCATCGTTGTCTCCACGCCCCACCCCAAGGACGCAGCTAGTGCTGCCAACACTACCCGGTACCGACAGCCACAAATCAGTTGCCAGCACGCGCCGTTCGCGAATCCGACGACAGGCCAACCGGACACCTCGCGCAGCAGGATCGCTGGTGCATTGTGGGAAATTTCACGTGACAGGTGGTCTGAAAGCGCTGCGTGGCTGTCATCGTGTGGGAGAGTTCAGAGGGATGATACCTTCATTGCGCCTATCACCTTTCTGCTTATAATGGGCGTAATGCGACAATTTTTTTTTTTTGTAGCCAAAAACCTCACTCAATTCCTACCATAGAGGAAGCTGCCCCCCTGAGGAACATGCGGAGTTTTTTTGTTGCAGATAAAAATACCTCCGCACCAATAATGCTTCCGCGATATGCATGTACGCAGCGGACGCTCATCCAATGCACTTTTTTCTTGAGCTTAACGAAGACCAGGATATCATTACGCGGCTTTTTACCCCTCGCGGAGCAAGATGAACCCTTATGAAGCCTCTTTGATCTCCTGTAGATCCCCGCAGATTTCATATAAGCCACAGCTAAACTGCACGCTATGTGCTCATGCGTCTCTCCAACGCAGTCTCCGACCACTATACTCACCACATGTAAAAATCGCTTTGTTGAGGCAGCGTCTCCAAGCCTCTCCACCCGAATCTTCTGTTAACAACTTTCTAAACGACATCGCGAATCTATTCATGAGGTAAATAGCGTTATATCAACAAGCGTTTTATGCCGTTACCACAGAGTTCTTTCCGAAATACCCTCCTCGTCAAAAGACTCTCTCCTCTTTCGCTTTTCGTGTGATTAGATGCGTCAGAATGGCACCCGAAGAAAACCTCTCTCGGAGTAATCTTGTTATGTATAATTTCCAAGACTAAAAGAGTTGATGCGTGGTTTACCCAAAGACAACACATCCCGCTGTTGAGTCACGACCGACCCACTTCCTGATTGATTTTCAATGTCGTCATAAAAAGCTTTTTCTTGTCCATTCGATTGAGGATCATTGTCGACGGCATCTGATGGCTCGGACATAAAGAGTGACTTCATCAGACTCCTCCTGGAGTACCTGAAATGCTATCTCGCTTGTGACATTTTAATTACATCAATTTTTATGTCGCATCTTACTCTTAAAACGTGTAGCATAATTCGGCGCTTAAATATTCACATCTCATAGAAAATTGACTTCACAGCGATGACATCAGCCGTCAACCCGAGTGCTTTCAATTTACGTTTGCTGTTCGTGTTTCAAGCATTTCACAGCTTCTCAACGGATGCGCGTAGGGCCCAGAACACACACATCCCACCCCACCCCCTCACAGCCCCTCGGGGTGCACTCTGCGCATATAACTTCACCTCTCACTCTCCAACTATAAGCAAAAACCAAACTTAGGATTGAATTTCTTGGATATCAGATTGCTGCCTCAATTTCTAAGATGGCGCTGCTGTATAGTATATAAATGTATATGGAGCCATTGAGCATAAAAAAACACGAACGCATCAATCGCCATTTCGTTTGCTTACATTCCTGTTTATGAACTACCCTGTCGAATGATGCGCGTGGAAGTTTACACCTATGTTTCAACTTTCAAAGATGATTGAGGCGAGAAAGAGGGGCGATAATCACTGGAGGAATGGGGTAAATAACACTTTGTAGTGAGCGTTCATTCGACGGTGGCAGCCGTCTCGGGTTGGTTGCCCTGAATGAAATTCACCAGATTGCGATCTCGTAGCATTGGAATGGCCGTAACATCTTATCAGTGAAATCTGTGAATGTTTAGAAGAGGAAACATTGTGAGACGTCGCGTCTCTTGGGCCAATTCTTCAATGAAGTTTCATGTTTATGGACGAATTATAAACCACGCTACACACACACTGCTGCCTCGCACCTTTGATCCTGTGATGGTAGGCATTGCTCTTCTGAGGCCCATCTTATATAGCAGGGTGCAACACCCTCTGTATAGTCTATAAGTTAGACAGAGAAGTAGAATCAGAGAGCAAAATGTTTTCATTGAATTTATAACGCGCATCAAAGATTCATTCCGAGGTTTATGTTTGTTATAAAACGGAGTTTGATTCTTAAGTTATTATGAACATTTCTCTCATTCCTCGGCTGCAGCCGCAATTCCAAATATCTGGATATGTATATGTGTATATCTCCAAGGTACAAGACACCTCTTGGTTCGAGGGAACGGGGGAATGGCGTACAAATTGTTCATGTTGGAGTCCACAAGATTTTCACAAGAGGTTAACTCGGGTTGCTAATTAATGGTGGCCTTAACCAACCGCTTGTACGATTGTAGATTTTGTTTTCGTCCACTGAACAACAAGCGGAGGGTCTGCTTCGTGTTATGAACACTGGGGCGTATGATTTGCATGTAGCGCTGCTTGAGCACTTGTTATGAAACTGCATCCATCGAACGCGGCGGGGTAAGGGGTCGTCTCACCCCAAGTGATGGTTCATCTTTGGCAGTCTTTCGGTGGAGATGCGAGTCGCTTCTGAAGCGCTCTTCGTGGCTTTTCGGTTTTCACTGCATGCTTTGGCTCTCTATTTGACCTCTGAGTGGCCCCTTCGAGTGCTTGGCTGTCATCACTTCAAAACTCTCTTCCTTACCTGGCTAATTAAGCCTTCAACATGCACTTCCTATTTTTGATGAACGCTGATGAAATAATTGGATGAGAAAATGCCCCTCCCTCGATTTACGATCGTTTACAAGTCAAGCTAAGTCGAGATAAGCGCGATCGTATATTTAAAATTCTAAAATTTTGTCATCATCTATCATCCGTCTATCAATTAAGAACGAGTCTTTAATTGCTTTCACGATATTTGAGAAATAGTCCTGGTGGGTGGTGTATGCCAACACCTTCCTCACTCACCATGTAAATGAGAGAACCATGTAGTAACACCCTTCGGCTTTCGCTTCTTCGTGTCCTTTAATTCACTTGTTTTGTGTAACTCGGAATCGTTGTCCTAGATCTAATAAAAAAGCCCTCGAGTGCTCGTCTGATCGACAATTAATTACCTGTTCATTGTTATACGTGAAATCATCTCTAGCCACAAGGTGTCTCACCTGTAATTTAATCAGTGAGTAACAGTCTATGCACGCTGCAATTCAACCGCACTATACATCGGAAGACCTACCAAAAACATTCGAATGCGTTGACCACAAACTTCTGTTTTAATGGCCTACAGAGTTTCAACGCCGTTCTGGTTTCCATCAATCTTTTGCGCCTGTCTGCCATAAAACTCTTGGTCGCAAAAGGAGAAGGCGAGAGATTCCTTTCGGTGAGGGTGGATTGAGTTTCATTCTGCGTCCTACCATGGGGCATGCGCATAAAGCACTGCGCTTTTATGAACTTCTGAATGAACTGCCTACGCTCAAGGTGTCGCGATTAATCACCACGGTCTCTGTCTTTCGCTTACCTCTTAAATTTACTCGATGATACATAAATATAAAACACGCAATGGACGTTAATCGTTAATTTGGAGACGGAACTATGCGCCCCCCCCCATCCACCTCCCACCAGTTTAAATGTCGTTTGATGGACCTTTGAAATTGCGGCTTGCAACTTTAGATTCTTAGATGAAGCTACGCCCGTTAAACTTGTTTTTAAGTACCTGTGTTGAAACTACCAGCAGTATCGCTGCATGCATATTTATCCGTCCGTACTTCCTCAGCTCATTATTCTGCTTTGCAATCGAATCTCAAATTTAATTATTATTCCGCTGATTACTACTGCATCGTACAATCACGAAAATGTGAAAACATACGCGAAACTTCTTCACGTTAATTGCATCAGAATGTAATGCTGGTGAAGCCAAATCATTTGTACGTGTACATGTTACCTGAATATTGCTTGAAGAGCAGGAGACACCAACAGGATTATTTAATTGGAAACTTTCTCGTTGACCCGTGATCCCCTCAATACTAGTACGTGCAAGGTCTCTCGGTGCTATTTCCTTTAACACGTTGAATGATTCGAAGTTTGTTGAGAGCAAATTGGCGCCCATGGCGAGATGTATGTCAGTGCGATCAAAGGAAGCGCCCAGAGCGCCTCTGATGTCTTCAATGGCGTCGAGGGACATCTTGCCTCTTGGCGTCCATTTGACACCGATCCAAGAACATTCATTGTTCTCTGCTTTTGTCTTCTGACCTTCTTCAAAGGTTAATGGTTAGACTTCTTCAGGTTAATGAAGATGCTTATGATAGGTGGCAAAAGGTCGACCTGGGAAAGAATGCGAGGAGGGGAGGGGAGGGATTGCCAGCTACCAATCACCATTGATCACTCGCTTTCTTGGAGACTGCCGGGTAATGACTTTTTCCGGTCAGCTGACTGCCGATAATTAGGTCAACTCACAGGAAGTCCCAGATGACCTCAATATGGCACGCTCTCATATCTTCACCTTTCTCCCATGTTATTCTTCTTCCTTGTCATTAACCGCCAGTGTTTATACCGGGAACTCTGTCCAGTTTTCTTTGGCGAGCTGTGAGCATGATAATTCCCCGGGGTGCGCGCGCACTGTGAAAGCGTATAATAAATAAATAAACAAAACAACTCGCGCTTGTTTTATCGCTCAGCTCACTGGAATTAATACTTGGATTATCGCTGTTTATCTAAATAACTTGCTTTTGAGAGTAATTCATCACCATGAATATTTATAGGTATAGTTCAACAAGAGGTCATTTCCATTTGATAATTAATTTCGAAGCCTTATTATTTACGCTTATTGCCCCTCAATATCAATTATGATTTTTTTACTCAAATTCAATCAATCCTTCCATGTGCAATTGCATATGTCTCTAGACCATTCTGCTAATCGTGTTTAAAAGGCATGCGACTCGTATTTCAGTCTGAGCAATATTTTCAATTTAATATGGCTGACCTACATGTTAACCTCGGGACAAAGGGAGTCGAATTCCCACCCCTCCCTTCATTCTGTCTCCCCGTGTCGCCAAGACTCTGAAACACTTCCTCTGACTGAATAATGTTGCACAGGACGCGCGAGAAAAAAAAAGTTCGCTTCTTATTGTTGCGCTTGGAAAAGAAAAACACTGCCACGTGGCGTGGCACAATGGCCGGATCGCAAATGAGGTCCACTTGTCATCATTTGCTGGCTCTTGAGAGCATTAAGCCTCATTGAGCCTCATTCAACCTCATTGGACCTCATTGGGCAAGTGGTGAAAAGTCATCGATGAATGATCCACCATCGAAGGGTGACTTACCATTTTCATCAGGGTGTTCAAGGATTAAGGGTAGAATGACAAACACTAAATTTGTAATCCTCTCATTGCAGCGTTATTTACAGGAATTCATGAGTGTGGATTCTCTTTTGATGCCATCTGCATACAAAGGTTTGCATGGCCTATCTTCCGTGTGAATAAGATCTGTCACAATATTTACTCGTATGAATATACATGAGGAGCTTCTTTTAAGTGTGAGATCGATAAATGATTTATTGACAAAGTGATTGACTTTCGATTTAGAGTCAACAAACAGAAACCGGAAGCTACCCCGTACAGAAATAGTGCTCAGCGGAGGTGGAAGGGGGTGAATGGGTTTGAATGGACGCGTATGGATCTATCACCAGGGACTCATTCCGTTCATTGCCTGTTTCTGCGAGGGGTGAGGGTTGAGGTCCGCATGTGGCCTCTTGCAGCTCCCATTTGCTGATTTCCTTTGGTAAATTCAATATGGCTATTTTGACATGAGAAATTGGCTTCCTTTGGCACTCCCATTGCCCTGATGCTCGCTATGGCATTCTCACAATCCTAATAATATCACATGTGCTTCCGGTACATCGAATGCCCAGAGGGAGAAGCATCGGGGCGTGCGATCGGGAGCCCCCTAATGGCGCGAACCCCTTTGCAATTGCATCCCTGTGCAGTAACCCTCAGTAACATCTCCTGCAGGTTGCACCCCTGATGCGTGATCGATACACTAGACGAGAGATGTGTCGATAAAAGAGATTCATGCTCGTACTATACTGAGTGCCAATGGCTGCTGCTGTTTAGAAATCGCATCGCTCGGCATCAGGTGCTAACTAACATTCAAAAGATCGATGGGAAGGTCCCTGCTCCCTCTCAATTCCGCTGAATTACTCCACACCCCAAAAAGGGGGAAAAAACTCTGGTTGTTTACCTACTGTTTACCGCTACCGATGTTACATCTCATGCTGAAGATTTCACTGCAATTATTCTTGGTTCACCCTCTGAGGTTAGACATACCTGAGAAATAGAACGCTCTGATTACAGGTGATCAATCCATCATGATCGGATGGCGCGACATTTCTTGCGAACGTGTCGCTTTTGCTATCGAGTAATTAGCAATTTAAATTCGGCAGCATGCGTGAAATAACTCCTGCACACTCTTTTGAAATGCTTTACATTTCCAACCAGTGAATCTTCTGAAAACTCCTTTATGAGAGATATCCGCATGGGAAATAACGTGTCATTAAACAGGCGACTTTTGACAAGTTTCATGAAAGCTCTGAATCATAGAGACTGAAAAGAATACATTCACATAAAAAATGAATGATTAATTAATTGAAATATACAGCAAACTCAATGACCTATATACATCATCTCAGCCTCCTCTTAGACCCTCTAGGATCTCAAGTACAAACACTTGGCCAATCTTTAGAGTCTTTCCCAGAGGTCGACTCCGATTATTTATCCTTGAAATTGCTCAATCTGCAAACACTCTTCTCCAGTCTCCAGTATTTCCTTCGTCCTTTCTTGTTGGTATACACAGCTCTATTTTTTCTACGGTGATTGGACGGATATCAATCATACCTGATTGATGCCTGCATCATGTTCAGGGAGATTTTTTTTTGCCAGCACCCAGAAGAATAGGCTCAGGTGGCCCCTTCCCTGGAAGATCAAAAGAAGCCGCCTTAGCGCCAATGCAAGGTGCTCATTCACCTGCATACCTACGTGTAAATAACTTTCCTTTTTATGTGCATCTTTTGTTCGCACACTTCACACTTCTGCTGGGTACTGATGGTGTATATATAATTGTCCGATTGTATACAATTGCTATTGTTCAGTTCAAGTAAGCGCGTGTTTACACCAGTTATCGAATAGCTGCTCCCTCAGCGCGCCAGTCGACACTTACAAGACTTCTATTAATGTCAACACTCTTCCAAGTAGAAAAAAAAAACAAAAAAAAAAACAACAAACTTAAAAACTATCACAAGACAGATGGAGTTATGAACTTATTTAGTGCAAGAGTCATCTTTGCATAATGCGCAGACCCGTCAAAACTCAGTTTTATGGCTCTGTACTCCATGCATGCAAATCACACGGTTGAAGAAAAATTAAACCGTTGCCATGGTTATACGGTTGCACAATTCCGTCGACCACAAATCATGGCTCGTGTGGAAAGCCCCCTTCCCAGGGCGCTGTGTTCCCTCTTGCACCAGTGCTGCACTGTGCCGTACTGGACGTGTTTTATGCTGCAACTTGAGCCTTTGTTTGTTAAACACGCCGATCCAAGTGAAGCTAAGTGCGCGCGACACACAGCTCGAACCGCACGCCGAGAAAACGCTGCTCATTATGCCACCCAGACCTCTCTTCGTCTCTGGCTTGATTCTGGCCGAGATTTATTAGCCATTCTCGCGTATTATCTGCCTACATGTCCCGCGGGACGACTTCACTTGAAAGCATTTTCTAATTCTGCCTGGAGTGACAGCTTAGCTAAAACTCTTAGCTGTCTGCCTGTGGAGCATGAGGGTGAGACGACCACCTTCCCGTGTTTTTATATTAGACTCCTTCATTACTTTCGGTGCATGTTGAGGTGGGCAAATCGAACACAGTTGATGCCACTTGAAAGTTCTCGCTGTCGGACCATTGCGTACACCCTGCAATGACCCATTGTGGGCTAAATTGCCCCTTTTAGGCACAAAGCCCTCTTTACAGGGTTCGTCGCATCGTAGTCCAGACTGCACAGCGGGTGACCACACGTCAACGCAGGTCAAATGACCAGTCTGTTGGTCAGTGGTGGAGCACACTTGTAAACATTGCGGCCGACTGGCCGTCTCCTCTGTGTTGCTTTATATCAGTATTATGAATATTTGCTCATAATAGATGTCTCTGTGCTGCTATATATGAGTATTTGCTCATAATAGATGTCTCTGTGCTGCTATATATGAGTATTTGCTCATAATAGATGTCTCTGTGCTGCTATATATGAGTATTTGCTCATAATAGATGTATGTTAATCTTCGCATTGTGCGCAGATAAGTCGTTTTAATAGCATTTATTATGTTCTGAGTTCGAGAGTTTTCACAATGCGGGTTATGTAAGACCATCCATTATAATAGGTTTCCGCAAATAATCCTATGATCAGGGGGTTTTAATGACACCTCCCCCCCACCCTTTCCTCTTCCTCCTATGCATGGGAGACAATTCACCAGGAGCAAAATGAGAAAATTAGACCCAAAAGGGAAGATGCGACCTGTGTGTGTGCAACAAAGCCAGACGTTGTTGAAATAATAACATTTTACCTATAATTAAAGGCTCGAAGGCAATGAGAATAAAATTTAGTTTATTGCTTGTGTTACAGCAGTTACATCATTGTGTAATTAGAGGCGTCTGCTGTAATTACGTCTCATTCGCACCGCGTAAACCTCTACTTACACCGTCATTAAACAGACTGTTTTACACTGGGTCCTTCCATTAGCTGATAAATCGGCCTTCCTCCATGTTTTATTCATTACTCTGAGATATCAAAAGTGTTGAGATTTTTCAATATAAATGAGTGAGAATTGCACGTGAGAAAATGTCTGCCTCACTTCCTGAAGGAATCTACTAACGCCAAGGAATGCTTTCGCCTCGCAGTCATATCCCTTCCTTCCTGTATACTTCCGGTTTAAAACGGAATTCCCGGAAGCTCTATTTGCAAGATGGCGCCGGCCATGAGGGTCAGATCCCGTCAGGCCTCGTTAATATCTCACGTGAATTGGAATGTTGTTGACCTTTTATCGCGTGATTTAGCATTAACCTTCTGATTTCCCGCCGCGATTACTGAGGATTTCTGGCAAGAGGCAAAAGATGAGGAGAGATCATTAGGACGCCCTCCGTTTCTACGCGTGCCACGGACAGAAGGCTCTTCCCTTCCCGAGTGTCCCTCAGGGCCGATGAGATCAACATTTCCAATGATCTCCCATTTCTGCATGCTGCCTCTTTATGTATCATTCATTGTCCAATATGTTCATGTTATAGTGGCTCACCACCTACAGAGTAAATGTCATTCTTGTTCTTTATTTTCAGTTGACAAAGCAGCCGTGGAACAACTGGAAAATAACCCCATCACCAATTCGCTCGATTTCATCTGGGCGTCGACCACCGTCGCTGTCGGCGACACGGCTGTGCTTCACTGTAGCTTCGATGCCATCTTCCAGCAGCTTCGGAATGGAAACGTAAGTACAAGAGGCTCTCACAGTTTATATTCCCCAGTTGTTAGTTACACGCAGTTAATCCGAAGCGATTAACTGCGGAGCTGGCTGCAGAGTGCTAAGAGCGATCTCGGCAAGAAGCGCGCTCACATTGAGCGGAGTTTACGCAGACGCTTCGCTGATCTTCCCTTGGGCCGTCTTGGATTTCCACCGCAAACAAAGAAAGAACGCAATAAATAAATTTAGCACCGACAACAGACAGCCAGCAGGTGTGGTAATGGCCGATAATGCAAGAAGAAAGGCGAAAATACGGGTGGAGGCATTCGGCGGCAATGGCTTTTGAATGGATGTGCCGCTCTCCTGCTGTTGCTGCTGTCTTAAGCAATTGAGCCGCCATCAAATCGACCCACGGTTGAAGCTCGAGTTTTTCACTCACTTGCTGCGCGCGCATCCCTCACCCCACTCGGTCTGGGGCTTCTTCTGGTTCAAAGGAAGCGCGGATTGGCCGCAAATTGGGTTCCGTTGAGGCGTTTATCAGCGCAGACGCTCATCTGATTGAGTCGCAGAAAAGGCCCCAGGCTGTGCACAGGTGAAAATGCTGCTTAGTCAGCACGTCCTGGTTGCCACGGGCAACGACCAGGTGGAAGTCGATCGGCTACTGTTGATGATGTATTTGTTTGGATTGGTTGTTTTTGTTTGTTTAGATGGATTATCTCTCCATCATTACTGCCCCTTCCCGTGACCAGGGTGTTGCACCACTAGCCAGTTTTGAATGGTGCGTTGCAATAACCTTCTTTGATTAAGACCATAAACCAGACATCGCCAGCAACTTTAGAATTGCTCGCCATATGAGCTGTGGCCCCCACGACCCTTCACTTCTCCGGGATCGAACACACGTATTTATGGCGTTGGAGATTGGCGGAGACTCGTGTCATATTTCATGAGCCTCGTCTGACATCGAAGATATAGGCAGTTGGGCAGAACGTCGCCAGAACTAGAGTTATTGTTGCGTGTGATAAGCATAATCCTATAGTACATCGCGTGATCCTCCGGAGGAAGAAGAAGGGAAAAAGACAGTTCTGTGTATTGGGGGCGAAAAAGACTGCAAAAGATATTTGAGACCAAAAAATTCGTTATCCAAACATCAATGTGCTAGCATCGATTATGTCAATCATATAATACATATACATTTTGCAGTCGTTGAGATCGGATCAAAATAAACATGAGCTGTTCTTCATCACAATGTCAGAATAATTTTTCTCCGGTTTTTCGAGTGGATTCGTTTTTTTTTCAACTCCTGTGATGACAATTCGTCTTTTATCGCACCATTCATCTGAGACAGCATTTTTCAAGATTGCAGATGAACACTTTCTCAAATTTCACCAATATTTCAGTTTCACTTTTCTCGCTGTTCAAAATTCTAATCACCCACCAGTCATACAAGTATAGGGCCTACACAACACGCAAGAGTGTACATTAAATTGCATAACTATATGCACCAACATTACTTTCATAATAGATTCGTGTCATTTCTCGGAACAGCTTGGTCGGCATAATTTCATGATCTGATCAAACGGATACATGAGGCAGCGGCGTCTTCTCCCTTGATTACATGACACTTGGGGTTTCTTTGATGCGAGATAATTCCCCAATCCCACCGTCCTCTTATCTCTCTCTCACCGTATCTCATTCTGTTTGAGTTTCCCACTTGGAAGGCGAAATCCCCGAGGAGGATCAGACAACTGCAGGATCCTCTTGCTTCATTGAGTGAAGCCTCTGTTGCAGTTTAGTCTTAGAAGCAGGTCAAATGAGTCAAATGGTCTTAGAGAGTTCCTCTTTAATCTACGAGGTCATCAGGTGCAGACGATCTTATCTAACACCACCCTTCAGATTGAGGGAAAACAAAAGTTCAGAGAGTGGAAGCAACTTATTGTTAATCGCATCCCTTCCGAAGTTCTCATGGCACAGGAGGATTCTACGGACGCTAAGACCAAGAACTAAGAACCCTCTCCAGTGGCCCATGATAGATAACTCGTCGTACATTCGATGCTCTTGTTGAATGGCAAGCGACTAGCGTGTCATGGGAGAGACACAAGTCATTTTCAATGGAACTGCACGACGTTTGAAGATGATAAATGCTCCCATCGAACTATGATGGGGGGCCTCGCGGACGTTGCACTATGATTGCCGAATCAAGTCACACACTCATTGGAAGCGCTTCAACATCAAAACGATCCTTAAACACGTCAGTTATTCCCCCGGAAATAAAAGGCTCACGCGTCCACTTCCGGCGAACGGCGCGCATGCGTAACAGCCTACTGAACTCGGTGGTGTGTTATGGGGAGAGCTACACATATGGAACGGTCTCTGAAGAGTGGGGCTTTGGTAATAAACGATGAGAGACTGGGTAACTCCTGGGAGATAGACATTCAATCATTGTATTTGAGCGACAGTGACATTCCCTTCGTTTGATTGACGTTTCGTTAGGGAGCGTCGGGCAACGTTACCACAAAGGGAGCATGCATTTTGCGTACCATGTAATGGCCGGGTTGAATTTCGTGTTTCTCGTTTCGCTTCATCCCTTGGCTGCCCGACAGCGTTACTTCGGCTTCGTTGGTCGTCAATAGAAGCTTTGTTGAAACCTTTGATCTGATAAGATTCATACAGCACCCGATAAACATCGCGCAATTCGTAATAACACGTTTGCTACTAGATGCACCAGTGTAGGAATCTTTAAAATTTAATTCAGTTTTATTGTCAGTACATTGAAATATAACAGTTTGGATAAAAGGCATTCAATAAAAAAATTAGTTTATTACCTTCAATTTTAATTTGTTAATTTTAAAAACTCCATTTACACGTGTTTAATTTGTAAAGAAATCTTGTCAATCAATAATTACAGTGTGGTATAAGGTTATTTTTCTCATCGCAGAAAGCGGCCGCAGACCACGTCACCCAAATCATGTTTAACGAATTTCTTTCACGTTTCGGAATCTTGCGATTTTTATCAGTCGATAAAATCGCACCTTCTGATGAAACGCAATTGCCGAGTGAGGCGCATTATGCAATAGTTTATGAGATCAGAGAGGCCTATACGGGAGTCCTCGCTTCGGAGGTATTCACACTTGTGACGATGATGAGGTGCCTTATCTGCATCCAGATCTCCATTCAGACCCAGCCGACCGCACCTCCAGTCGTTCTCCACACCTGGAAATAACACGGATAGACTGTGGGACTTTTTGAGGGGTCGATTCAGCCATGCACACCATCTGGTCCCAGACGCATGTAATCAACGCACGGAGATTTTAATCGTGAGACATATAATCTCGTATTACGGAATCCATGCCTTGGAGGCATTGTTCGCGGAATGAGCTTTGTTCGGATGCACAAACGTTATTCAGAACTGGAGGGGGCGGGGTTGCTTTGTTGAGTAGAGGCGCCGGTGAGTAGCCGATGCAGACAGTATGAAGCACGATTTCGTGCTCAATGGATGTTGTGTTGATGGCGGAACTGCTCTTCCTATCCACTTCATCAGCGCTAATCATTTGTACATTGCAAAGGAACTGACACTTTCGCTACATTCGAGATCTTATGAATGTAGATAGCTATTAATATTGTCAACACTCAGTGGTTGCAATGTCAACTGTGTTTTGACAGTCTATATACTGCGTTGGGTGTGAATGTATGATCTTCGGGTTGACGTTGAAATATGGGCGCAGTTGGGATTGCATCGATATTAATGTTTGTTGGTTTTGACATAGGTAGGCTGGTGTGTGACCTCCGTCCGCATTGGAGATCATGGCGATCGATAGTTCGCTCTCCTTCCTTTATTTTTCTGTGAGGGTCCGTTTGAATAATTCATCCAATACGTACGACGTAGAACAACGAAAACTAGGGATGACGTGGAAGTTGGCAGGTTGCCAAATATGGCGATCTTCATTCGTCATTCCAAGCAATTAGACCCGATAGAGATTGTGTCCTTCGATCTTCCGCCTGCGAACTTCTCTTGTGATATTTATGTTGGATAATTGCAGAGATCGGTTTGCGTTTGAATCACGCGATGCTCCCCGCGCGTTCAATCGGGTCAAAAGATGAAGCAAACTTTGAATTATGATCAAACAAACAAGAACTCGCTTTTCTGTCGCTGTTTGTGTGAATGCGCCCCCCTGTGGTGAACGCGGGTCCTCCTCCTAAACGCCCTCAAGGACAATTCACGCTTGTGAAAGAGACCGTTATGATTGTGTCCAAATACGCATTAAGTGCGTTATGAATTTGTAGGTGCGTTATGTTTACATTGCTCTTCTTCAGATCGACTGGATGCGAGAGGCGTCTTCAAAGGATGGCGAAGAGGAGGCTCCGACCCTCGTGGCGACCGGCAAGAAGGTCGTCCTGGATGATCGTCGCTATCGTGTCTTCAGACCTCATAACTCCGCTCTTTCCGTTCTCATCATTCGGAGAGCAAAAAAGAAGGACGCGGGCATATTCCGTTGCAACCTCTCAGGATCCAGTACACGCCACAAGTACATGATCCTCAATGTTACTGGTTGGTGCAATCCTCGAACAAACTGTTTCATAATTGAATATCTCTTCTTTCAGAATCTAAAATCGAAGCGCGAACCAGTCCAACGAAACAAAAAGTGCGAGTTGGCAAAGATGTCACTCTTTGGTGTAATGCAACCGGCTATCCAAAACCGGTTGTGTACTGGACTCGTGAGGACCGCAACCGCCGCTTACCAGACGGCAGTTACCAGTACTGGGTGAGTATTTTGATGTCATAACCGCCCTTTCGTAGATCTCAACCTGCACTTTTGCCAGGGCAATGGTTTGACGGTAGGTGGAGCAAGCGAAGCAGACACCGGAATCTACGCTTGTTACATGGATAACTTTGTGCAACCAGTTGTTTCATACCGATTTACACTGATGGTGGAAGGTTGGTGCTTCGTCCTCTTTAAAGTTCCTTCCTCCAAATGTCCTCTTTCTGAGCAGATAGTCCATGGCACGTTGACGCGTACAAGATGCGCTTCGACAGTTCGCAATGGTACTCAGCCAGTAGCTCGATCCCAAAGCCGGTCATGGGCAAGTCCTACCTTTTGATGTGTGAGACGAGGGGTTCGCCGAAGCCTCTGCCGCGGGTGCGCTGGTATAGGGACGGCAAGGAAGTGCGCAACAACAGACACTTCTACATCATTGTACGTCAAATTCTATCGGCGTCATCAGTCGTAGAAATGTTTGTCTTTTCCTTGCAGGAAGATCAGCCGGAATGGCGAACCAGCTACGCCTCTTCTACGTTAGTTATCATGAGATTCGTGCCTCGTTTCCAAGGAAACTACACGTGCGTCGCATCCAACGTCTTCCGTATGAAGAAACAGACATTCTACATGCACGGTGAGTGCTTGGGTCGGTGGAGGAGGTAGGGCGTGTCGTGGGGCATGAGGTTTCAGGTGTACAAATTATCGTGTTTTTGTTATACATTTTTTGTTCATTCTTAGTTCTTGTTTTCTTTGTTCTTTGTTGTGCTTTGATATGGGCTTTGTTTTAAGCTTTGTGCTATATTTAATTTCATGGTTTAATTTGGTGCTGGTTGGTTTCTTATTGTAAATGCTTTTGAAGGGTTTTCATCGCACACAGTCACGTACCATGTATTATTCAGACGTCGAAGTGCTGCCTAGCGCCGACGACTTCGAACTAGGCTTCGGTTTTGATCTCGACGGTACCTCGAAGGACGCCGGCCCCCAGCCGGGGGGGCTTCTACCGGTGCCTTTCTCCCGCCCGATCCCCAACCGCATTCTCACTGAGGACGACGGTAGCTTTGATGCCAGGTAAGGGTGTGCACCCCGACCCCCATCTACACCTCCGCGTAATCCAAGGAGAGCGACATTGACTAAGTTCCCAGTAGAGCTAGACTAGCATCTAACTTCCACTTGCATGGCACTAACCGATCGCTGTTGTTTTCTGTTAACTTCTGCACTCAATGTATTATTGTTATTATTATTATTGTTTTTATCTCTTGTCAATTTGTCAAATAATTCACCTGGCCTGATTTCCATATTTCTTTAGGTTACCTGTCCCAGGAAGAACTTGACATCACCACCGGAGGCGGCGCTGGTGTGGGGGCTGAGAAGGAGCAGAAACTTCCTCTCAACCGCCTCACACCAGGAGTAGGTGGTGGGGGAGGCGTGGAGGACATTCAGACTAACATCATCTCCTCCTCCAAGTATCCTCTCAACACCGGGGTTGTCTTTGACTCAACACGCGTGACAAGCATGCGCAAATCGAACCGGAACCGGAAAGAAGAAGACGTTGAAGATGCGGAAGAAGTTGGCGAGGCGCAGGAAGGGTATGAGGATGAGGAGATTGAGGTTGGGACGCCACTAGGTCCAACCGATGACGAGGATCAAACTGAAGGCAGCGCCGACGGGACGCTCCACTGATGAGGTCCAAATTCAACCCCCATCCCCGCCCCCAGAAAATGGCGCCCATCTTTCTTCTTGTATTACATTACCTCCTTGTTTATTTATCACATGTACAGTGTACATAATTATAGTTGTGGCTATTCGTGCTCTTGCGTCCCTTGAATCTTGAAGGTTTGTCATCCTTTTGGAAGATGTTGAGGTTCAACATAAGCGTTTTATCGTCAAGCAACTAGGATGAAAAACGTGTGCTGTTATTTTTCACTACACCCTGTATTTCCTTTCCTTTCATTCTTGACAATGTTGTATTTTATGTCACATTTTGTTGTAAATATTTACTTACCCTTTTTTTGTGACATCTGACGTTCTTGGCTTACCTTACTTTTTTTGGCGGGAAATTCTTGAAAAAAAAAAAAACCCTCACATTTCACGCTTGTATTCAGTGTGAGGAGAATTTATTTAATTGCTTATTGTAAAAAAAAAAAATTATGTATATATATGAATATTTCAATTTATTAGTAACCACCCTATCAGGATCCTGACACAAAATTTGTAGAAACTAGAATCGAGATTAAGGTGAGACTTCCACTTTGTCAATTCGTTCGCTTTAATTACTTGGTTAATTATACTTTTTGTCCCACTTCCTTAAATTGTCGTTTGTTTGTTTTTTTCTTTTTTTTTTTTTGTTGTTGATTAATTATCCGTCTTTTTATGAATTTTTGGATAAGTATTCTAGTATAAATTCCTTGCGTTTGACACATTGACTCTCAAAGAAAGAAATGAAAATTGTTGGTCTTTTTTCTGTCGCGTAAGAAAAAAAGTATAAACCATTTCGATGAGTTAATAAACGATGTATCTGTTTTGAAACAATGTTTTCTGTTGTTAAATTCAACTTGGACCTGGGTAGTGGTACAATATGGACTGGTACATGCTCTCATTGGTACCGAGACAAAATCAACAACCACCGTTTGTATGGGATCATCAGAGGTGATTTATTTTAGCAAAGGAACTAGTTTTCGACAACGTGTTAAGACTGTTAAGCAGATTAATCCAAGCGCCCCTACAGCAAGGGATCAGTGGCGATTGATCAGTTCACGGGAAGACTTCTTTGTAGCGTGTACTCCTTAAACAGGTATTATCTCCTGATTTGGTTTAAAGCTAGGCCACTGGCCTTATAGCTTATGGACACGGATTGCAATCTCTATACGTGTATTTGTTGAAGTCTGCGTAATTGTCCAGTTCGTCTGCAGCCTCGGATGTTGACCTCGACGGAAGCTTTATCAACATATCCCATTGAAACCATGCGTTAACAACAGATGGTCACAATGCGAGATGTACAGAAAACTTCGCCCTGCTTCGATGACCTGTAAAATGAAATATTACGGCAGATTAGTATTCGAGGCATGCACAGCAACAAGGTAAACGAATTAGCGACTCAAGTCGGTAATTATACATGTATGAATGACTCCTACAGGTTATTGGGAATATGTTTCAACACGTTTTACTGCCCAATAAAATTCGATAAGAAAAACACGTGTGCGATAAGGAAAAAAAGTTGTGTGTGTGTGCGTGCGTGCGTGTGTGTGTGTGTGTTTTTTTTTTATTTTTTTTTTTTTTCCTCTATTCCTGAAGTTTGATTTGAGATTTTGAGTGTTCGTCAGAGGCATCCGAAATCGATTTATTGCTTCATTCTTCATGCTAATACATACATGTATTTGAAATGAAGATGCTTGGATATTTCATGAATGCATGATCACAATTATATACATGTACACACAGTAGCCGCTACATGTATATGGTACGTGTATTTGCGTTTGACAATCGAACAAGCTGAAAAGTAAGCCCAAAACAGCCACGCCAAGGGCAAGTCGGGGCGGGGGTGGGAAGAGTAGGGGGGTTTAGGAAACACAGAAAAACAGGAAAGGGAAGGTCCTTCGTTTTGATACACCTGGCGAAAATACAATGAAAGAGAATCCTTTGAACCCAAGACGCCAGGGTCCCTCAGGGGAAGACCATGATTACGCAATCGAATTAACACGGGGAGTTCGAATATGGATCAAAAGAATCCTTAATAAAATACGAGGAACATTGCATACGGGTATATATAGTAATTATATATAGTTTGTATATTTGAAGAAAGCCTTGAGATGAGGGAAAGTCGAAGAGGTTTTAACATGCACGAAGAAGTTTTCATGAACAGATGCTAGTACATGTACGAGTACAAAATGGTTAAAATATGGTTAAACAGAATGAAGTTACTCTGTGCATTTAAATAGGAGAAAACCATATTATCAGTTTATAAACAAATCCACGCAAACGCTTGGTTGAGCAGATAGTTCCATTCCGGCTGACTGATAGACCCCGTTGACCCTGACCTATTATGCAAATGATGAAAACGGGGAGGGGTGGTGTGATAATTTAGTAGTTCATTTAAATCATTGTAATTACATGAAAATACTAAATTAAACTGTACTTTGAGCCGACTTTCTCTAGCTATCTAACACGCTCCATCTTGATAATATGGATAATATGGATAGTTATTCGCGACACAATGTATGCTCCCTATTGTGCAAACGAGGCGAATGGCTCAGCGCATTTGCATTTATAAACATCTTGGGTATTTTGGTGTAAATCTGTAGGGTTTACTAGGAATTAGGAGACCAAATTTCTGTTTGATTTGTGTGGCGAATTCGTAATAGATGATCTCAATCCAAGATTTTTAGCGTTTCCGCCATTTCCGCCATTTCCCACGGGTTTAGAGTTTAGACGTCAAAGATCACTTCCAGTTTGAATACGCCCAGTCCGTTGGCTGTGATTGACAAATCTCACAGCTGACGAGTAGGCAAATGGTAGGTGATGGTGATAGTGATGGTTATAGCGATGGTGATGATGTTGATGTTGATGTTGATGTTGATGATGATGGTGATAAATTCAAATTCCCATCTCTCAAAATAATACCATATGGAGTATTTAGTACTGTAGGACATTAAGGCGTATACGCGTATATATAAGGTGTAATACTCCTTATTTAGGAGTATATAATCCTAAATATGAATCAATGAGCTGAAGCTACTTAGTTTAAATCGATCGGCGCTGGCAGCCAATTATTGAGCAAATGCCAAAACAGTTATTAAAAGGATCTCTGACCGGGAGAATGATTTCCCTTTGAAAATCCGACAGAACTGTACAATCTACTTGTTAGGTCAATACTGAAATTAAAATTATCAATTTCAAACCAAATTCGACATTAAGCACAATTAAATATGGATACTATTTTCATACAATTAATCATCTGCTTTCGGTAGCATCCAGTGGAACATATAATTTAAGATATCAAAATTAGACAATTTGCGCCAAACGCAATAACTCACGGGATTCTTCGATTTTCTTCGCTGCTTCGCCGTCGTTCGGTTTTGAGCAAGAATGGTTAACTGATAAACTAAAGATTTACAAGCCTCTCCGCTTTGATCTCCGATGCGCCAGTGCTCGTGCAGCCCGAGACTTGCTCTTCTTATAAGCACCTCGTTTTACGACGTCGCGTCTTAAGATGACGCAAAACTCAGGTGCACGATGGTCCCTTGGCAATTGAGTGTTTCTCAACAAGATCGAACTATCTAGTGATTGATTTCGGATTTTAAACGTATGAGAAATAATGCATGCAAGTCCGCTAATCAGTGATCATAAAGTTGGATAGCGATTTTTTTCTGTGTGCAGGGGTGGTTATTATAATGCGGAAGTGTTTTCACGCTGTTTCACAATCAACTGGCTCAGTGAAGTCATTCTCGCTAACCAAATCACCGGGATTTTTTCATGCATTCACAAACAGTTGTCGCAAGTGCATCGCAAACCCATCGCGCATGGGCTCGCGGAAGTTGTGTGATGGGTGGCAACCGACGGTCGAGTCACGTTTGTCGCCGTAGCAACAACGACTGAATAAAACCGCGAAATAAGACACACGAAGACTTGAACTACAACTCATTGAGATAATGTGCGAAAATACCGTGGCTTTGGTTACCATGGAAATTATCGTCGAATGAATTTGGGAGTTTAGTGCAAAACTATAATTTGTTTCGTCCTTAGGTTCCGATACCTGCCCATATGGGGACAACCGCAGGCTCAAGTGCACGTAGAAATTGTATTGTACATGGCGTATCAACAATATACATGTACTAACAGAAGCCACGTGACCCCACCTGTGCATGTCGATCTTCCTGGATCCAGGGCACAGGTCACCCTACATGTAAATGTAACATGAAATTAAGGTTGAATGGGCCAATGTCATAGATTTCTACGGAATTGTACACTTCTCTCATGTCTTTGTTTGTCATAATAATATTAAACCGCACAGGTTTTGCGCCTTTGTTGCTGCGGTGTAACTACGAACATGTATTTGCGACGTGTGCCCACCAACAAAACTCAAGGTACTCAACTTTGCCTAAGAAATGCGTGATATACGTGCATGCACTTAGTACTTTCATGAACATAAAACTCGGTCTGTGCGCGTTCTTTGATCATAAAAACGAACCCGCGAAGCCGAGATGCAGTAAACCCAGATTGTTGCTGATAAGAAAGTCCCTCCTCAGGTGAAGATTTTAACAACTCATATTAACAAGCTCATAAGTGCTTAGCCGGGAACACGTGATCGTGACGAGAATGCGCTGAAATCAGCCTAATGCGAAATTTGCGATGATTAAATTTTACCGCAATTCACTAGAATAATGGTGTAGGGTTGGCACATTGTTACCAAATTTACTTCCTTACAAAACCCACGAAAAGAAAAAAAAAAGCTTGCAAGAGATAACGACATGGTTACGTACGACACTATATACCGTGTATACAGGTACAAAATCCATCACCTTGCCAACCCCCTTCCTCGCCCTCTCCGCTGTTGACAAGGTATGTCTCGATCGTGTGACCACATCTGCTTTGTGGGGTCATGAATCACCCTACCTCCACCCCCCCCCCCCCACTCTTCCTCTTAATGAGGTGCTGATGGAAGAGGGAATGTGCATCAGTAATATTCAGATTTGGGCTGCAAGGGTGGTCAACTGATGTCGAGTGCGACTTTGATGGGGATTCAACATAGCAATTAAATGGAGATGTAAATTATCAAAATTAACAAAGTGTATAAATAATATGGAGGGAAAACAGAACAAATAAGTATTTCTTTTTCATTCCACGGAACCGCCATGCGTGTTTTTATTTCTGGTTGATCATTCCCCTTCAGTACCACATTAATAGCTATAATAATTATAGCTATTAATGAGGTACAGTCATAAACTTATAATTATTATAAGTTTATGACTGACTGCTTAATAAAGTCTATACAGGTCTGCATAGCAACCATCTCCATGCTAACCTCACCGATGGACAATATTATTTCATTTATTTGGCAGCCTTGTTCTCTTCTCTTCTGTTATGGTGTGCGTGTGTGTGTGAGGGTGAGAGGGAGGGTGTGTGTGTGTGTCACATAGAGAAACTACATAATTATTTTGAAAACAGCGAGGACTTAAAACAAGTTTGGTTAAGTATTGTCTTTGCAAAACTCTCTACATTGAAACACTTTGAGACAAAAGATACTCTAGGCCTATGTCACACAATATATTATATTTGGTGAGACGTTCACACGTAGAATCTGAAATAAAAATGTACATGAGGTAACATTTGCGATGCACAACAACAGCCTTCAATTTCGTCTCGAAAGACGACGATAGCAGTGGCTCCTTTAATTAACTCTACACATTTGCACATCGAGATACTTCCCCGTTTTTTTACCTCGCACATGATCGACCCTGTCCCAAACATGTTTTCAGAACGATGCATCTTGACTTCAAACGCGTTATCAGACGATCTCAATGACATGAGTGGGTGATAAGGCTCGCAAATTTCATTCAAATAATTATATGGTGGAGCCAATTCAATCATGCGAAAGGTTGTGAAAGTCGGATTCGGCTCGGCCAGTGATCGGTGGGAGACGATGATTTATTCCATGAGAGAGATCAAAGCAGGTCAGGGCCAACTCAAGACCAATTCGAGATGGGTTCCTATGAGGGGTTAATTGGCTCAACACCCCAAAAATAGACCAAAACTTGGACGCTAAGATGCGTGATCGCTGGACCAACTTAATCAAAGATGATATATTCAAGGGTATATATGCGGTGTAGTGAGATGCTTCCATTTCTGAGCATACATCTCTGGACTTGCATGAACGCAAGTAAAGCTGATCTCTCACTGATTTGTGTTTTTCATTAATCATTTTTCGTGTTTTTTGTTTAGTTATGTCAATATTGATATTATTTCTAGTATTATTAATTATTGTTATAAAAAAATGAATGTCAACGTAAATAAAATAAACATTCGCTTTATCCGATTTCACTAATTCTTGCTGCATTCAACGTTCAAAACGATTCAGCTAAACAAAGACTGCATGAATGCCATTGCAATGTTGATGTTCTACATTTCTAGCAAAATTTAAGTCTCTTGATGTGGTCTTTTTTTATCCTTCCTAAGACTGATAACTTTATTAGCAATCTTCATATATACGTACACATACTTGCAACGGCCCTTGCCTTGTAGCCTATTTTGTAGGCAGGCCCATACGGAATTATTACACGAGAAGCATCTCATATATACTTAGCAGGTGCAAAAGAAACGCAACTGTTTGGTTATGCTAATACCATATTCGGATATGCATTGCATCGACATCGTATTTTCTTGTGTAATAATTAAGTTAAACCACTTGCTCACATATTCCTGAAATTTCATATAGAAAACAATTAAACCTGGTTTGATTGGAGGAAAAAATTACAAGGGGTCAAAATCAAAATAGATCGCTGAGTTTCTTTTGTACCTAAGTATGCATGCAGGCTAATTGTTATCACCTGTCTCGTCACCACCCACCACTGGTCTATATATGAATAGCGTGTTTGTTCTTAGACCTATGAAAGAGGTTCATTGGATCTTCAGATCTACAAAGTCGCGACAATTTCATAGTCGGATACAGGTTCAATGACATCAGTCTTACATGCGTGCCTATTATAGAAGCGGAGTTGGAATTGTTATCGCAGCATTGATTTACTGTACGATGTCACTCTGACTGAAATATCAACCCACAGTTCAGTTAACCTGTCGAACCAAAGACACTTCGATCAACAGTTTCATTGGCGGTTACTCTCTTCACCACTTTCAATCATAATTCATATTATCAACAGCAAGAATGACAGGGGAATTTCATTCTTTAAAAAAAGCATCTGTCACGTGCCCGGGGTGGGCAGGACACACATTATCCGTCTAATTGACCAGCATCGCGATCCAGTCCCTGTAGTAGGCAGCCTTTCGGGCTAGCCAAGGAATGACGAACTGTTCTGGAAACGTGAACATTTGCTTTTATTGGGAAAATCGAGTACAGGTGAAGATTAATCAAGGAGTGCGGGCTGTTTACAGCCCCACCTTCACAACGTGAGGCTACGTAACAACATCGAAATTACGTATATCAAAATAAGGTGTCACAGGTAGTCAGGCAATATGAAGAAAAACAAAAACCAAAAAATTAAACATTTAAATTGGTTTGGGGACAGGGGTAACCGTGACACACCTGTAAATTCAAAGAGAAACTCTGGTAGCAGGCGAACGTTATTTAACTTCATTGTCGCTCACTTTTTCCAACAATCTGGACAACTCCAAATGTCATCAGACACGAATTCAATGGTTTTATTTTACAGTTCGTGTATTAGCAGGCCTATTCAAAGAATTTGGAGACCAAGAACGCTCACTGCGCCGATATAGTGAAATTAGAGCAGAGGTAGCGCCACCAAGCGGGAATCCCGGTTCCGCGCTGACATTGTGAGATATAAAATGAAAATACAGACATACAAAAAGAACATGCACGAGAAGGTAATGAAAATGTAAATGAAAATATTATAATCACAGGTTCAGTTTAATTAATGGCTTTTCTATTTCTCTTTTGATTTCGATCCTTAAAACAGCGAAAAGTGGTTCTTTGGGGAAGCGAAGAATGAGCACTTCTTGTCCTCTGCGTAGTCGTAGCATTTTCAAAAAGAACGTGTGTTTGTTTTCTTCTTAGCCATCTTGGTTGCCGTGAACAGCAAAAGCAATGCCCACAGTGTCAGACTGAGACTGTAAGTGAAAGAATCCAAAATAATGAAGTGTTGAATCAAATTCGTATTTCGACCACACAATGGAGCCAATTAGAGACAAGGTTAACATTTTAACACTTAATTAAAAGGAGGGAGAACTGGTTAAAAATGGACTTTGAGTCGTTATTTGATGCACCAAAAATTATTCCTATGCCTGGCCCACACAAGGAATATCATCCCCAACGATTTCGCGGGAGATATATTGCTAACTAGGCGTGACGTCAGGAGCTGTGTTGAAACACCGAGTTCCCCATCTTTTTTCAATGGGCCTCGTCATATCAGCGTGTCCTGCGACTAAACCCCTGGATATTTTTTTATTTTCTTTTCAGGAATAGATAGAATAATCATTTTGCCACCAGTCAGGCGCGAAAAAAAAAAATATTTCGCTATTTTTCTTATTTTAACAAGCGATTTTCTAGGACACCTACCATGTTTCTCATCCTGAAACAGTAAAAAGGTCAGCCAGAGTGCACCAAGCATGCGCTTTCGTTTCGTAAACAACAGAGATGTCCTTTTATGGCGAAGATGATCTGCTCTGATTGGCTGAAATCGATAGCTTCACGAGGGGAACGGGACCAATCACGGCAAGCCTTCAGCTGACGTTTGCCTCCTATACTTCGTAATTGAAGTCATTCTCCCATAGGCGCAATGCTAACCCCGATATTCGGAATGGATTATTTCCTTACGCTTGCATCCAGGCATGGTGTTTTTGGCACGGAATGTTATCAATTGGTGCTATGAGTCAATAGAACATCACTTAAAATTCAGTTCCCCATCCCTATCAACACGAGTCCATCAACTACTAGTATGCTCAAGAGACTGACTGATAACTGACTCCTGCTTGGCTCGCTGATACAGCTTGAAAGCGCCGAGTGCGACGCTGTGTTATCGCTCACTTCGAGAAGAAACGGAATATATCGTCCGTTTTTAAGAGCAACACAACTATTAAGTGATCAATGAAAACAGAACTAGATCTACTTTACATTGAAAATCCTTCAAAATGATCCATTTCCCCTTATTTCCGCTCCGACATATTCTCAAAAGCTAAAAGAGCGTTGACGATGTCGAGCGCACCGAATAAGATCATTAAGTTTCAAGTCACGTGGATTTCCGTGTTATTGACAATTGCAATAAATGGTGTCAAATTGAATGGGATTTTAGCCTCACATGATGGTGAAATAGGCCAAAGAATTTGGAGGCCAAGAAGTCTACCATCCATTGGCCCCTAATCCCCTATTGTGTGGAATAAAAGCGACCAGCAGCGCCACTCGCACAGCGGCTGATTTGGTCAGCTTTGTCTTCACTAGTATCCTATATGCTAAAAGAGCATATATGCATGTATATATATATATATATATATATATATATATATATATGTTTATTCGTTCCTCACGCTATATGCTCTTTAGCATATAGGATACTAGTGAAGACCAAGCTGACCAAATCAGCCGCTGTGCGAGTGGCGCTGCTGGTCGCTTTTATTCGACACAATAGGGGATTAGGGGCCAATGGATGGTAGACTTCTTGGCCTCCAAATTCTTTGGCCTATTTCACCATCATGTGAGGCTAAAATCCCATTCAATTTGACACCATTTATTGCAATTGTCAATAACACGGAAATCCACGTGACTTGAAACTTAATGATCTTATTCGGTGCGCTCGACATCGTCAACCAAGACATCCAATTGTAATACAATGTACATGTATACGGAAACTCGATCATATGACGCTCCAGTCACTGGGAGATGCGCAACAACATGAACCAAGGGTATGAAAATGCATTATGAATTTAGGTAACTATGATTATTGAGTCGTTCCTGTCGCCTCATGAATCAATTGGTAATTTAAATGTTGTAGTCATTATCAAGATGAACTAATTACCCAAAGGCGCCTCCCCTACTTTCAGACGATTCGGAGTTGATATCTGTTCTTCCAAGGTCCAACAGGCACCCATATCATAATTATCCTACGTACGCATTTTGTCTCCTTGCGATGAAGTGCGTTATGATGGAGACATCCACAGGAGTCAATGATTTCCACTACATCCTCGACAGGAGCGGCTCCGTGTGAGTGCGTTATGAGTATGGCTTGCTCAGGAGCAGCCACGCGAGTCTGTGCGTGACCTATCGCCACCATGGTTACTGGGCCTGCATCATGGCGATGTTATATTAATACATGTCCCTGTTTCGCTAAGAGAGTTAAGGCTTAAAAATGGATTGAAGACAATTTAATTCCAAATAGCAAATGGAGGGAATATTTACTGACTTGGTATTGCGGTTTAGTGCTGGGAGACAGGTTAAAATGCAACTTTAATTTTCTCCTTAATTCTGCTGGTTGGCAGTGGTCGCAATCAGATAAGTACAAGCGTGGCATGCACGACCCGTCTTGAATTAAACATAAAGTCATATTCAACAAATGAATTGGTGCGTGAAAACAAAAGGTCCAAAAATTGCCAATTTCATATTCACAGTTCGTGCGAAAATTTGCCACTTTTAATTTTCAAATGCTTCGTCTGACAGCAATAGGGCGTGGGCGTACCTACGGATGCTGGAAGCAGCATCTCCATCATCCGGGTAGCACGGACTTTCAATTTCCATACAAGAACTATCCGTCGCTTACGGGATAAGTTTGCAGAGACCGGAATTTCCGATGATCGCTCGAGGTCTGAGAGGCCTATAGGGACGAAAAGGAGGCATGCTTGGATGACCCAGAGAATGTTCTGAGAGGGGAAGTAATCCAAGGCATGGCTATGGAGCAGCCTATTCTCCCAATCTAAGTCCCATTGACCACCTCTGGGGTGCTGGGACGTCGAGTAATGACCAGAGGACCAGGAAACCGTCATCAGTTGCGGAGATGATTGCGAAGTAACCATTGCACGAGCCGCACTGCGTCGGAAGGAGTATGCATTGCGAATTAAATGGAATAAGAACAGGAAGGAAGCAGAATACATGTAGACTCAAATAATAGATGTGTCGTTCTAAGCGTCAGCAGAATTTCCAATAACTCGATTTACTCTGAATAATTACGGTAAGTCAATTTAAGAATTTGGACTATTCATGAATACTGAAATAAGGTTCTAATTAAGCCAATTAACTTAATCATTAAAACTCTTTACTTTCGCTTGATGAATATTTATCATTAAATTACTCTAAAAGTCTAATTCGTTTAATAAACCTATGCATTGAGAATTGAAGAATGCAGTCGAATAATTTACTAAAATCCCCTCCAAAATTTATAGGCCGGAACCTTGACTTCCCGGGGTTTCCCCACCAAAATTATCATTTGCTGCATGCAGAAGCCCCCTAAGTTTCATCACGTTGATCGTGACTTTATAATTGTAAATCATTCGTGCAGAATGGCGTGCATAAATAAAAAATGGTTCGCCGGGTTCAGGTATTCGCAACACTTAAAGCTCTTCTGATAATTGTGCTCAGTTACGAGAGGCACGCGTCGCGTGAACGGGGTCAAGGGGTGACAGCGTAGTGTTGTGATGCGATCAGCATGCTGTGACGTCATCTGCTTATCATAAGACGAGGGAATCCCTTTGGTCAAAGCGAGGCTGATCTCGGGGAACACCTATTTTATTAAATTTCCTTCGTTGACGATCGCAGCTTCCTTGGAGTGAATGGATAAGAGATTATTCCGTGGTTTATGAGAGCGATGTGGGCGCCGACCACAAACGCAAAATATGGCGTCGGTGAGTTGAATGTTGTTGATTTGCAGATAGTCTGATGTCGACGCTCGCGAAGTGACATCGCTGAGTGATCAATGAATGAAGCCGATGCCAGCCAGTGAGTGCTAGCATTCTCAGATTCTGCGATGATTCAACCATGCATGATTCAACGACCAGCATCACCATGGCATCTATGACTGCGATGCTTAAATTATTAATTTTCTTCTATCTGGGCGTCATATGAATAATGAATAATTGGCATTATCATTTTGCCAATTCACAATGCGGTTAATGCCCCAATCAGTACACAATTGCTATGCATGATGATGATTATCTATTATCATCTCATCTGATTTCCTTATTTTTTTTTATTAATTTCGTCACATTTAGTCCACACTCTTTAACTGGCGTTGTTTGAAGGCCTCTTACAAATCACCAAATGATTTTGAATTTATGGAGAGTTATGTGCAGCACTATGTTTGTACATTTATAATATTTATTATATTAGATATGATCACCTAAACCAGCATGGGTTTAATTCATCATGAAATGTGCATAAAGTCCATGCTCCCTGATTACCCTGAGCCATTTCAGGATTTACTAGATCTAAATCAGGTTAACTGACAATTCAGAAGTGATTCTAAATTAATTTTGGGATGCATTGCAATCCGAGGGGCCATATCGGCCGATCAAGTGCCGTATGAATATGCGCCAAATGGTTTGCCATGTATATAGTTCGTCTATCCTTTTGAAAAATCACCTTTCACCAACAATAATTTTTCAATAGTTTTGTAATCTTCAATGAATACATCACAAAACATCCATACTACACAAATCTCACGTCACTTGACTCCTCTACAAATAATCCGTTTTCAACTTTTCATTTGATGCCTGCCTGATTCCATGAAAGGCGAGAAATTACAACCTGAGCGTTGCGCTGCTGGTGGATTTATACATTGTGAGACATTTGCAGATGCCAGCATTTTTTATAGTAAGAGTAGGACCTTGGTGAGCACTATAAAAATAGTTCAGCATTAAATCTGAAACTCGGATCAGTTGTTGTGGCCCCTTCAATTATCAGCCAGAAGCAATATGGATGCTATATTTTTGGCAGATTATTTGTGTGAAAATTGTAAGGTAAACCACGGGCCTAAAATAAAATTAGTAAATTAGTGAGGACTCGTTACGGGCCTGAGCCGCCTTATGGCACTCTATGGCTACCCTTGTCCTATGGCTCGAGATTCAATTGATTTCAAGTGTGTTACAATTCATTATTCGTGAATTTGCATCCAACGTGATTCATATTACATCGTTAACATAATTTAATTAGTAAACATTGTTTATAAATGGTTGTCATAGCAATTTATGCAGAGTGGGCTAAAAGTAGTCCATCTACTCTGGACATATTAAAAACAAAACTCTAATATTTGCCAAAATGTATCAATTATTCTGAAAAATAATTACCTGATATGGATTGAGGTTATTCTGCGCCCATTTATGTAGAGAAACTGAATAAAAACTTTATTTTGAATGAGAAAGGAACATTTAAATGTGAGTGGTGTGTGATCATGAAGAGAGCTATATCAAATGACTGAAGTGAGCATATTGGATTGTCTTCTGTTGCATGGTGCTGCAATCCAAATTGTGGTTTGATTTTAGGAGATAAACATTAGTGCTACTGTCTCGGCAATAGCACTCTCAAACAAAACAATATTACGACTGCGATACCTTATTTGTGCATCCAATGAAGCTTATCCATGGTCCAGGGCCCTGATGGCCACCAAAAGTGGAAATATTGTGGAATGTTGAGTGCACTCTATTAATTAAGATAAATTGGCATAAATGTTGATGAAATTGTAATCTAAATTATAGGAATGGCAGCATGACATGTTAGACCGAGTGTTTATATCTCTTATTTTAGTGTGTTTTTTAATACACTGCAATCTGTTTTGTAACACTTTCTCAGAAATGCGCAGCGCAATTGAGAACATTGAGATCTTTAACATGGAATATCGGTAGATGGACTACTTTTGGTCCACTCTGTATAATGTGAGGGCAGAACCCAGGCAACATTTTGTAATTAGCGAAAAGCCACCTGTTGGTCAGTCACAATCGCAAATGTTATTTTGATGGCTCCATTAATTATTATGTAACCATTCTTTTATAGCCGGAATCCATATTGAATGCTGCCATTTAGGAGGCATTTACTGGGTAATCACGATTTACAAGAATCTAAATGTATTTGTAATCAACAAGAACATAAACACTCGGGATGTGTGGGTTATTGCGTACATTTGATCAACGATCTGTTTTAGCCATGATTTTTGCTTTTAATTTCTAATTTAAGCAAAAATCATGGATAAAACAGATTAATATTCTTTATTCAATTATAACTTACAAGTGGATTATTCGTGCGATCTATGATTTATACGAGACTAATTTCTATGATACTTCTGGGCTTAGACTGTCTTTGTGAACGCTTCTAATTGGTCAGTTGGATGGCCGTGAATGTCTGCCTTAATTAGATCTTTATGACTGATAAGCTGCCTCAGGCTGCAATTATGTCCAATGCGACTAAATCAAGCTGTTTATAAAGTTGTTCACTTGTAAATTAGTTGCATCACTCATACTGATAAATGTGACCCCTCGTGCCAAAACCCGCCCTAAGTTGCTGAGCATGATCCCGAGAAACAAGCCTTGCTTGAGAGGTCAGATGGGTTCAAAATGTTCATTTTCATGTTTTGACAGCAAAATAAATGAAAATATCTCCTCTTTCCTCACATGCAAGAATCATGGCAGTCTTTGACCAATAAGTTTTTATATTTTGTGTATAATCAAGCCTATTGCATTGACAGTTGAATCTTTCAGCGATTTTCTCATCTTTGATTACATGTGGGGTTGACCTGTAAACAGGCTGTAACTTTTGAACTACTGCTCAGATTTCGATAGCTTTTGCATCAAACTGAATGGATTTGCATCAACTATTAGGAGGCATTAAAGCCTAAACATCTGACAATGTCGACTTAGTTAGTTTTGGCGCAAGGGATCACAAAATAATGAGGTTTGAAAAAATGTTTGTTTTAACTTTTAAATCATTTAGAATTCTTTAGAATCAGTGCAAACTACTATTGATAAAACAAACATATTGTTATATACCTTATTATGCAGTAAAAAGTAAAAAACTGACAGTACTATTACATGTACCATATAGCTACAGTCTAAATTTGGCTGTCATGTGATACAGTTTTTCAGGATATGTATTATTGGAGGAAATGAACGCATCACACAATGATACATAATTGCTGTGATCTGTCAGCCATTTGTGTAACTTCACTTGCTTTTCTGCTGCTGTTGACTGAATGTTGACTTTTTCCATTTTCTACATTTCCTTGTTGCCGATTGCTGTGATCATAAAGGCCAAGGACATGATTATGTCATCACTCGTGTCACAAACGTCCGGTTAATCCATCCACTTAAGGAAGCTCATCTTTAAGAAATCATTTCTCTAGGGCTCATTAGGTTTGTTACTGTGTATGATCCAGGGACCGATGATTCTCAAGGGGGCTGTCTGCTCTTCGAACTGTTATCTCCACACTTCAGCGTGCTTTTTTAGTAGGTTTTACGGTTACTTTTACTGTTGTATTGGTGTGTAAAAGGTTACTTGTATATGATTGTTAACCTGCTTTGTTGGCCGAGTGGTACGTTGCCATGTAGTTAGAGAGTGGTACCAATTTTCCACACCTTGCTAAGCACTCAGTATTTAAGATAGAAATTCCAAGCAAGGGACCCCCAAGCCCTGATGCACTATGATTGTCACAGTTCAGATGATTTCTTATGATCCAAACACAACATCACAATATTCCCCACACTTGCATGATGACCTGTTCAGGTAAAACTTAGAATCTTTCAATCATTTTTATTTGGGCATCGGCGTACATTGAACTTTACTAATTCAACAATAATTCATCTTTCCAAGATTAGATGGCTTGGCCAAAGGATATTGAGGGGTCAATCCAAGATGATATGTCACGCCTCCTTTACAATTATATAGTGTATAACCATCTGCATTTAAATTTTTCTTGAATTTAATGGTTCAGGAATTCCCCAGCTCAAATGGCCCGTTAATAAAAAAAAACATCCTGTTGATAAAACAACGACCTAGCATAATACACGTACTCCAATTCTGCATTTTCTGTTCTCGAGTGTCAAGTATTTAAATCTCAGAATACTGGTATCTGAAAAAGAAAAAAAATAATGTTCATTGTCTGTTCGTTGACTATCTTAGAAGTTAGAATAATTCCAAACACAGAAGTAAATGCAAAAAAAATATTATTGGAAGAGAATATATTCTTGATAGTTATTCAAATTATTGATCTGAAGATTTTTCATTTCTTATTCAAATATGTGTTCATGCTTCCTGGATTAAAAGTCGAATCACTTCCTGTTACGGCTGACTTCCTATCATCAAACAATGATCACCGGGAGGGGGGGAGTGGGTGGAGCAGGTACCTTAGCATGTCCGATATACTGCTTTCTGGTTTTGTGCAAGTTTGAAACTTTTTTTTTTTTTTTTCAATAAAAAGATCACTCTTAAAAGTACTTCAGAATACATGATACTTAATTGTATATCTGATTTCTAGAAATTATGTCCATTACATCGTGTTATATCTCTTGTTTCCTACCATTGAGAAACTTTCCATTATTCACTATTTGTGCTTGGATTCATTGAATTGATTTGCTTCCGTATTTGAACATTTCTCCTCGTTGCAGCCATCCACTCGTACGATGCAACTGGAGTGTCACGTGGTCTTCGTCTTCGCATTGGGGAAGCAGTGCAGATTTTGGAAGAATGCCAAGGTATTTCTAATCCATGTAAACATCAAGTGGAAAATCTCTTATCTTATAAGAGGAAGTTATCTGAATGGCACGATTCATCTTCAGCTGAGTATTCTTCACAGAATTCGATATTAAATCACCTCGCAATAATTAACTGAATTAAACACTTGAATTATCTTCAAGTGGCCTTCTAATAAAATATTTCTTGTGGAGAAAAAAAAGTAAAAAATCAACCTTGCATAATACTTCAGTTTTAGTGGGTTTTTTGGGTTTCCCAAATGTCAAGTCACTTCCCCCTATTTTTCAGCCTGCTTTTATCTTCAGTTACATATATCTCCTACATAATTTTTTTTTTTTTTACTTTTTTTTTTCATTTCTGTTATGTAATCGGATATAACTCTGGATAAGTTACAATAAAACTTACTATATTTTACTCACAAAAATGAGCTGACAGAATGAGTGATGTGATGTAATATTTCAGGGTGGTACCGTGGCATCATGATTAAAGACCGCAATCGAAAGGTGGGTGTCGCCGCCTGATGGCAGCGCATGATGTCACCTTTGCCTCTGATTTCAGGGCTTATTTCCCGCATCATACGTGCATTTGGTCAAGTGCCAGGTTGACGTGGAAGGGTACGCTGAATCATTGATCTTGCATCACTCCATTATGCAACAATTGTTACATAACTAGTACATCGTGATCACCTTTGTTAATTGCATCATTACAGGGATTATTTACTGTAACTGTACGACTAACATTAGAGATCTATTGAACTGGCATGATGTACAGCGTCTGTGCATTCCGTATTTCTGCTGCTTCAAAGTGCGTCTTATTTATAGCCTCTGCTGCCTGTTTCTGCTTGCAAATCATGAATAAATGCCATCTGTGTTTGTATTTGATGAAACACGCTTCCTTATCTAAGTTGCTGACAGCCGGCTCAGTTGTGCACGAATTAACTTTGTTCAACAGAATTTTCACTCAAATTCTTTTTAACTTGGCATTTCACGATTATATTAGCTGATTAAGAGATTAAAGAGATTTGATTATGTGAAACTCATTTACAAGGTTTTGGTGGTATTATGTGGGATTAAGTTTAATCAACCCTGTTAATGTAACCACAGTTGTAATTGGCTGTTATTTACCAATTCAAATTGGCCCAATTTTATCTGATTCACATAGTTGTTAATTCACAGTCCGGAAGAGGTTCCTGTTCGAGTGCAAGATCCGGTGGTCAGTGAGATAGCATATGTCCTGCAGGAATGGCATCAGGCATGGAGGAACATCTACTTGGTACTCAGTCATCCACTGACCGCCTTCGCCTTTAATCGTGAATTTTTACAGAAATGTGCCATGAACCAATTTCACTTGATACACAAGGTCATGATGGACTTAGTCCGCTCCAGACAAGAACTGGTGTCGCACAATTTGACCCAGGAACAAATACAGAAAGTTCAGCAAGAGGTCACGGCTAAGATCGACACAGGCAATAAGTGAGTTTGGTTATTCTTATCTGTTTGCTTGACTCTTTTGTTGGAAGGCGTCTTGGGTTGGATCTGGTGCCGCGAAAAGATGGAGTCCAAGTTGACTCAGACACGCTCAGTCCCGTAGAACTTTACCTCATCCACGATCACAGTGTTGAGATGGCTCAACAGTTGAACGTGAGTGTAACCATGGAAACGCCTTCATTGTTGACCTTCTGCCATCAGATTCGACCTTCGCAGCGCATTCGCCTGCAGACGGCCTCCGGAGGGCCACGCACACACCACCTACACGTCACTTGCCATTCTGTTGACTTCAGCACCCTGGAAGAAATGGAGGTCATCTTAGCTTTGTACGACGCCAAGACTACCAAGTTCTTCAGCGAGAATTTTGTTCTGCGTTCGTGCGGATCGCCTGAATCAAGCAGACGGTTGTGCAACGCGTGCACGGTTTTCACGGTAAAGCTGATAAACATACAGTGAACTTTTCGTGATAAATTTCTTTGCTGTAGGATCTGGGTTCCAAAGATCTTGTGCGGGAAGTTTACCTGGTGGCGACAGTGCATCGCATCTGCAGTCTGAAGGAGGACTCTTCCCGTGGTGGCCTCTACAGGCGGCCGTACGGCATTGCAGGTAAGATGACCTCTACTGTGATCTCTCTCCCTCACTGCCTGCCTTTCAGCATTACCGATCAAAGATCTTTTTATGAGCACCGTAGATGACAGCACTGACCCCAAAGAGAATGACCTCAGAGGATTCACGTGAGTTCAAATCAAGGCAAATGCGCTCACCGCCTCTGCTCGCTTCTGCAGGTGCAGCAATGACGCTGACTTCCCTGCCCTTTTGGACAACATCATTCGCAAACAGCACTCAAAATCAATTTTACCTGGATCTAATAGTTTTTGTTAGTACCTCCACCTTCCTCCTCTTGACTCCTCTTTACTTCCTCTCCCCACAGCTATGAGCGTTGCACTTCGGATGTTGCATGGAAATATGCCCGAAGTGAAGAAATCCAAAGCTGTTCTGTTCAGAAACGTCAGCATTGCACAGAAAATGGGATTTGCCGACGTCATTTTGCCAGGTGAAGAAATTGACGCTGACTGATTCCTTGCCTTGACACAATATTTCTTGCAGAAACACTCCGTAATGACCTCTACTTGACATTGCATCACGGAGAATTTGAACGAGGTACGAAAAGTGCAGCAAAGAATATTGAAGCGAGAGTGATTGTTGTCGAGAAGAATGGTCAAGTGCTCCAGGTAAGAGGGGTCAAAGGGCTCATCGGTCAAAAGGAAGGGCTCATGGCTCAAAGGGCTAATGGCTCAAAGGGCTCATGGCTTAAAGGGCATTGGGATCAAAGGGCTCAAGAGCCAAAGGGCATTGGGGTCAAATGGCTCCTGGGTCAAAAGACTCGAGGGGCTCGGCTTCTATTTGACCATTTGGCAAATTTATTATGACATAACTATTGTTCTCCTTTTCGCAGAATTGCGTTTGTCCTGGAGCGGGAGTGAGCAGCAGGTCAGAGTTCAACTCATCCCTCTACTACCACAACAATTCTCCAAAATGGAATGAATCGATACGAGTAAGCTGCTTTGACTCTCTCCTCTCTAATTGCCCCTTCTCTCGCTCTCTCTTTGCAGTTGAATGTCCCTTTTGACTGTGTTCAGGGCTGCCACATACGCATTGAGTTCAGGCACTGCTCACGTGTGTAACATCTCACCTAGTTCTGCTTCAGTTGTCAATTTGATTTTTTGTGACTTCAGGTAAAAGCAAGACGGAAAAGAAATTGTTTGGTTTTTCATTTGTAAAATTGGTTACGGATGATCAAACGACATTGTGCGATGGCGGTCATGACCTTCTCATTTACAAGGTCAGAATTCTTGCGTTTGGTTGAAAAGTTAGCGCTTGACTCAGGGGGTTAATTTTTTGGGTTGCATAGCAGAGCATTTAGTTCTTCTGCCGGTTTATCAGTTTCCTCATTTGCTAGTGTGACGATGCCTCCAAGCTGCACAACCCTCAGTCCTACCTTCACCTCCCCTGTGGTCCCTCGCATTTTTCTGGGGTCGTGGGGTCGAGTCCTTTTAAAACCAGCGACAAAGAATCCCTGCACATTGAAACAATGCTCTGCTCAACGAAACTCACCCAGAACGGTATGAGACGAAGTCCTGCAATTTGGCCTGATTATGATTCACTTTTACAGTTGACTTGTTGGGTCTGCTCAAATGGAAGGACCATTTGGATAAAATTGATACAAATCTGGAAAAACTGATGAGTCTTGAAGGGGAGGAGATTGTCAAAGTGGGTCAATATGCGACACTCTTGAACATTCAATCAAATGTTTTGATTTCAGTTCATGCAGGATATCATGGACGCTCTCTTCAATATGTTTGCGCTAGACGGAGGTAGACGCATACCTCAAGCGCAACTAGTCTTCAAAGCCCTTGTGAGTCACTACCTCTATTATATCTCATGATAGTACTCTTAAGATTCCTAGGTTTTCATCTTTAATTTACTCGAAGATCAAAAGTTTGTCAACTTCAAACCCGTCATGGATAACTACCTGGAAGACCACTTCTCTGCGCTGCTCGTCTACAGGTCAGTGGTGAGGTCACTGCTGCTGATTTCAATTGATTTGTGTTTCAGAGACATGCTGCTTTGTCTGAAGGAGATGCTCGAGGCGGTCATCGCCACAACACACGCTCCATCGTTGCAGCGCAATTTCCAGAACAGTTTCAGGGTGAGTCAGCTAGCGGCCATGGCGTTTCACTCTTGTTCTACTCCAGTGTTTTATCTTATTTCCTCCATTATCTTATCTTATCTTGTTTCAGGGTCTGGGTTACGTCACCAAGTTTGTTGTTCAGTCTCAGTTGCTGTTCCGGAGGTGAGTGACCTCTTCTCCCTCTTTTCTCACCTTATTGGCCTCATGACAGGGCTTGTGGCTCTGAGGATACGTCTGACTTTCAGCATTTGCTGAACGAACTCTTTGATATTCTTTGTCAAGTTTTGTCCATGGATAACAAAGTGATAGCCACCACACAGGTCAGGGGTCACTTTTTGAAGCAATCGTTCATGTATTCAACCATTTAATCCCACAGTGTGTTCTGCTTGAGCATCTGCCTGCAATGTTTGAGGCCCTGAGTGAGATTGTCTCTGTTCGTGAGCTCTGTACCAAGTGCAGTGATGTTCTGTCTGCTTTGCCAAAGAAAATTTGTAGCACCGAAAGTTGTCTCAATAAGCAGCGTTTGACTTGTCTCAACAAAATCATGCACCTGCCAAAATTTATGACGCAAGGTTAGTACCTCTGTGGAGTGACGCTTCTGCAAAGTACCTTCCCCAGAGGCAAGAGGTCTGCTGCTACCTCTATGTATCTGCCAATTGAAGATTCATCTCGTGTTTCAACAAGAACTTACACTTTGTGCGAAAATTCTCGGCAGCATGTTAGTAGCTATTCATGCCGATAAGGAACAGGTTTGGAGTTACGCAATTATTGACAATCTGGAATTAATCTTTGCGGCCTCAGGGCTCAGATGTGACGCAGAGTGTTCAGACCATTTTGACGTCACTCCTTGACGTCATGATTCAAACAGTTGGAGTCCTTGAAATGTTCAACCCTCGAAGGGTCAGTGGAATTTTCCTTTTTCATCTTTGTGTTTATGATTTATTTATTTTGAATTCAGAGTTTTAATTTTCAGCAGGTGAGAGTGTTTTGAGAGATTTATTTGTGTAGAATTTAAGGATTAATTTCTTTGCTAAATTAAATAAGTTACCATTCGCCTGCACTTGTTCTGAACGGTAAATCCACCTGTGTCTGAGCAACAGGTGCTCAGATACCGTTAGCTCTCATGACTCACAAGATCTACATAATCTCACCCTCTTACCTTCATCACGACCCTCACGGCAGCAGACATATATTCTGCAGGCCTTCAGTACAGAGAGTGCTAAGCTATACAGTCAGACCTTGATATTACGAACTCGGATATATACAACTTTCAGGTTACAAAGAAGTATTTTTGGAATCCCTGCCAGAGCCATATATTTTATCATTACAAGTTCATTCCTTAGTAACTTATTACAAACTCTGAATTTTGTGAACTTTCAATGTTTACAAACTTCCAGTTCTAGTAATTATCTAGATCTACCATCATGTGTTGAATGCTAGGGAATACCAGCTAGTGCATGCATGTTGTACAATGAATTCTGTCAGCATCAATGAATATGGCGAACAAGTTACTTTCAGTGTCAGAAGTGCAAAGTTCAGATATCGATCGTGGAGCAGTGCGCATGTTATCCATGGTGCAGATTCTCTATTTATTCTCCTCTCCAACTGAATCATCAATTTCTTCCTATCGACATCTCACCATGAGGTTCTTGTATCAGTTATTAATCAATCTCATGTTCCATTTTAATCTAGTATAAAGAAAGTGGTTTTCTGTAAGCGTAATAATGCATGTGGTGAATATGTTCAGGTGCTGTCATTGTGTTAATTACACGAATTATCTCATAGAAGTAGGTTCGACCGTTCGACCATATATATCATAATGTATTTCTCAACTCCGAGACGTCATGGCTGCATTTATTGAATTCCTGTTATAACAAACTAATGTTTATGGCCCCTGAAGGTTCGTAATAACAAGCTTTGGCTGCATAATATTCTTCACTCATTGATACCTAAAACCTTTTCTTCATTGATCGACATACGGTTGCCGTGGTAACTTCGTTTTTCGGCGTTCTGTCATTGAGCGGCATTCTGAATATTTAGGTGCCAGTATATGTCCTTACAAAACTTTGTTCATGTTGAAGCTCAATATTTTGGTTTAAGGTCCTCTTTAAACTAGAATCACAGAGCGACGTCTCCTTGAGTCAGAGCACTCGCTCGCCATTTGTTGATTTTGTTAATGGAGCCAATCATCCATTATGTAAGTTTGTAACCAAGGATTTCAGCCATGGTTACATCTTGTGGAATTAGAGGATAAATAACTGACATGGTTATTTGTGACCCCTCGCACCGAAACCCGCACTAAGTCGCATTGTCACATATTGAGGTTTTAATGCCTCCTGATAGTTGATACAAATCCATTCCGTCTGATGCAAAAATTAATCTAAATCAAAGAAGTAGTTACAGCCTGTTAACGGGTCAACCCCACACGTAATCAAAGATGAGAAATTTGCGTTAAAAGGTTGGTAAAAATTCATAATGATACAACTATCAATACAATAGGCTTAATTATACACTAAGTATAATAACTTATTGGTCACAGACTGACATGATTCTTGTATGTGAGGAAACAGGAGATATTTTTATTTATTTCTCTATCAAAACACAAAAATCAACATTTTGAACCCATCTTAGTGCGGGTATTGGCACGAGGCGTCATGTTTAATTAAGTTAGCAATTCAAGAAAGCTCTTGGCTTTTTTGCATTTGAAATCTGCTCTGAATGCAAATTTCATTTCTCATGCGTTTCTAAGATTGATTGTTGTCTGCTGAGCTTGCAATGCACCGCTCATGTTAAAACATTTCTTTCATAATTTTCGACAAATAGGCTAACTTCAAAACCCGAAGTTTCTCTTGAATCCAAGAACAAAGCTGTTTACCACAGCTATTGTATTCTCAGAATCTTTGCACATTATGATTAATAATACACCTATAATTCAGGCTTGTTAAAAGAAGAGAATTCATTTAACCTTTGACCTTCTTTTAGGGTCATTTGGTCGCGTGCATCATCGCCATGTTCCGCTTAATGGACGATCAACACCAGGATAAATTGTTGAAAGCACATTCAGACAAAGCTCCATTCAAGGTGAGTGACTGCGCTACCTGTGACCTTTGACCTGATTCGATCCTCAGGCATTCCTGATGCGCATCTTTGGTTTGTTCCAAGAGTTGGTTTGTATGGACCTCTATCCCCCAGACTGGGTTGTTATGAAGATCGTCACTAACAAGTGAGCTTAAATAGCTCATAAATTATGCAACCAATTTCCTCTCCTTCTTCAGCACCATTTTGCTGGCCATGCAGTTTCTCTCTCAAACCCTGAGTGGTCAATTTCTCGACCATTCTGATTTTGACCTTGAGGTGAGCTGACCTTTTGGCTTGTCAGCTGATTCTCGCCCTCCTTTCAGTTGTGGCAGGCATACTTCCAAACAGCTGTCAGTTTCCTCACTCAGCACATTCTACAGTTGGAGAAGTTCTCTGAGGCAAAACGTCTCCGTATTCTGCATTCGTTAGTTTTATGCAGTTTTGTGGGGCCTTGAACATGTTTCCCTTCCTCAGTTACGGTGACATGCGTGTGCGAATGGCTTACGAAGTGGTTGCCATGTGGCAGAACCTTGGTCAGTGCTTAGATAATTGTTTGAAATCTTATCTCAGAAAGATTTATTCCGCTGATCTTAGAACCTGTGTTCTTACTGAACCATCTTTATTAATTGCTTGTAATTATGTTAATTTTCTCCTGTTTGCAGGTGATCATCAGATCCGCTTCCTGCCTTCGGTCGTCGGCCTCTTTCTGGATATGACCCTCGTTCGTCAATCAGAATTACGTCAAGCGACAATTCCTCTCTTCTTTGACATGCTGCAGAGTGAACACAAGCAGCGAGGTCACTTCAAGGAGGTGAGCATTGAGTCGTTTCTTCATTTTCTATGGATTAATAACTGAAATGGAATCTGACTTTTTAATTGTTATGTACTGGTATTGTTTAATTTCTTTTACAATGAGTTCTGATGATCACAACATAGAAATTCAAATTTGTTAATGGAAAAAAAAAAAAGAAAGAAAAAAGAATTCAAATTGCCAGAATGAACGTGTTCTGAGATCCTCCCTCAAACTCAGCTATTAACCCCAATGATTAACCCCCTGGGTGGGAATCAATTAATTGATCTTCTTCATGAATACACAAATGTATAAGGTGGATTTCAGGTGCGTTCAGCTATTAAGCAGTGTTCTCCACATTAGGTTTTAGGTAGGCAGCCCACATCCTTATCTTACATCGCAACCTACCTATAATTTGACTTCCTCTGTATTTTCCACCACCTACCTCTCATGTTCTTCTAAATTGTCACCCATCTTGAATCTTACTTTAATGTCAAATTACAGCTCTTCTATAGCTCTTCATTGCTATATCTGCATTATGTTGGGTTTAGGAAGACTGAAGGCATTTTAACTTCAAATCAAACTGTAAGAGTTATACATTGGGATTGGTCCATTGGTCTGGATCTCTGTGTTCTTCAGGTACCACCTTTAGGTACTACGGAATGTGGAGAACACTGTTAAGGGCCACCCACATCATCCAAGTGACCCAAGTGACCCAATATCTTGCCCTTGAAGGCATCCTCTTGTTTCTGTCGTGTTTATTCCTGAAGATTGGTCGACAGGAACACTTAACACATCTGTTCTCTTGGAATCTTGCTTATTGAGCACAACACTTTTCCCTCTTACTGTAAACAAAGCCATGTGTCTTCACTTGACCTTCCTTGACCTCTGTTGTGAGGATGAAGGGTAATAGCCGTGTGATCAGTGTTTGTTCACTTGCAGGTGGAGAATGCTCTGATTGACAAGATCGACCTGCTCATTGGTCAGAACAAAGGCGACACAGAGTACACGCGGCTCTTCCAAACCATGTGAGTGTCATGTGACTCAATTTCATCTCAATGCTTTTGTTTCATTTGGTTTTAGTCTGCTGAGGAAGGTTGAAGAATCGATTTGCGGCTGGCAGGAAGAGGCACGTGCTCTGGTGCTCAGCACAAGCAGTCTGGCTGAGAGGCTGCTTGACTACAGGTCAGCGGGTGCGTCCGCTATTAATAGCTGAAATATCATTTCTTGATTACAGGAGTCTAATGGAAGGCGACGAGCACCGAGGCAAGAAGATGACCTGCACCGTCAACCTCCTCGTTAGTCATTAATTATTATTCATTATTAAATAATAACCGGTTTGCACAGGATTTTTATGAGAAGGAAGTGAAGCGACCAGAGATGTACGTTCGCTACGTCTACAAGTTGTTTGATCTCCACATGCAACAGCAGAACTTCACGGAGGCCGGTCTCACTCTTCTGCTGCATGCGCAAATGCTGGGATGGAAGGATACGCTGCTGGAGGCTGACCAGCCACTTGGCCTGCAAGCCGAGTCAGAATGGACACGCAAGGAACAGTTGTATCTGCGCATCATGAGCCTGATGGACCAGGGAAAGGTGCGAAGTGCTCACTGTGTGTTTCGACATTTGTTTAATCCATTCTCTACTGCAGAGCTGGGAGTATGGCATCCCGTTGTGCAAAGAGCTCGCTTCTGTCTACGAGCGAAGAATCGCGTTTGATAAACTCAGCAAACTTTTGGTAATTTGATAAATTTGTTGAATGAAATATGAAGTTGATTTTTTTCTGGCAGCAAATGCAAGCGCAGTACTATGTCAACATTCTGAATGAAACGCGACCGGATCCCGAATATTTCAAAGTCGGATTTTTTGGCCAAGGATTTCCCCTGTTCCTCCGCGTAAGTGCCTTCTCCCCGTCTCGATTCTCATAATTCTTGCTCTTTTATCTGCAGAACAAGGAGTTTGTATACCGTGGGCAACCTCTCGAAAGGATCTCTTGTTTCAAGACGCGTCTGCTGGAGGAGTTTGACCAGGCCAAGTGCATGAGCGGAGGCACCCCAGTGGACGACGCCCTCCGCCAGCACCCGAGTGCTCAGTGTAAGTTCCCCTCTGACCTGTCACCTTTGACCTTTCACTCCTCTTGCAGACATACAGCTCTGTCCCTTGCGCCCTGTGCCCTCGGTTGACCCTGCCCTCAGCACCCCAGGCGTCCCCAATGCTGTGCGAGACTTCTATTACGTGAATGATGTCGACACTTTCCAGTCGGATCGACCGTTCCATGACGGAGGAGCCAAAGATGCGCAGAATGAGTTCAAGACGCTGCACATTGAACGCACCACTGTGCACATTGCGCATAGGTTGCCAGGGGTGCTACAGTGGTTTGAGGTCACTGAGTGCACACGGGAGATTCTCACACCCATCGAAGTCGCGATTGACGCCACGAGTCGTATGAACCAGAAGTTGCAGAGTCTGCTGCTTCGCTACTCTTGTCCGGACGCAGAGAAGTCATTGAACCCTCTGACCATGCGCCTGAACGGAGTCATTGACGCTGCCGTTAATGGAGGCATCGCTAACTACGAGCGAGCGTTTTTCTCTGCTGATCCAGATGATATGCCGCCTGAATACCGGCGTCACATGTCCACTTTACGTGCCCTCTTCCTTGATCAGGTTTGACCTTTGACTCCCAGTGACCCCCGCTGACCTTATTTTCACATAGGTGCGCATCCTAGGTGGCGCTCTGGCCCTGCACAAGCGTCTCGTTCCTAAGGAATTCCATCCTCTGCACGAACATCTGGAAAACACGTACGCTCAGCTGAAGCAGGGAATCAAAGAATCTGTGAGTGACATTTACTCACGCCATAGCTCCCCCTCACCCCCTTCCCTCCCTCTCCAGGGCTCTCCCAATCTGAGTCGTTTGGAGCAGAACAACTTGAGGTATTTCTGGAATCGTGCTTCTGAATTCATTTTTAATGTTTCTGCTTTGATAGAAATGACGCAACAGACAGCGTAATCTCCAACCCTGAGGTGAGCATTGGAGGATTTGGTAGTTAAATTGTTAACGATTGAAATTGATCAAGTATTTCATCCTCTCTGGAATCTAATCACAGTCAAACTCCATGTTTAGTGGCTGAAAAAAAACTGCAATCAAACATGAAATGAATGATGATTGCTCCTTGCAGACTCCAACCGAAGAGTTCATTCAGCCGTCAGAACAAGGGATGCTCACTGCGTCGTACCCAAGTGAGTCCCGTCTTCCTCCTCCTAGCTCATTTCTTCACCGTTGCAGCCAGGGTTGTCTGATTTAAATCACGATGATTTAATTCATTTAAATCATTGATGTAATTTCAATTTAAATCTCGGAAAAAAATTGGCTGAAATCGATTTTTAATTAAAAAAAATTCTTGAATTTTTGAATATTTTCTATCCTAATCCTTTATTGGTCCTTGAATCACCAATGCCAATATAACAACTCTTGAACCATACGTGATATTTTTTAGCAATTGAATTTGATAATTATAAATCTCTAAGCTTGGAGCAATAAATTTAAAATGTAACGTGTTCAAACTTATAAATTATACCCTATCAGTAAATCTGTCAATGTCCTGAAATTTTTAATTTCGATTTGTGATTTTGTATTTAAATGCCTCCATTTGCCCTGAATGTGCTGTCATGCCAAACTACAGTATATTGAAAGCTATATCAATATCATTTTAAAATTTTCATGAGTAAAAGTTGATTTGAAAATCGATCTAAATTAGAAGAAAAAAAGGTTTTGTCAATGAACAGAAGATGACTATGATTTTCAATAACTACTGTTGAACAGGGAATTTTTGCGCCGCATGAAATTTTTGCTATATTCGCAGTCAAGATCGACCGCGAAAATTAGATGCCCGCGAAATCTTTCTGGGTGATCTTATACCATATGACCCTACGCTTGACCGCAAATAATCTGCAAAATTTGCAGTCCACAGAAATTTCCTGTTCTACAGTATCATACCCTTTACCCACTTAGAAGTCTTGAACATCATAAACATCTGCATGTGTTTAAAAATCATAGAAGTTGATATAAAGTTATAAATCATCAAAATTCTTGGATTATCCCATAATAGTAAGCATTTTCAGTTCAATGGAATTATATTATGTGAATATGACTATTGCTTAGACTTTTAACAGTTTCTCCAGCAGACTCTATTAGAAGTTGCTGGTGATAAAAATACAGTTGACCCTCATAAATCCGAGTATTATTAATCCAACTCCCTTAATAATCCGACTCGATACTCAGGGACGGATCTGCCTCAATGCTAATTAAACTTATTTATCCGATTCCCTTAATTTCCGACTTCAACTTCAATTTTTGGTGACCAAATTGTCCCTTAATTTCCCTTAATAATCCGCCATGATGTTTGAGGGGCTGCTTGAATGAGCTGTCAAGCAAAGAAGTGAGTCGATTAACTGTCGTCTTACAAATGCACAACATAATACATGTAATTTATGCCAACACAAAGGGGTTCACTCGGCTCTGGTTGCGTTTCAACACGAGGCGAGCGTTTCTCAATTGTTTTGGCCCTAAAACGTGCGAGGTGTGAAAACGTAGATCAAACACAGCGTTTGATTGTCTGATCTTGATGAGCAGGAGCAATCTGAACTTTGCTTAAACTGCAACATGGCTTAAGCTCTCACTATACGCAAGAATTCTTCCTTTAAATTCTATAATTGCAATGAAAATTTGTTTAAAAAGCTCGATTCAAATATTGATTCAAATCCAAAAAATCTGATTTTCATGATTTTTTCAAAAAATCAATGAATGAACCCTGATTTCAGCGTGTCTTACTCCAGCTGAATCCAGTGTCAGTTTAGACAGTGGCATTGGACGCTGCAGTACCGCCAGCAAGCGTCGCATCTCCTCGGTGTCGTATTCAGGTAGCAAACGACATCAGTTTAATTGACTGCGCAATGTGCTTCCAATTGCAGGCGACTACACCAGCAGTCCCCCCTCCAGGCCATCAGTGCCATCCAGGCACAGCGTAATAGTAAGTCCAGTTAACGCTCAACACAATTCGTTAACCGCGTGTTCTGACAGCAGAATGCGGACGTCAGTGAACTGAAGCGGCATGGCCCCCCCATCCCCCCCAAGCGTTCCCCTTCACTACAGAGCCCACAGAGGGAGCGCCCGGTTTCATCGCCTCGCCCCCGTAGGAGTGTGCCTGCGATCCCACTGAGCCAACTTCCCCCTCCTCGGATTCCCGAGCGCTCACTCCACCGGTCTTCTGACCCTTGACCTTGTTCTTATTCATATCAATCGTGCAATTCGTGTTGTTCAGTAGCTTCTTCATCTTTAGGACAGTCTGCATCTCTCGCATATTTCGTGCTTCATTCCATCGTAATATCAGAAATATATTGTTTTGTGATTTCGTCTTATTTCATTTGCATTTAATTGCACATCTTTATTCAGCCTTTTAAAAATATAGTTCATTTGAACAAATTAACCAACATTCAGCCTGGTGAGAGCGTGAAAGGAATGAGATTAAAAGCTATCTGATACAAAATGGGTTTTACCATATATTTATTCAGTTGACACTACTAGAAGGAGGTTGATATTTCTGCAGCGAATAATTTCACAAAATAACTAAAAAAACATTAAATCCATGATCAGGAAGAGGAGAGTTTGTTGGCTTCAATGGTGAGACCGGTCGAGGTGTTGGACGTGGGTTCAGCGCAAGTAACATGCAGAGATCCATCACTTGGGAGAGGGAAAAAGAGAAGTAAATACAGAGCGAGAGAAAGAAGGGAGAAGACAGACCTGCGACAGTGACAAACCATCTCCACTTGAGATCCAGGAGGAAGAGAGTGCAGCACCAACTGGGGAATCAAGGGATCAGAGGAGGAATGGGATGAGACGCGATTACCTTGGCCACGGGTTCTGGGGTGTCGTTGGGTGCAGTGGCCGTACATAGCACCAAACAGGCGTCTGTCTGCTCTGGTGCCAGAAGCATGCGGTACTGACGCCTGGCAGGCATTGGGGTGAAGGCAGCGAACAGCATGCGGTGTTCCTGCTGACCATCCTCCGTCATCTACAAAAAAGAAGTCGTTTGAGGAATATAAGAGATGCAGTTTACTCACCCTGAGGAGGATGTTGGTCTGCAGGCAGGGCAGAGTGTCCGCTTCCACTGAGACGGCTGATGGTGCATTGTTCTCCGTGAGTAGGGTGGCCTGTGAACAGAATGAGATCAGCTTCATCTTGCGCCAAGTGCACACGCACCTGTTTGGCCGCTCCCAATGCAATGACCTCGTCTCCAGCAAGGGAGGACAGGATTTGAGCCGAGGGGAAGCGATCTTTGACGGCCTGAATGAAGAAAGGACTGCGACCGACGCCCCCACACACCACCACCTGCTCCTCATTTCAATCATCATTCAATCAATCAATCAATCAAACCTTTTCAATATCAGTCAATTGAGAGCCAGCTGATCCAATCACTTCTTCTACAGCTTTGAGACATTTCTGCACGAATGGATTCACCAATGCTTCCACTCGTGTCCTTCAATACAATTGATGCATTGATGTCATTATTGAAGCGCTACCTACCTTGACAGCTTGGTGTTAAGGTCAATGCCATCGTAAAGAGATTCCACAGAGCAGTGGGCGGTTGCCATTGACGACAGAACCTGTCTGGTCTGCTGAGCAGCCACCCTCAACTTGAAAGCAGAGCGCTGGTTCTTCAAACACTGGCATCTCCACTGACTGTGATTAAAATGAGATCAAACATGGCAGCAGCAGCACTCTCCTTCACCTACCGGTCATAGTCCTGAGCCAAATGCTGCACAAGCAATTCATCCAACTCGTTTCCTCCCATTTCAAAGACAGCGTCCTTCTCAATGTGGAACATGCCTCCCGTCACACGCACGATCGTCACAGTCATCGATCGTCCTCCCAAACGCAACACCAGCGCCCGACTGCAAACACAATTAAACAAACGTTCACAGCAGCAAAGCACTCACGTTTGGCCAACACACTCCTCCTCCACGCCATACGCCATCAGAGCAGCACACGGCTCCCGTATGACCCTGAGCACAGAGAAGCTGGCCTGCTGAGCCGCTTGGCTGAAATCAAACCACGTGGGTGAACGGACGATCAAAGAAGGAGGCTACTCACACCAAGTCACGCTGCTGTTGTTCGGAAAAGGAAACCGGGACACAGATGACTGCGTTGTGACTGTCCACTCGCTGTTGCCCGTCAGCCGTGTCTGCATGACGCGAATAATTAAGAGAGCAACCGGTGAATATTCACGTACCCTTCAAACTGTCAAATATGGCCGCTGCCACTGACACAGGGCTGACTTTGTGCGTGCGCTCTTTGTAGTCAACCTCATAGAACGGTTTTGCTCCTTGGCAGATAATCTGCAATGAGAGCGCTTTGGCTGCAGCAGACTGATCTCAATCTGGGAATGACTCACTTTCACGTTGCTGTTCTGCATGGCGTTCTGGACGACTTCAGAGTCAGCCTCTCTTCCAATCAACTCCTTCACATTGCAGATGGTGTTGGAGGCATTGCGGTACAGTCCTTGCTTGGCAGGTAACCCCACAACCTGATGACACATTCCGGGGTCAAATCGATGAAAGATTAGGTAAAAAAAAAAGTTTACCTTGTCGTGATCTGTGTACGCTACAATTGCAGGGGTCATGCGATCCCCACCCTCATTGGCCACCACTTCTGTTTTGCCATCCTGAAAGATTATGTCAATTATGGCACCGGCCACAAAAATTACGTAATGTTCAACTGCCGAGAAGTTTTAGTAAAATCTCTACAGTAACCTGAAGGTCATGGCTATTGCTGGGTAAGTGGTACCCTTAATTTCAAGGCAGAATACTTTTTTAAGCTGGTTTGTAATAATCATAAACCAAAGACAGTGAACTGATCATTTATTATCAAACGTTCCCAATGACGGTGATCACACAAGATCAATTATTATTGACAACACACAGCAGTTAGTTCAGATGGTTAAGGACTCAAATTCAAACCAAATTCAGTCCAATCCAGCTCACTCAGTCCACTGTATCACTGTCAATTTCACTAAGATTATCACTGAGCTAGTGTCTATGTATACTGATAATATTCATAAACTCTGTGTTGACTTAACTGTTATGAGAGGCTAGCCTCTCATACTATGACCCATACTCCACAGCCTAGGCTAGATCCATGGGTAGCCATCTGGGGGGGACCTAATGTGCATTCTTTCCTTCTCGGCAACTCTGAATTACGAGATTAGATTTACGAGATGCGTTCTTTGTGCCTATTCCGAAGTCAGAATGACATCTCGGTCTAATCTGATGGATCCTGAGATGACGACCTCGTAATTCCAACTTCCGACTTGTCAAGAACGAAAAAACGCACCATAATTAACAATTGTTACAATAAAGTATAATAGACTAGTCAAGTCTTAGTCCTAAAGACCTAACATCCTAAGTCTAGGAACGAGATCAAGTTTTAGACATGATACGATAATGCATTATTTTCAATCCAAAGAGCAAACTTAAATCTATATAAAAGCAGGGAACGATTCATTTGCCGAATTAACACGGACCCCAAATTCTCATATTAGCGAGCTAGTGAAAGACAAGAGAAGTACCTCATAACTATATATGCATGTCATAAAGCTTACTTTGCACAAGGATATGTCATATCCAAGGGAAAGTCGTTATCCAACTAAATAAATAGTTTCATGTATAAAGTAACATTGAATCAACAATAATCCCCCATTGTTGTATTACTACGGAGAAACAAACCTTATAACACATACTACGCACACACACAATAGTCCCTCAACATAAACGAACAAACCACACATTATTTATCATCCAATACTTACAAATACAAGTATCGATGATCCCAGGGCTAGGGTTTTGGTTTTGAGCCGCACAGCAGCAATGTGCCTTTGGATGCTAGTCCATCGAATGAATGAAACCATCAAAAATCATACCGGGTAAGTTAATCTTCATTAATAATTGCATGTTCCTTCTCTTCTCAGGCAAAGAATGAATGAGAGAGGTGCAGAAGAATAGTAAGTAGAGGAGAGGTGGTGGCATACACAAATCGCTAATTTCCCCCAAAAAAACACACCTCAGTCTCGATACCTCAAAAAAATCATAGCTTTTTAGAGTGATGGTGGAACCCTCCCCCCAATTGCAGAATGTGGGGTTCGGTAAGTGCTCCGAGAGAACAACCTTTAATTAAAAATATCCTGATTCAAACAGCCAGAATGAATACAGTCATGATGTCGA
>KB305899.1:0-79659 GCA_000328365.1 Capitella teleta | reverse complement strand
AAAAGAAAGAAATTGCAGTTAAGTGAGTGAGTGAGTGATGGGTTTTTACGGCTCCACCCAATCCGATCGGATGATAAGGGCGCCAGAACAGAAGGCCCGGGACCGGGGTTTCCCCCTACTCTTATCGATAAATCCCAAGGGTTCTTTATCCTGCATACCACCATAGACAGTAGTACACAGCGCCCGGCCTTGTTACGCAGTTGGGCAGCACTGCAGAGTCAACGAAGAATTACAATGATAATTCACAATCATAACGCCCGTGGCCTGATCGGGTCTCGAACCCGGGACATCGACCCCCACGGTCGGCATTGGATTGTAGTCAGCGGTTTAACCCACTAAGCTATCCGGTCACCCTAAATTGCAGTTAAAAGTGTGTAAAAGGTGCTCCGAACATTATCGCGGAGGAGTTGCCATTTAGCGAGCACGTCATTGGTGATACAATCTGCTTGCAAACCTCTATCTTTCCGGGATGTACCAAATCAGCGATGACAGCTGACTGAAAACGTGCCGCCGAGGAAGCCTGCCGCTGAGGAGGCCTGCCGCCCAGAGAGCAGTGTGTCCTTCTGCAAGTGGCATGTGAGAAGAGAAGAGTAAATCAGAAGCCCCAGGGGTGAGAGGAGCTAACTTTAAGCCTTAACCTCTTCAATCATGAGAATTTATTTGCAAGTATAGGTTTATTGATCAACATTGGATATAAATTGTTTACAGACTTCCACTCCCCACTGTTATTTGCAAGAAGCTCCCCGCTGCCCGTAGGGATGGCGAAAGCTTTCAGCTCTATTTTGCAGGCGTCTTTGAAGGACAGCAATGGTCGACCTGTTTTTCATTTGCCAGTTTGTAATTCTCTATTGAGCAGATCCTTGGGAGTTTGGCTGTCTTCCATAATGCTTACACAGCCAAGCCAACATAGACGCTGCTTGGCCATGACCGAGAAGAAACTGCTACACTTTTTCTGGGCAAGAACTACGGAGTTAGGCATCTTGGTCACTCTTAGGAGGTGCTGTAGACACCTCAGATGGAAATTGGAATTAATTCAGTCTCTCCTCCTGTGAGGCGTAGGTAGACGATATATAGGCTGTATATACCTTGGCTTTTGTGCCAGTGGTGAGATGGCGGCTGAGGTCTTTCCCAAATGGCAGTTGATCTCTACATCAAGTGAAAGCTTGTTGTAGATTGCGGAGCCCAGGTAGGTGAGATCTTTCACAATTTCGTGAGCATGACCATCACTATTTATGCTGGGCCGATTTGGATATTTTAAAAATTTAGTTAAAGAGTTTTTCCATAGCTGCGCGTTCGCAGATAGATGCCGTCACTTGTTGCCTTGAATGCGTGCTTCAACAACATGGAGAAGAATATCCAACAAGGATGCGCTAGCACATAGCCCTGCTTAACACCGGTCTTTATGGAAGATGGGTTGGATAGAGATCTATTGTGGGAGATGGACCCCTGCATGTTCTCGTGGAATGAAACCGTAATTGCAAGCAGAGTTGGGGAGCACTCAATCTTTGCAAAGAGTACAAGAAGTCCTTCATGACTCCTAGGTAAGAAGTAGGGATGGCTCAACAAGGCAACAGTCGCTCATGATATTGCACCAAAGATATCGAGCAATATATATATATATATAGGTAGCCATGATAACTGATTCGTTTAATTTCCATGAACAGCGAACTGTTGCCTTTAAAATAATAGATAGCCCGAGAGCTTGAAAAGTTTAGAACAGCCCTTGGTCATCATACTCTCATTTACAATTGTGTTACTCTGTTGATTGAACTTATTTTTTTGCCCCCTTCACATTCAACTCTTCTCTTCAAACCTTCAGAAAAAAAAAAACGAATCCATAAACTTCTTTTCTCAAATAAGCGTAGTTATACATGTATAGGTTATATGCACAGTGCGCTAAGGCAGAGGCTAAGAGCATGTCAGTTTTACCTTACGAGTGTACGAGTCTACAAAAATCCCTAGTAAAAGCGGGTAAAGTGTGTGGCCCATATTTAAGTAATGCTTAAAAAAACAAGCTGCATAGCCAGAAAAACCTTAATGGCATCAGTTCAATATAAGATAGGCCTACTCTATGCTTGGTACATTTATTCTGTTAGCATTAGAATGTACAGCATTAGAAATTGAGTGACACAAGCTATTAATATGGTAGCTCAAAGAAGCGACATACATAATATGGTTTGCGTGGCTGTGCGCATCTGTGTGCAGTTGTGCAAGGCTGAGCATGGGTGTGTGATGCTGTCCATGACCGTCCATGCTCTGAGTAAAATATGCACATGGGTCACGTTCTCTTACGCTGCTAATTGATTTAATGTTTATCCATAGAGGTCATAAAGTCTAAGTCTTAGTTTGTACATTTCCAAAACATGGTTACTGATAGTATAAAATCCAGTGATTGCGTCTTATGGGCTTATAATCTTCACTCATGCAGTTGAGGAAAAAAATCTTGTGCTGATAAGGAGTTCGACTCTTGAAATCGACAAGCAGCGAGCTCTCTGTGTATAACATGCCTCTTATAATTTTTCCTGAATGGAGGCGAAACAACTTATTCGAAACTGAGATTGCTGACACTGCCTGTAACAAATTAAATAAGATGTCAGCACAGAGCTTGCTGCTATAAATAGTATTAAATACCTTGGCACTGGTGGGCGTGTACATAAATTAATCAATTTCTCGTTTGAAAAAAGTCGGATGCGCACCGAGCAATAAAGTGATGTAAGTTATATAGGTAGGATTTTTCTTGTTTTTTTCTTTGGGCAACGAAAGTGGTGACTGTTGACCCAATTCGTACATTTCACAAGAATTGCTTTCAAGTGTGGAGGTGAAGTGATGAGGGGTTTTTTTTTTTTTTTACATTCAGAAATAGCTTATTAACACAAAACTATTTAAACAGTTTGGAAAGTTCAACATTCATTTAAGAAACAGCTCTGTCAACGTCTTTTTCGCCCAGGAAGACATTGGTGTATTCAGCAAAGAGCACAAATTTGATGACATCATTTATGAATGTATCCATCTCACAAGACAACTCTCGGGAATCTTTCATTTTGGAAGACCAATGAGCAAATGTAACCACTGCTATCACAAATGACAAGAGTATTTTGTTCGATCAGTGCTGGCTTTGTGCCAGTCAAGAGTCCATTCAGTGTCATTTGTAAAATCTGAAACGGTCATCACTCTCACCGTCCAGATGTCATATGATTTGTTTAATTCATGGTAATATTAGTTTGGATCTCTGATCAGTTTATTAATTTGTTAGAAGCATGAAATGCTTGCTCGCAGGATCATCCTAAGGTATCCTAAGATATTATAGTTTTGCTATTTCGTGTTGTTCTACTTTTAGTCTGAGAACGACATAGAATTGGTGGCTCTGATTGAAGTGGTGCTCCACTGAACTAAAATGTGCATAGAATAAAAAAGTCGAGGACATCTTTTATTACTTTAAAACAGGTGTTAGAGAACTTGAATTCCTGAGTTCTTTGTACCAATAAGTAAAAAACTAAAAAGCATTACTACACATTGATAATAATCATAATTGAAAAGCAATAACATCGCTTATTAGATGACTGTCTTATGGAAATTTCCTATGATATTTTCTAAGCCTCGTTTTCAATTGTATGACGTCGCTAATCGATCAGAAGGAATTCCCACAGCAAGAGCAGAAGACGAAAGGGAAGAAGATTTCATTTCCGCTGATTTGTGACAATCTCTCCATAATCGAGTGTTTTAACATGTTGTCACATATCGCAGCGGCGTCTTCGAGATGTCTGCGAACTGGCTTACAAGCTAATTTCCTCAACTCTCGGTCTATTCTGAGTGAATCGGTGAGTTAAAAGTTGCATAAATGCTGAGCTGAGGTTATTCAACGAACGTGACAGTGAAATCATAACGCCTCTTTCAGTCTTTGAGTCTTTCGCATAAGTCATTCCTGCTGGCTCTTATAATCGACCAGGGGCTTGTTTTTCTTTCAACTTCAACTTGGACCGTGACGTCACAGTCCAAACCTCGTTTCGGCCCACTGGATAAGGAGGTCACAACCGAGAACCTGGGGCCTGTTTTTCTTTCAACTTCAACTTGGACCATGACGTCACGGTCCAAACCTCGTTTCAGCCCACTGGTTAAGGACGTCACAACCGAGAACCTGGAAGTTATGGAACAGTTTCGGGTTCAATTAAAGTCTCGCGAGTTTTTGGCTGTTAACTTCTTATGCATGCTAGAAATATAATGTAGAAATTTCTTGTCACATGACAATTTGGCGAGACATCGTCCAAAGTCTCGTGGAGCGTTTTTCATGCAACGCATGTCTGGTCCAACAAAATTTCTTGGCTCGGCGCTTTAAGTGTGGTCTTTAAATTTAAATCTACATATTTTTTTCCTCGCTTTATCAAATGTTAATTATTGAAATTGATCAATGGATGAATGAATAGACTGAGAGCTCTGCATCATTTTATGATTTATGTACCACAGATAAATCTACATTTTTATTTTACGTTAAAGGGAATTTCTGAATCCCTGCAATGCTCTTCCTATCTTTGATCATTACATATAATTAATTATGATTTAGGGCGAAGTTTGACTGAACCCAAATTTAAGAGCTTTGGGAGAGAATTAACATATCTCTAATAACCACAAGAGTTCCATGTTGAATCCAAGCTTTAAATCTAATGACTGATGCAATCAAATCTCTGGTTTTAGGCCTGCAGAAATCGGCTGAGTTCTCTGGCAAAACCTTCCCAAGGGAAGAGTTCTCTGCTCTCCTGCGTCAGATGCAATGCCCAGAAGCTCCTCAGGGGGTCATCGAGTGCTGCTGCAGAAGCTCCCCTGAAGGGTCAAAAGGTTGTTGGCTCATGGCTGCTCACATGCGCCGGAATGTGCTTTGGAGCTGTCGTCATTGGTGGAATCACTCGGTAATGTCAGGTCCTGGGTCTCGGGATTTTGCTTCTAAAATTGTGTCTGCAGATTAACCGAGTCTGGCCTTTCCATGACGCAATGGCATTTAGTGAAGGGAATGAAGCCGCCCAGAACTGACGAGGAATGGGCTGCAGAATTCGAACGATACAAACAGTTTCCTGAGTACAAATTGTGAGTAATTTTGCATCTTGAAATGACAATTCTTGAGAATAAAATATTTCAGTTTGGAGCGTGATTTAACGTTGGAGGGGTTCAAGAATATCTTCTTCTGGGAGTACATCCACCGCATGTGGGGCCGCTCCATCGGCCTGGTGTTTGCTCTCCCCGCCATTTATTTCCTACGTAAGGGATACATCTCAAAGGCCATGAAACCCAGACTGGCCATTTACGGCTCTCTTCTGGTTGGACAGGTGAGTTCCGTTTTGTGCTGTGACAGGTGTGATGTGTGGGTCGCAGGGTCTGCTTGGCTGGTACATGGTGAAGAGCGGGTTGAAGGATAAGTCAAATGAGCATGAGATTCCACGTGTCAGCCAGTATAGATTGGCTTCTCATCTTGGCTCAGCCTTCATTCTATACGCTCTGTTTTTGTGGCAAGGTTTGAGTCACATCCTCCCTCCTCACCAGGTATGTCAACCGAAGCATTCTTGGTACTCTTTGCTCATTGGTCGTTTCTTGTTTCAGTTGCCCAAAACCCGTCAAATTGCATTGTTGCGCAAGTTGGCTCACAGTTCTATGTTTGCAGTATTTTTCACTGCCATCTCTGGTGAGTCCCGAGTAAGCTTCACATCTTGTGTTTATTTTGAACATTTTAGGAGCATTTGTGGCTGGCATGGATGCTGGTCTTGTGTACAACACCTGGCCCAAGATGGCCGACAAATGGATTCCTTCCGATATTCTCGCATTTGAACCAAAATGGAAGAATTTCTTTGAGAACGCAACCACAGTACAATTCAATCATCGTCATTTCGTGAGTTGATTTATAAGTGAAATGTGTTGCGTTATATTTAATTTCCAAAAGGCTGAGGCAACTGGAGCATTCCTTCTAGGAATCTGGGCCTACTCCCGCAAAGTTCCCCTGCCGCCCCGTGCCCGTATGGCTGCCAACGCTCTGGCCGCCATGTCGCTGGTGCAAGTTGGCCTGGGGGTCTGGACGCTGCTGTCCTTTGTGCCGACCCATTTGGCAGCCACGCATCAGGGTGGCTCCCTCGTCCTGCTTAGCTTTGCCATCTGGCTCACTCATGAGCTGAGGCGTTTCCCCAAGTAAAACAATCTTTTCTCTGCTTCATGTGTAATACACTTTGCTATTTAAAATAAATTGAGTGTCTAATTTCATTTGTCTTACTATCCGTTGAAATTTGAGTCTTGTCTTTGTGAACTCAAATTGGTCAAGATTGGATTACATTGTACAGTCGAACCCAGTTGATTCACCCTGGTGATTAACCAAGTTTGCATGAAATTAGGTCAAACCACATGGTTGTTATTTATTGTAAATGTTATCATTATAAAAACAATTATTGTATTAATTAATTGAAGGAGTAAAATGTAATATTCTGTTAACAGCATGTGAGCATCGTTACAAGATGTTTTGTTTATGAGTTGGAATGCGAGGGTTTGGTTTTATGACACGCAGATCCCCTGAACTCTCCACTTGGAAATTGTCAAAATCAGCTATTCCATAATCAGCTGTTCCATATGCCACAAAACCAGTTGGTGGGATATTAACGGAAGGAATTTGGAAGACTGAATCAATTCCCACGTAACCATACACACTATCACCCTGCGTAGATATGAACAAATATAGTTTCAACACCTGGCAATTCAACCTCTTACCCTGACAATCAGGCTCAAATGATGCCACACATCAAGACCTAGACTAGCAGCATAGAATCCACTCAGCAAAATATTCTTCCGTGCTGTGAGCAAAAGAAAATATATGCAGAGGATAATAATGGAATGATTTATAAAATAGCAAACCTGTGTCATTGGAGACGATGTAAAGGAAACTTCCAGAATCAGAGGACGGAAAAACTGTGAAGAAAACACCGTCAGTGCTTCCTACTTGGCAGCCTCCTTGTGTCATTCTGGCTCCCAACATCACACCACTCGTACCGTTCACGGACGGAACCAAAACGTCCATTTGGATAAACAGATCTGACCTGATGAGGGATCATTGAGATATCTCCTCCACACGTAAATAAGTAGAAATTACCAGAATTGAGATCCTCCTAAATTGATGGGAGCCTCTTGCAGGGCGCACCAGGCCACAGGAGGGTTCAGCATGACCTGTCTGTTGACCTTTCTGGCTGAGGGATTCTGGGATTGACGTACTTCCCATACTCCTGCCTGGGGAACCCAGTTGAAAGCCTCAGAAAACTCGGGATAACCTGAAATATATGAATTTCTATCATCAGAAAAATATATTCAGTGTTCCCACTTTCAAAATCATCAGCGTATGGTAGAGGGAACTTGGCTGAGTCAGGAGAGTCACCATAGCTTCCTTTGGTTCCCGTGGCAACGGTTGTTAAGGTGTAAATCTCATCAACACCTAATGATAGCGTGATCTGTCCACTAATCACCTGGCGATATAAGAGTGTAAGATAATGAAAATATGGGCAATAACACATCATGTACCTTGATTTTGCTAAGGTTCTTGAAGATGGAGTCACTTGCTGAGCGTCCGAATGTCAGGCGGCTTCTCCATACATTCAGTTCTTTCACTGAAGCCTGCAAGAAATGTGTCTTTAGTTTGAAATTTAAATGAATTTCCGGTTCTACCAGAGATCCAGTGAGACTGAAAGTCGCATTCTGAGGTTTCACTGAGTATTCTGGCAAACCAGGACGAATGCATTTGGAGTGATCGTGACTCTTGAAAAAGAAAGCGCGTTATGATTCTTCGTCATTGTTGAAATTATGGAAATAATGCGTTATGATTCTCCAAAAGTGCGTTATGATAACGAGGTATACCATTGTTTCGATGACCATGGTGAAGTCTTTGGAATCAGGACTCATGAGGGACACATAGCTCCCGCCGTTGTCAAGGTGACCAGATCCAAGGCCATGCTTCAAGTACCTCCATCCGATTTCCGAAAATTGCGTGGTGTGCGCTTGAAGAGAGGAACAAAAGTTGAGATTTAAGAGAGAGAGCGATGCATAGACCTATTGAGTACAGCAAGACCGCTCATGGCCCTAGAAAGCCCGGCACGCAGTCAAGTGTATCAGTAAAGCGGCGGAAAAGTGGTGCAGAGAAGAGTGTTTGGCAATTGGAAGTGTATGTGGTTGAGTTATATTCAAAAGAATTTTCAATCCAGAAGAAAAGTACAAGTTTAAAACTCGAATTTTGATACGTTTTGTATGTTTGAAGGGTGTTTACTATTAAGTTTTGCCTTTATTCAAAGGTTATTCTTACATTTAGAAAGGCCATGGGGTTTTTTTTGTCAGACATAAGAGATAACATAGATTAATAAGATTATAATAATTATGTTCATTCATTTCGAGCGTGTAGATGACACAGCATGCTGGATACAGTTAAACAAGAAAGATATTTTTTTAGCAAAGTGTTTGGACTTCACACTTCTATTCACGAGCAGAGGCATGTGTGCCCAGTAAGTTTTTCCCACAACTGAGCCCCAAGCCAGTGGCTTGTGAGTTGTGACCTCAGCTCAGGTCAGCAAAAGGGTATAAGGTCACATGATCACTCCGGACAATACAACAATATTTTAGATATATATACCAAGTATCGCAAGAGTGGGTGCATTTCCATTTCCTGTGAGAATTGAATTAATGGCCGCGGAAGTACTTCGTTCCGGCTGAATGCTATCCCATAATTCACTCAGCGGTCAGCTGATTAGTTTGACCTATATCCATGTGTAGGAACCAAAATAACATAGCATGCTTCCTCTATATGTATTACTACCTCTATGGAGCAATGTATCACCTGACACCCAGATGGGATCCTGCACAACATAGTGACCACTCCATGGTTCGACTGCAGTCATCAGTCCATCTCGACCAAATGGCAAACTGAGGTAGTAACTGGCGATCAAATTCCACGAAATGGTGCTGCAGACAAAGCAGAAGAAAAGAACCTTCAATTTGGCTAAATTTAATTCAATTAATTTAATTAAAAATGTTTCCATGAAACGACTTTTAATATATAGAGCCTTTACCAAAATTTTCATCCGTTGCATTAGATTTTTACCTTGTCATGTTTCCATTCACATAATTCTGATTCAGGATCTGAAGATGAGGTCAATAAGTGCAGTTCATGTATTTCACAGCACAATTAAGACGCACCCTCGCCCAGCACCCAGCGCCAACTTCATCGTTGTATGTGCTGTAATCTTCTGAGGACCACAATGGCTTCCCTGTTTCAACACTTTGATTTGTGGTCGTAGTTCCTGGATAATGAACTCTACAAGAGAATTATGAATGTCAGGAGCCCGAGTGCTTTGAGGAGAACCCACCCAATGATGTCGACCGCTTTGGCAAACGCAGGATCTTTCAGAATATCATCAGATATCCCCCAATCGCCATCAGCCGCCACCAGTTGAATGTTGTTGAAGCCATTCGCTATCAAACCAGCCTTCAAAGTCTGAAATATATCGTTAAATCTATACTCTTTCCCTTTAATGGAAACCAACCTTGATGTAGGGGATGTCATAATTTCTTTCATTCCAAATCTGTGATTTAAACAAAAGTAAAACCGTCAGCAATGAGAAAATTATAAAATGGTTCTATTATACTGACCCCAACAAAGTCTAGATCAAGGTCATATAACTTTTTGGCTGCTTTGATCCAGCGAATGATGTAATCGGTTGTCACATCAGGGTTGATGTATGGATTCTGCGTTCCATTTCCAATCCATCCAGGGAAGGACCAGGGCAAACCGTACAATTTGATGTTTGGGTTTCTCTGCAATGATAAGAGCAAAGGTGAAAGGTCACAGAGCGCATTGCAGTCTTACTTTCTTAGCCTCAACCATGAGCCACCACTCATAGCCACGTTCATAATTCTCATCCCACGGCTCATGCATATGCGATGACTCAGTTCCATCTGAAATCATTCAGTGATGACCTATGCTAAGGTCATTCATGATGGACGTACCTGTGGATTGACCATCGCCTCCAATCTCCACTTTGAGAATTTGCAGAGAGGCACCAAAGTTTGGCTGTTGAAAGAACAAGAATCTCAGGAATGTAGTAATTAACAGGAGATTTCTTACTGCTTACCTTAAAAAGATAATCGAGAATTTGATTCAGTTGTTTTTCTGGATAATTGACAAGCAGCTTGGAAGTAGCCTGGAAGAATGAATGAGAATATTGTTTCAAGAAGTAGAATACAGAAAAGATGTAACGGAAGCTTTTGATTCAATTTGGTGGCAATGTGGTAGCAATGCTGGTTCACTTGCCGATTTAACCCGGGCCCCAAGTTCTCATATTAGCCAGCTCTTTTAAAAATGAAAGACAGGAGAAGTACCTCATAACAACTGTATAATTATATGCATGTCAATGTCATAAAGCTTATTTGACACACGGGTATCCAGGGGGAAAGTCCTTATCCAACCAAATAAATAGTTTCACATGTGAGGTACATGTAACATTAAATCAACAATGCTTCAAAAAGGGCATAATAACCATTGGTATCTTTGTACATAGTAAGTTTAGGGCCGGCGCTTGACATAGATCTCAGATCTATATATATAAGTATGATCAGCCCTATATGTACAATTTTGTGTATAGCACTGGTAAGATGGAAGAACAAGCACCAGTAAATTACAAATTACAAGCATGTGCCAATAGCTCAATGTCGTTCTGAGATCTATGTCAAGCCACTTCATAAGTTTAGCTACCGTAAACCGGTCTAGGAAAAGAAAGGGGGGAAAAAAAAAATAAATAGAAATCAATGGTTGGGGGAGGATGGCTCAAGGTTCAATGAAGTAAGAGTATATTCAATAACTTGAGAATTCACAAGATCAAGATGAGCATATCAAGCTACTATTTATATATATATATACAGTACACACCCCTGCAAGACAATTTGCTAACAGAGCTCTGGCATCTAGCTGCTGTAATAAATTTTAATTAATTCAACTTTCAAGGTCTATGACTCTAATTACCCCTGTTAGGGCTTCCAATGACATAATGTACGAGGATAACATCAGAGAAAATCACGCTAGGAAAGTGTAGTAAGTAATCCACTCAGTGAACACAGGAATTTCTGTAGTGCTATTCAGGGATGAGCAAACACCTGTATTTGGTCTGATCAGATAATGATCAAAAATTATATTATAACAAGATGCATCTGCATGCACATTCACCAATGACTACAAAGAAACTCTATAAAAATCTTGCAGGCAATCGCCAGCTCCACTGAGCTCACACAATCCTTCTTGTGGTGTGGCAATTCCAAATTTGAAATTATTGATGATTATTGCAATTTTCAATTTATCAAAACATGAACTCAATCATGCAGTCAAAAGGCCGGATACCGGTAACAAAACCCATCAATTCACTCTAGCTCACTCAGTATCAGAGTACAGACTAATGAGACTATATATAGTATACACTATAATACAGTATACTCAACTGACCCCTCCACCGCTCAGTCCACCGATGCCATCGAAACGTCGGCCCAATCCTGCGCTGTCATCAACGGAATAGATGCTCTCACAAGCCACCAGCGGGACGAGCATGAAGATCAGAAGATGTGTCGTCATGGTCAATGTTGCAACAGGAAACTTTATAATAAACTGTCAGTTTTGTATTGTTGTTGAGAGATCACATGATTTGACGATTTATCACATGACTAACTGATGAATATTCATCATTCTTATGAATATTCATATAATGTTGTCGGTTTTCAACAATTCTCGACTAAACGCGCGGCGCTCGTTTCGGACATGTTCTAATGTTTTGATAGTTTCAGAATGTTTTTAGTTGTTAACACTGCAGAATGTCGCGATAAATTTTCCTTTTTAATTTCAAGAGATATCAGACTTAGAGTATTCCTCAAATTAAATCATGGATGAAGGCATCAGGCGTTTGCAACTGGGGAAAGAAGCCGCTGACTTGAGACCGAGTTGTCTGCCTATTCTTTCCACTGCCAGCGCTGACACTCACAGTGGCACCACCGCTTCTGATCAGCGCACTCCAGCCACTGATGGTCAAGAGACCAATGCTGAAGACAGAAAGGGCAGTCGCCAATCTCTGCTTGAACACCTTGCGTGTCACCTCAAAGCTCGTGCTGAACGAATGCATGACTTCAAAAATGTACCAAAGTCTTCTGGAGTTCTTAGAAATGGAGAAATGGACGAGGAGTATGTATTCTTTGAATTGTTTCATCACTTCATTATTATTTCTTCTTTCAGGGAAGAAAACCATCCTTTAGGAACAGGCTTTGGGCAGACGTTTGAGTTGCCTCAGCCTGTAAAGAACATCACAAAAAGAGCAATTCCAATAAGAACTATCCAAATGGATCTCAATGGTGCTAAAAAGTCCAGAAAATCAAATGTTAGGAAAACTACAAAAGCTAAGACCAAAAGCATTCAGGATTATCGTCCTGGATATTTGTGGAATCGCGGGGGACGGGTGAAGGAAATTCGCATCAGGTTTGCTTAACCAAATGACCAATCATTCTGCTTATATTTGTCTTTTTCTTCTTCTGCAGGTACATTGCCAGGAAATATTTGTACATTTGGAAGAGAGGAGTCTTTGGTCGTGTTCTTCCTTCTGTTGCCAAGTGAGTTCAGAATTTATTTTCCTTCTTAAATATTTCATGCATGTGTTCTTCAAAGGATGATGTATCAAAGGCGATTGCTGAAGATGACCTTTGGAGCTTGGAATCTGATGTGGTGGGAGGCAAGGAAAGAGTGGCCGCTTACCATACGCGCAGATCTGCACAATAAGTTAGCGTCATTTCCTGTATGGTTAGCTAAAACTGAGAACTTCCTCTTCTTTTTCCAGATACAGAATCACGACTGTGGTCTGGAGAGCCTGGCGAGAATTCACCATATCAAGACGGTCAAAAACCCAAAGAAAAAAACTGGCTTTAGAATATGGTACTTATTGAGTTTAATTTGGAATAATATTTTATTTTTATTTTCACACACAGCTGAAACAATTCAGAAGCATAAATGTTTAGTCTCCTGGATGAAGTTCATTCAACTCAGAAAAGAAAAATCCTTGCTGAGCAAATTAGCGGATGATTTCCGCTGCAGAAGTCTCCAACGTAGAGCGATGACTGAGTGGATCTCACAGTACCAGAGTTTGGTGGAGAGACAAGGGTTGAATCTTCTCGCTCTTCAATTCTGGGCTCAAAATTCATTGAACAAGGTTTGGGTTCACACAAAACACATGTTTCTACGTCAGAGTTGATTAATTCAGGCGTGGAATATTTGGTTCAACCGGTTGCAAGGGAGACGTGTGATGCAATCAAAAATGCGCATTGCTGTCGACCATGATCGATCAAAACTTCAGTCAAAATGTTTGCACGCTTGGCTTTTGTATAAGGTGAACAGGAAGAAGAAAGAGCAACTTTATGGTAAGACAGCTCTGATGGGCACAATGCCAGATTCCACAGTCTCCTTCTTCTCAGAGTACGCAAGAGGCATGCATCAACAACTGATAGTGTTGCGTTACTTTACTCTCTGGCAGAGAGGTTTCAGTCGACAGCAAGAGTTGCAAAGCCACGCCCAACACATGCGACATCTTGCCCATAGCTCCATCCTCAGGCGGCATTTACTGCACTGGAAACATTGTATCCTCCCCTGTTGCTTTTAACATTCCATTTGATGCCTCTTGAATTACGCTTAACTGTTACTAGATATCATTTTGCGCAAAGAAAAACAGGAACAAGAACTGAAGGCCGTGCAGCATCACTGCCAGCAAATTGTGGTCAGTAAACATATGAACGCAGGAGAAGCAGAATCATTGACCTTCCCCTTCCCAGGTGACCTCATTCTCAGCCTGGAAACTCTTTTTGACCAAATCAAAGTCGCAAGCGATACGCAAAGAAATAGCCTCAGATTTTTTGAAACAGAAAGTGAGTTTTGACGAGAGCGCTGTTCTCATGATTGCATTTTGCTTTTAGTTGGTTGAGCGCGCTTTCAATTTGTGGCAATTACGTGTTGAAGAACGTGAAGATGCAGATCTGCAGCCACAGATTGAAAAAGCAGACGCTCATCATTCTGTTGTCCTAATCATGAAGATGATGGAAAGATGGAAGCAGTATACGCAATGGAGACGGCATCGAAAGGCAAGGCTTTCATTCTTTCTTGCTTTTATTAAACGCAATTACTAATCCAGGCGCAGTACCAAGTGGCTGACGCTCATCGCCAGTCCATTCTCCTCCCAACGATTCTCAATCAGTGGCATTTATACGCTTCACTGCAGTCATGGAAACGTCAAAATAAAGAAATCGCAGATCAGACGTTGAGGTAAGGGGCTCATGCTGAGCGTCCTTTGTTTACGTGTTCTTTACAGGCACCGTTTGTGCTCACGTTATTATGAGCGTTGGTTGAAAGCGCTGCAAGTGAGTCGAGATGTGCGGATGATGCAACGTATGGCGGTGCTCCATCGCGAGACATGCCTCCTCAGCGCAGTTTTCTTCGATTGGAAGCAGAAAGCAGAGCAGCGTATGCAGGAAGTGTTCAAAATGGTCAGCTCCATTTTCTCTAATGTTTGTTGACCTCTGATTTGACCTTTACAGGACGTAGCCGTCGAGTACCGTGAAGCATTTCTCTTGCGATCCAGCTTTGGTCACTGGCTGCAATTTGTGGCTGATTCCCGTAAAAGGTAATGGCTGCATGGCTCAATAATTCTTTTAATCAAATGATTCCTAGCGTGATGAACCACCAAAAGGCTTGTGATCACCATCGGTTGCAACAGATGAAAAAAGGCTTCTCAGCTTGGAAACAAGTATGATTTCTTCTTTTTTTTGGTGAATTATATTATAATTATAATTAAAATGTATCACAGTATATTGGAACACAGCAAGAGAAAGCGAGATTAAAGGCAATCGGTGAGCATCATTTGAGGAGGAAGTTGTTGACGTGGACTGTGACGGCATGGAAGCAGTATCAGCAGAACGTCCTGCTCGTCACGCAAAGGGCTCACGTCATGCACTGCGCCAAGAACAAGCAACGCCTGAGGTTCGCTTCTATTTTGCATGTTCACAGAGTGATCTCTTGTGGTTTCACGTCAGGCGTTACTTCACCCTGTGGCAGCAGAATGCGGTCAACCAGCGCAAGGAGTACCTGAGTCAGCAAATGGCCGACACCTTTCGTGCGGACAGAATCCTCAATCAGGTTGGGGAAAAGTCTTCAGCGTAGTATTGAACTATAATATTTTTATGCAGACGTTTCATGCTTGGAGGTCATGGAGTGCAATGCATGCCTATAAGAAACAGCAAACCGCTCTGCAAGTAGACGAAGCTGCCAAGGTTTTGCAGTCAGGTCAGTCGTGCGTTCAACGTCAAAGGAATCAAATCTATTTTTACTGCTATTTACACTGCTTGCTTTGTAAAGGAATCATATTCTGATATTGATTTTAATCTATGATTTAGGAATCATACGTCGCACGTTCTATTTTTGGAGACATCGCACGACTGCCTCACTTAACGAGGGGGCGCTAATGAGGAGATCTAACAAGCATCACTCTCAAGTCATCATTAGGAAAAGTATTGCCTCATGGAAGGAGTTTGTTCGCTTAAGTCACCGCAAAAGAGTGAGGATTTCTTGGTTGCCGTTTGCGTTACAATATCAATTCTTGTCATCAGTTACTGCAGAAGCAGAGTGCTTGGTTCCATTCAATTCGACTGCAGGCCAAATACTTGCTTCTGTGGCGAGAGGCGCAAAATGATGCGCGGCTTCAGCAGGAGAAGAACTGCATGGCGCTCTGGCATTGGAGTTTGACACTGCAGGGAAAGGTCTGGCTCCATCTCCAGAAATTAAAAATAATTTTTTTTTTTCCCTTTGAGGTTCTACACAATTGGTTGATATTCACCGCTGAGCGCCGAAGAATTTCTGAGCGAAGTGCAGTTGCGCTGGCATCTAGGCGGAGAAGGCTGCTGCGAGAGGGAGCTGTGCAATGGCTGTCAGTCGCATCCGATTTGAGTGAAATGCGGCAGAAGTTTGCAGTGTCGAAAGGAACGCAGCATTATTACCGTGTGCACCAGGTTGTCATCAGATGTGCTGCCATCTGGCGGAAGAAAACTAAAGAACGTGTGAGAAGCAAGCGTCCAATGAGAGCAGCGTTCAGTGTGCCCCCCGTCATCTCCTCTGTTGGTCTGCCTCAGAACATCGTTCTTCCCGATTCAGCATCGTAGGCTCATATAGGGAATTTTACCCTTTTCTAATGTTGTATCCCTTCGCAGAGAGAGACAAGTCGTTATGGTTGCTGCAGCTCGACCGTTGCCCAGGCAACCGTCATTTTTGATGGAATCATTGCAGCGGGAAGGATTGCTGCAGGGCGGGCACCAAGTGTAAGATCCACCCTCGTGAGCACTGTGTTTCAGTGCTTTCAACTTTTTCCTTCCAGTGACTGTGAGATAGAAGTTGCAAAGATCGAGGAATACTCAGAGCCCCATTCTGAGCAGGAGGAAGCCTCGCAGGCCCCGGACGAAGCTCCTTCGCTGCCTCATCTGGATGAACCTTTTCAGCCTCAGCTGGATTCAACTCCTCAAATCGCTCAATCCGACATCTCTTCTCCCCGATCCGTTGCTCCCATAGAAACTGACATTTCCATGGCAACCAAAGTGGAGCTGCTTCCCCCAATGGCGTTCATGTATGCCAGAGATGGAGCTCCTCTCGATGTGGACACGACGCAAGACAGCGTGACCAACGCCCTGGCAAAGATGCCCTCAGAACAGAAAACGCATAGCTCAGCAGCCGATGAATTGATCTTCATTCGCAATAAACTCAAACAGCACCAGGAAAACAAACGCAGCCTCAAGTGAGTCACGATGCCCAGAGCAACGCTCTCTATCGTCCTCAATTTGATATCCGATGGCTCTTAATTAAATCGACAATCCGATTCCTGATCCAGTGTAATTATCTGTTTAATTGATTTCTTTTATTTACACTGTTGATGTGTGTGAATCAATTAAATAAATGAGGTCACCATTGACTTTGATCTGATTTCTGATTTATGTTTTCTTTTGCAGGAGGGCGCAGAGCGATCGCTCGCAGTTGCAGAAATGGATTTCTGAAGTTGACGTAGGCGGAATGTCAGATCCGGACTGCACTTCCATAATGGAAGAACTGGACAAGGTGAAGCAATTCCACTTTATTGTTATCTATTTTATGCAAATGTATTTTCAGCTTGAAATTGACATAGCTGAATTGAAAGAGAAGATTTCTAAGGAGAAACCCAAGATAAAAAGTCTGACCGAACGGGCGAAAACCCTCGTTCCCTCAATGCATTGACGTCACAATTTATTTACAATTTTACATTCCCATCGCAATTAAAAGGTGCTCATGTAATTCAGACTGATTGTTATTGATTATTGACCGTCCAATTACTTTTTTCTTTTTTTGTTCTTTTGACGCAAATGTCTTGTATGATCTTTTTGTGGTATAAATGTTTATTTATTTCTCATAATAGGCCTTTTGTTTTTATTCCTTGCTTATACTTTTTGTGGGAAATATTTTTTTTACCCCTTTAAAGTTGTCTCAACTCATGCAAATACCAAATAATTATTGAGTTCGCAGAGTTGAACCCATCCCAAAATATTAAAAGCTGAGTTCTTTTTCTACAATGAACAATACGAGAGAAAAAAAGCTTGTCAAGCACCATGAGTTTTCATTCACACCCAACTTGTTTACAGTATTTGACATGCAGATGTTCTATTTGACGTTCTTCATTTCACCAAACATGTCTTCAATTCTTGTAGATTTTTTCTGTTCTTTTGGGCTAACAGAGGATCGCTTTTATTCTCCTGAATCGCATCCGGTGATCATGTGTGAAGAGCACGCAATGACGCTGATGTTTATTTTAACACTACAGGAAAAGTGCGTTATGATTATGACTGTCACCAGGAATGCGTTATGATCCTTACCATACCAAACGCCAGTTGTACGGACCCTGGATCCTCTAACAAGATCATGTTTGTTGTATATTATTATTTTTTTCATTCTGCGTCGAGCGACCGTCACCTTGGTAGATCCAGGCCGGGGTCTCATATGTACACTAATATTAGAAACGGCGTATTTTTAGCTAATGTGTTATTGTCTCGCAGCTCTCGCTAAATCAAGATGATCGGTCATCAGTGTCTCCATTTGCATGTTGCATTGAATGCATTCATTCACTGTCATTCGACACATCCGTACACAAGTAGTATTCTTGCCCCGTGAACAATTGCACAATTATTACAAAATAATGATATAGATTGCATACAATTTACTCTCTGCATTGAACTCGTTTCGACCAAAACCCGATAGTTTTTGCTTTTGTTTTGTTTTGTTTTTTGTTTTTTGTTTTTTTTTTTGTTTTTTGTTTTTTTTTTTTTTTTTGGGGGGGGGGGGTTCGTTAATCACGTTTTATAAATATGGTTCATACATATTTATATTTTCGTTTCTTATGAGGATACGACGAGAAAAACACAGGAATGAAAGGCGTGTTTGGTGTCAAAGCCGAAGGGCGTCATTATTATAATAAAACCCCAGCATTTCTATCTGAACTTCTTAACTGCAATGCAGTTGAATGCATCATACATTGTTGTTATTACCAAATTAATTTGTAGCTTGTCCGCGCATCACACGTGATTACTCAGGCGGGCAGACGACGTGACCCACTGACCTAAATTGAAAACGTTGTTCCCAATCAACAGATGTGCAGCTGATCCACGACGATTGATCGAAATCGAAGAAACTCCATAGAAGATTGTACGAAACGAGCGAACAATGTACACTGAACTGTCTGAACAGCGCACGAGGTGAAGAATTTTCAGAGAAAATTCATAATTGCATTATAGTCTGTGATATAGTTCAAGTCTGAGTACGCGTACTCAAACTTAAGTGGTGTTTTCGGATGTGATGTGGGTCTAGCATAGAAATAACCGGGTTGCATAAATTTAATGTCATGCAAAAGTCTACATTGTACAATGAAAATGAATCATCGTCCGCGAGCTATAGGACAACCGACCTCCTGATCATTATCACTACAAAATGTGCTTGTTCTGCTTGGGGCTCGTTCATCAACCACGTAACCTATTATGTTTCAACTGCACCTGTTGACCTGCGACCCTCCTGGGCACTCGACGTACTTGACGTTGACGGTGGCGCTCTTGATGTAACCAGGTAACAATGTTATGCAGATGTTCTTATACATGTTTGTAGCGCCAGACACGTGCGTCTGCATCTGAACTGAACTGTACATGTACATATATGTGCACGAATATAATTATCTCCACAACACAGATATAAAAGACGAGAGGAAACAGGGTGGTCGAGTCACGTGGTCTCACTGACTCGGAACTTCGCCATTCTGCGCCGAGCTCAATACGCCACAATAGGGCCCATCCATGGCTTCAATGTCGCCAGAGTGTGTAATTTCCCGACTCTCGCAGAACCAGAGCCTGATCAGTGCAGGTGCGCAGGTGATGAACAACTGCATTATTGATGACATGTGCACAATCATATATTCATATAATATACACAGAAGCCATAATTAGCCGATGTCACCATACCCACATAATACATATAGGGGAGTTCATTCACCTGAAGCCGTCATCAAAGCTGAACGTGAATCGAATCCGCCGATCGAATATTGATGTGATTACAGAGAGAGTGGGAAAACTGCGGGACAGGTGAAAGAGTAAAGCAAGTCGGTTTATGGTGCAGTGAAACGCACGTATACAATGTATGAATACGCTGTACGTAGAATAAAAGTATTTCGGATACAAACAACAGCCGTCAATCGTTTACAGCGCAATTACCCGCTGACAAAGTGGTCCCTGGATCTCAGGTTCTCGAACCACAGTTATTATGAATGTCACGCATTATTGGGAAAATAAAATATCGATCCAAATCGTTAGCTGTGTTTGCAATCGGCAGCCGAAGGGGAAGGGGGAGGGGCGGTCGGGGGATCTGCTCAGGCGCCTTGGCGAATCGACGGAGCATTGATTGGGTTGCCTCGAATCGGCGTGAATCAATTACAAGCAGGTTTAATGGAGTCCCTGTTTGAGGCCATGTCATGCTGACCTTGGGAAATTCGGACAACGCCCGCTGACAACAACAAACCATCAAACGGTTTGTCATGATTTTAATGTTGGTGAGACAGAACCATGTCCTGTTTAGTCCTGCACGTAGGCACCTGAAGCCACATAAATAATTAGCTATGCGTGTAAGGTGATCCTTCGACAGCAAATTAATTCATTCCACTCGATTGCATGTTCATGTTTCATGGATACTCCAAAGTAGGTCAAGGACCTTTTGGAGAAATGGGGTCGCCACAAGCCTTGAGGGCTGGTTAACGGGACCGGCGCGGGCAGCGCGCGTTTCCCCTTGATGTTATTAACACAGCTAGGTTTGCAAACACGCGTCGTGAGCCCCGGTAATCGCTATGTCTGCCAATATGGTGTGTCGGGATGCCAAAGCATAATAGACAACCGGTGACCAGCCTCTTGTCAGAGCCCGAAGCCACATCAAGGGATTTTTGACCTGCGCACAACCATAGAGGTTATATGTACAGCCCTGCCTTTAAATGTAAAATAAAACACGAACTTACAAGTAATTCAATGTATCATTTTTTTTTTTTTTTAGTGAATTTGTCTGTGCAAACAAAATGTGACAATTCTCTTCGCGCCGTGCATTCGCCAGAATCCACGACATGCCTAATGATCACTCGATTAAGGCCAGTATAGGGCCATTGATGATTGCAGCTGAGCATTGGCTTTGGTCAGAGAGGCAGTGACCCAGACATATAATAACAGGCAGACTTATACATTTATATGTAACTTCTTTGTGTCATTTCCCGTATACTAATTAGTAAGGTACAATCGCTTGCAAAACACATGCGATCGTTAAATAAAAGCTTCAGGTACTCATTTCGCTATATACAGTCCCATTGAAAAGCGTTGAAATGTTTAACAAGGAGTAGATAGAATGTTTTTGGCCCATTCTGAATATATATATTGTGATATTTATTTATTTATTTATTTGCTTTGTATATGCATGTATACGTAGAAAGAATTACTCGTGGAAAGTTTAGATAGATCTAAGGTCCTGGGAATTCAGATTATGAGAGAAAGGGAATATGAACATCGAACTACATTGTAAATCAAATCAAATTATAGTTACTCAACTTTTACGTTACTGTACAATAGTTATATTAATTATTACCCTTTCCCCCCTGTTTAATTATTCGTGTTTTAGTTTTGTTTTGTTTTTGTCTTTTTGTTTTTGTTTTTCTTTTTTTCTTCCTCGCTTTAACTTTTATTATTTATTATTTTAGTATTTTTCCTTAATGGCTTCTATGAAATTGAAAATAAATCGAAAGGGAAGCGAAAATAACCAGGTACACGTATTGCCCAGGGCTCTAGGCCTTCTAATTGACCGGTTAACTATAATACATAGTTATATATTATGACGTACATATAAATTACATAACATAGTTATATCAATTATTATATATCATTATAGATATACTTGACAGACGCTTGCAGAATTTATATAAATGCTTCAGCATAAACAAATGGATTAACCATTTTAATTTGATCCAAAATCGGCACATATATTCTTCGGTTCAGAGTTCAAAGTACTTCTAAGTTCAAACCCAAGCGCCACATTTCAGATGTATATAAGTGATGACCCCAAGAGAACAGGATGACGTCACGTTCTTACGCCACCAGTCGATCGTTCGAAATGAAAGATTGAAAATAAAAATTCAATAACAGTATTTCGCATTTCGATAATGAGTATGAATAATGAAGTGTGCTAAAAAGAACACCATTATAATTATCTATACATCGCTGTACGGTTGGCGATAATAATCTAGATATTATACCAACGGATTAAATTGGACATTAAACATTAGATCCGAAATCTGTCTATCTTCGGAGAAGGTCAAGGTCGTTCCGCAGACACAAACACTGCAGTAAATAAGAGATGAACGCTCGAAAGAACAGCTCTGCATCGCGAAGGCGCAGTGAAAAATTATCCCGTCTGCATAATTGGGTAACACAGTTTTATGAATTATTTATCGCGCTTTGAGGGCCTGTAAATTTTGAGCTCTTCATCGAGGCGAGAGACAGTCATTCAGTAAAAATCGAAATGAGTGTCAAGGAATGAATATATGGTTCATCGGTTAAAAAAAAAAAAAAAAAAAAAAAAAAAAAAAAGAGCAGCATTTGTCAAAGACAAGTAAGTGAAGCAGCATATGTGTATACATTTGTACAAAATGATTTAAGTGTGCCTTATTTTCAAAGGACGGAATTATTGGTGATTCAGAACCCTTTGATCAAGCATAGAATAGATGGATGCAATTTTTTTTAGTTAATCAATAATGAACAATCAATCGAATCAATATAAGGGGATCAGTTAGACTGCAAATACTACGTGTAGTAATGAAAGTACTGGAAATGTCTAACTATTGAAATCAATTTGCACACCTGTATTCGCGGGATAATAAAGAGAGTAATTAATTAGATATATTATAATAAGGCCAACATGCAAAACTATAGAATGTGTTCAGAGATTTCTCACCTACGGCATTAAGAGGGATCGCGTTGCGTCATCCGTTGATTCGGTGCTAATCTGCAATAATCCGGATTGCTGACCGTTGACGGACCTTGGGAGAGGCACTCAGTTCTCACGTAATCAACCTGATAATCTAGAAGTCGATTATTGGCGCAGATTAAGACTGAGTGGTCGGTCTTATCTCAGAACAATACGTGTGCATGCCGGTACTAAATTATGCGTGCCATCGGCCCAGAACTTTATCTCTTGGTCGTTATTTGAATCATAAACTGACATTGCGTCATCGCATTTGGAATTATTCTTCCTTCTAGCTTCGTCTCTCCCATCAATCCACTTTATAGCTTGCAGAGTATTTGCTATACACTATCATATACTGCATATCGATATGCATTACTTACGGTATTGTATACGTGCGCTAAAGAGTATATCATGTTGACTTCAGTGTGGTCTGTGATGTTTTCTCGTGCAGCACTACTGAAGAAGCACGTGGCCCACTCATGTCGACCTGCATTACGTCGATGACGTAATTGAATGTCAACTGCGCGGATGCCGAGCACTTTCGCTGTAAACCTCTTTGGAAGGCAGCATGACCTGCTTCCCTCATATTTATGCTGATAAAAAAAAAGCGATTTCTAGCTGACCTATAAATCTCGCATTAATTCCACGCCAAGCGTCACATGATGATAGATGCACGCATCTCGTTTTGATCTATTCAGCTGCGTCCCTAAATAGCACCACGAAGCACGCGCCACGGTGTACATGAGAGCATGGTTTATGTAACTAACTATATATTAGTGCGACCTTGTGCCTGCAAGCCCAGACGACGGATCAGAGGATCAGAGCTACTGAATGACGTGCACTGAACCAATCATTGCAGCTACATACTAGTAACCACTATATATACTACATTAGTATACAGTAGAAGAAGAAAACAGTAATCACGACCACCAAGAGGGCAGTAGCGTAAGGGTACCGTGTGATATACCTCTTTCCCAGATGTCTGCCTCATCGTACGCATATTTATTGTTACAACGGAATCTTGAACGCAGCTTTTCTCGATCAAATGCGATCGATTGCCACGTACAAAAACCAATACGCGGTTTGTATATATATATATATTTTTTTCTTTTTTCCTCCTGAGGAAGTGAACTGGATTTTTGTTTGAGCCATAATTGGCGGAATCCAATGCCTCGTGGTTACTTGGGTTTAATATTTTGTCGCCTTCGATGGCGAAATCAAATGACGGCGAAGCACAAGCGCACGGCGGTTTTTGTACTTATCAAAGTATACCATTATTTAAGAGCAACTTTGATTTCTTTAAATTACATCATGTCATTGCATCATATTCATATAGCCTGACATTTTTTTTCTCATGACTTTTTTCTCCGGATACATGTATGAGGAAGTAGAAGTGATATTTCTTAATTAAAACGCGAGTAAAATTAGAGTAAAACGCGTTATATCACATTACTCCTCAAATTGATGAAAGCAGTTCAAATTATTGTATTGCAGCAAATTACCTCAATTGCGAAATCATTCGGAATGATATCAAGAGAAGGAATCTGCTCAAATCAGAATCATGGCACGGTGCCAACCAGAGAAAAACAATTTTTTTCAGGGAATACATTCTTCTGTGATTCGCTGAAGGGTCAGGCCGAAGCATCCAGGTGAGAAGGTCAAGAGTACTCATTAAGTCTGACCACGCACGCTGTAAGGAGTAAAACCACGAATGAACTTTGGGACAAATAAAAACCAAGAGAAATTAAACGCATACGTTCCATAACAATGTATTAAATATGATTTTTTTCAAACATTCTACACAAACTTCCCACATTTTTTTTATGGTTCCAGACATTCCGCATTATATCACTCGTCACCAACCATCAACCAATTAAAATCAAGTATTAGCTTTCCTTATAGTAGAAAGAGAAAATAAATTGCAACAAATAGTGTGATTAAAAAAATTCAAACAAAAATGTGTAGAATTATATACAAAGAGAAAAAAGTTACAGAATTTTACACATGCACACCCAAGTAGAGATCAATCTAAAAAAAGCAATAAATTCAAATATACAATTTATATAATTCTAACACAAAGAAAATATGAAAAGATAAACTGAAAAATAACCCAAAATCTGTCTCAATGATTAAAAAAAAAATATATATGAGTTTAGAGTTGGAACAAATCAGTCGCAGAAAAAATTGCAACTTAAAAACTCTCACAAAGCATTTACAATGCAATGTAAATGTATTAAACTATATGATGGCACGATAACTTGAGTGAGGTCATCATCTGTTATACAGACATTTGAATCGTTATGCACAGAGAAAAAGAAATACAAAATGTAACGAAAATGCAGGAGTATTAAGAGCGTCTCCCGCAATCTTGTTTTTGGTGCTCGGAGAAACAGCTTAGGGAATCGATGGCAGAAAGTCCTTATTATGCGCGGCTTCCATCACTCATCATAATTTATGCGCACCCTTCCTCAGGTCATCATTCTGCAAGGGAAAGAGGACAGCCGTGAGAAAAACAACATAATTAACATAATGTATTCTCAGTGGAATGATGGAAAGAAGAACTCACCATTCATTTTTCATTGCGGTTTCCCGGAAAGAAGATCGTGCGGTTGCTATGACAACGTCGTATCCCGATCAGTTTGAAAATTCTTCCATTTCACATGATTCTGCACATTGTAACGATTCACGGTTTCCATAAAATAAAAAAGGGGAAACAATATTCGCAGTTTGCTTTTAAGGGATGTTTACTTTTGTCTGGCAAGATTATGTGGTGCATCATTGTAAATAAGGACCTTCATCACAGAAATGGGCTCTAAAATAAAACTCCCTGCTAGAAAATAATCTTTGTTCAATTTTCAATAACTGAATCTGCAGTGTTTTAACATACCCATGTAATAATAATCAAGATATATTTATACATGATTTCTCGTATGGCATCTGAGCACCCAAGAAGAAAATCAAATATATGTATAAAAGAAAGAAAGAAGTTAAACTAGATGTTTATGTGAAAAAAAAAAAAAAAAAAAAACCTCAATTAATCAGGACAAAGTATACACGAAATAAAGCTGGCGTAAATTACAAATTACATGAAAAGAAAAATACTGACAGACTACAATAGCCAAGTGCACAGCAATTGGCTGCTATCACCAATACGGGCAGGACGAGTCCATGTTATCCCAGCCCGAAAACTGAGTCCAGTTGGCCCCATCGGCCTGCAGGTTATACACAGCCTGTACAGTTGTGTTCTGCGATGAGCCCTTCTGGGCCGCCTTGCTGTCAGATGAGACCACCTCGTAATTGTTGCCATGGTTACTGTCCCAGTACTCTGTATTGTTGACGGCATAACAAATGCAAAACTGAATTTTCTTCCGTAAGTTGAAAGTGGGCGGCACCCTAATCTCAAAAGCGAATGTATCGAACACGTTCTGTGCGTTCGGTGCGAAATTCGCCGCATAGTCTTGGCTGGTCTCCCACGAATCGAAAGTGCATCGAACTTTGACGGACTTTTCGAAAGACAAGTTCTTAACTTTAATCGTTCCGATCAAACTGTAGTCCTTGATGATGACGTTCTCCAGGCTAACGCAGTCCTTCTCGATTTTCTCCCGGAACGCAAGGTAGTTGGACGCGGGTTGCGCAAAGTTGAGCATAAGAGGCGATGCATGAGTCACCGCGGCGTTGCAACCATGGGTCAAGGAGTTGAGGATCGGGTGAGGTCGGATGTTCGGAGGCGTGTCGGACGACTCCGTGAGGAGCCGCACCGACACGAGATTCTTGCCACAGTCATCGGCGAAGGACACTCGTCGGCCCTTCTTACCCATGCCATTCAAGGCAAATCGTGGAGTCTCAATCCTTTCGGCTGGCCTTATCTCCGGCACGATATCCTCATCGCTGTGTGATTCCGGAATTTCGGGCCGATCTTGGTGTCTAAGATCAGGAAGCGATTCCGTTTTGTGAACAGGCCTTGCGGCGGTGTTGGCATGGCGTGGCGATTTGAGCTGTCTTGGTCGGCGGAGACCGATTCCGAAGTGATCTCTCAGAGAGTAGTTCAGTTCGAACGCCGGAGGGCTCGATGAGAGTAAATACGAAGCGAAATCGACGGGCATCTTGTCGGTCGACTCACGATCACATTTCAACTTGACGGCAGATCTCGAGTGTGGTTTGTCAAACGGTTGGATAATCTCTAACATACTGAAGATTTGATGAAATGGTTGAATCCGATGCGTCGTCTGTCATAACAGCGAATTGAATGCGGCCGATGGCCAGCAGACATTGCTCAAAAGCCATGTCTGCTGAAACAACGGAGAAGGTGAAGGTCACGTACCTATCACGTGGACTAAACCGCAACAGCCAATGAGCGCAAAGCTCATTTGCGATGAGCCAATCAGAAAAGGAATTCCCCGTCGCCGTATGACGTCAGAATGCGTGCAATTGGGATGCCCTCTGACCTGTGTAGAGCCCGTCGATCAGCTGACTTCTCGCCAAGGAGTTACTCATACAGCATGTTACACTTCTTGTGTTTGGAATACAGGTCATTAATGGACCGTAACAGGTTTTTTGATCTGCTGATTCTGATCTCAATTAATTTCGCAAACATCTCTGTTTCCCGACCAACACAAAATTCCCCGAAATCCCGAATTTATAGCTTTCTAATAATATTTTGCGATCAAAACAAAGTTCGCATCTCAACTTCAAGGCCGTTCACCGCACGCCTCGATCGCTTTGCTCACTGACTGAGCGACTGGCTCAGGCGATTGCAAAATGCGTGTGGTGTGCACATGCATTATAATTTTGAAGAGTAATGCTCATTATTTAAATAATCGTAATGTTACAAAATACTAGCCCCGTGCGGATTCGCGTGAAACCAGACGACGCGACCGCGATGACGTAACAGGCTGAATAGCTGCCGTGGCTGAATCGAATGTCCGATGCGTGGCTCGCGAGTGACCATGAACTGACCTTTCAGAACAGCTGATACATGACTATCTTATCGAAAAAATAACTCTGAACCATTAGCCCTGTGTTTGTTTAAAATTTAACATAGCATACCCCGGTATCTGAAAATCAACCCCGCCCGTATTTGTGTGAGGATTTCAGCGGTTAGATCTCGTGGAATTAAACTGGAATAAAAAATAATAAATAAATAAATAACAAAAAATAACCCAATTAGTAATCCACATTTAGCCCACTGGCTTAAAAAATATTCTATTATTATTATTTCATCCGAATTCAGAACTGAAGGAGCTTTTAATTTTTGCTTTGTAATTCTAAATGCGATTTGCGTAACACCGCGTCGTTTGAATGAGCGCACTTTCGATGCCACGCGGAACACGCAATTAATTCATGAACTTTTTTCGAGTGGACACAATATTTGACGTGTCGCTTCAACGAGCGTGATTATTTCAATACACGTGGTCAGCTGATTGTTATGTGCACGTGTTACGTGTGACAGCGGCCTCAACAAAGACGCCATGACGTCATCAACGGCTGTTGCCATGGAAACAATTTGTAAAATGATAATATCTGGGTTTTTTTTTCCCCCACCGTCTGCATGCTTTGGAATCATAACTTGAAACCTAGCTTTTTGCCCTACTAGCATTTCATACGGGTAGTTTTACGTACTTAGTTTTTACTAACTATTTCACCAGAAGCGTCGAATCCTTCATTTTTCTTCTACCTAAATACTTGTAGAACACAGTTTTCTCGATAAACTATGTAAAATAAATTGATTATTTATTATTGTTACCATAGTACATGTATTTTACACAAAATCCAGCATGATTATTATAGCGAGATACGCTGTCTCGGCCAGTTGAAGACTGTAACGCAGAGAAATTCACCCAAGGCCAGCAAAAACATTGAACTCATAAGCACATCGGCTCTTTGATCCGCAGATTAGATTACATTAGATTAGATCGATCACGTAGTGTTAAGACGGTGCATGACGCTGAGGTCCTTCACTTGGTATTTTGCAAACACGGGCGGATTGCCTCGCGGTTGATGTACCGAGCTGCCCAGGAAGAAGAGGGGCAGGGGGAGGGGGGGGGGGTGGCTAGTGTTACCTAATACGTGCATTCTGTACGTGAACTTGCTGGAAAGTATGAAGGATATTACCAAATGAACGCAGGTTTACAGGACACGTGCGCCACCATTCGATTTGACGCCGAATGGTGAACAATTGGGGCTATAAGTAGCCAAACGATGAAACATGTAATGCACAACTAAATTAAACAAAACTATAACTCCTAACAACTACCGGTGTACATGTACCCCAGTATTCATCGCGCTTCTTTCTCGTAAGTTATGTTCCGTTGGCACGTTTCCCTGTGGCTTTGGGGCTGGGCGGATTCATATTATTCACACAGATTTAATGAGATAACAGTGGATACAAAGAATGGAAGAACGGACATCCTGCATTAATAGATAAGATCTGCCTTCGATGCCGAGGAACACACTCATTTCAGATAAGAAAATTATAAATAACACGTTTTCTTTGAAACGCTCTAGTTAATGAAATGTTTGATAATATTACTGCAAGGTGGTTGTCGGATTTGTTTTGCCCATTAGCAGCACTTCAGTAGCTGCAAAAAAAACCCCCAAAAACAACCCCCCCCCCAAAAAAAAAAAAAACCCCAAACAAAACCACACACACACACAAAAACCCTCCCCCCCCCCAAAAAAAACTAACAAATATTCAAGAGAGCAATTGAGTGGAAATGAAGTCTATGCTAGCATTGAATGGATGCTTAGAATTAATTGAAATAATTTTGCATTTTTCCTTCTCAAAGAAAGAAGATAAAAGGAGAAGTGAGACCATTATCATAACACGTGTTTACATGAATTTTAAAAGGTAGAAAGAATTCACAAAAGGATGTTTTATTCAGGGAGGGTGAATGTTTATTATTCTTATGTAATATATACATTTACAGACATATAATATATGAGGTTTCAGATGAGCACAACAGCGTTTGACGTGATGAGTGGGGCGATGGGTTTATATCTTGTAATGTGCTGGTCGCCTTTCTCTAAGTTGATCACTTCCTCCCTGAAATTAACAAACGTGAATTAGGTAATTATTTTTAAAAATCCAGCTTCTATCAAAACTTCTTTTCTTGCACACAAATACCCAGATAGCATTCAGGTGTCGGATATGTACGATTTTGCCCTCATCAGTGCCGCAGAAGTATCGGTTCTGGTCACTGTCGTTCTTCTACCACTTTGGTGGCGAGAATTCAACACATAAGAAATCTCTGTGCCATGTTGGTGAAACTGTATTTTTACAAGAAAAGAACCAAAATTATCGCATTCCACACATGCACTTGTTCATTCACATATCTGGCGACTTATCTGGAAGCATTCAACCATTTAAGCCGCTGAGCAAATGCAAATAGTGTGTGTGTTTGTTCCAGCCAAGCCATATGGGCACTGGCGATTAAAGGCCAAAAGTTATAGTGTAGGCATGAAGCGTGAATATTCACGGTCACTTATGTGAATGTTACATAATTCTGTGCTTATCCGTTGGGAGCAGACGTGCATATATCCACGCATTTAAAGTTTCAACTATATGCATCTTCAACGATTCTTCGCTCTGTTTGTCTGTCTATCTGTCCGTCTGTGTCGAAATTGGTCTGCGTGATAGCAACTTGAATAAACGGACACAAACTACACAAACTACACAAACTACACAGGGGCGTAGACATTTTCGTTTTACATCTCCCATGGAAATGTTGAGGTCAATGGTCACAGTGAATTTCTAAAGTTTAAAACTGGGTCGGTCCTAGCTCATTCATTATTTATTGTACGGCTTTGTAGTTTACATCAAACGATTCAGTGCCACGAGATGTACAACAAAGTATAAAAGTGTTGTCGCGCTGGAATGCACCGTTCGTGCGTAATTTTGCACAATAGTAATCACGATGTACGCAAAGGCCGATATCTCAGCTGTTATAGAAGCTGTGGCATTGAAATTCACACAGTATACCGCTAGCATATCCATCTCCCAGAATCCAGAGTTTTAATTAATTATATCGAAGTTCAAGGTCATGGTGGTAATTAACGCAATTAATTGCATAAATTGATGATTATTTCGAATTTTGTGATTTTTATTATTTTTATGAGTAGAGTGAAGCGTGTGCTGTTGAGTGCTCGAAGGAAAACACTTTTTTTTTTTTTTTTTTTTTTTTTTTTGGGGGGGGGGGTTAAGTTAAAAACCATTTTATGCGACACTTGGCCTTTTCAACGCCTTCATCTGAAGATCTTTGTCAAGGGCAAAGTCACTGAGTGGCACGCAGGATTCCCGAGTTCGAATCCCATCCCCGTCAAATTATTTCATCTTAAAATATTTTTATTCTTTAATTTTCTTGTCATTTCTGAATATTTGGAAAATTTCGAGGAAGACTGGTTTTTAACCAGTTCTCCCTCCCTTTAAAAAAGGGAGGGAGAAACAACAGAGATGTCCTTTTATGGCGAAGATGCTCTGCTCTGATTGGCTGAAATCGATAGCTTCACGAGGGGAACGGGACCAATCAGCCATCAGCCAAACCAGGCCATCAGCTGACGTTTGCCTCCTATACTTCGCAATGGAAGCCATTCTCCCATAGGCGCAATGCTATCCCCGATATTCGGAATGCATTATTTCCTTACGCTTGCATCCAGGCATGGTGTTTTTGGCACGGAATGCTATCAATTGGTGCTATGAGTCAATAGAACATCACTTAAAATTTAGTTCCCCATCCCTTTAAGAGTCGATTGCTTAATGTTCAGGATGTTCAGATGCCATATTGCTGCAGCTCCATATACCACAGATTCCACTCAATCCACTGTAATTGTTCCACTGGTTATGTAAGAAATCTCGTTTCGATAGTTCTTCTTATTGGATCCTGAATCTTCGCCGAATCTAGATTGTTGATTATTCATTATAAGATAATCCATTTGCATTAATGCTGTACTCTGCGTTCAATTCTGTTGTGCTTTAATACTGCTGAGTTACTGATTATGTTCTTCTCTTTCTAGATTACCAGGCTCGGCTGCGGTGGATCGAACACAAACAAGACTTTCTGCAACAATCTTCTGGAGCTGATGCCCGTGTCGGCACAATCAGGGCTCAACTCTCAGGGGTTCAACAACAGCGCAGATCTCGCGCATGTGGTCTATAGTAGGTATTTGGAATTATTTTCAATGTGTTTGAAACTGCTATGTTTCCATTCACTTCTTAGTGCTTCCAAACTATAGTAATATTTATGGTTCTGTTTTTCTTCCAGTCGCTATCTACAAAAAAGTCAATTCATCTCCAACCAGTGTTGATGAAGTGGGATATCGCAGTCGGAGAAAGTCTCCAAATTCTTTGTTTAATTATAATCATACTTCATCGTACATTTTATTGCTATACAGTTTTGCCTTTTTGATGCAAATATTACAAAACCACCTATTATAATTAAGTATCATGTGTTCATGCAGTTTTACTGTTTATTTCTTATTAATTTAAATATTAATTTTAAGTCTGTGTGTACAACAAGCCCATGTAGCTATTGTGTACACGGGGAAAATATTATTTATGTATATGCTTATTTATACTACTTTCATTGTGTGTACATGTATTTTGCAGTCTCCTAAGTTATGTTATTTTCTTTCATCTGTTGTTAATAACAATAAAATATTATGAAAAATAACAATTTTGATTTTTTTTTTAATCTGCTGTGATATCCGCTAAACAAACAATAGAAAGTTGCCAGATAAGTGAAGCATATGCATCAATTACTGGCATTGAGACATGCATTCATGTGCAACATTTGTACTTTTTCGCTTTGCTCTCGCCGACCGTTTTGGTTAATCCACTAAATAAACTGCCACATTTATACCACTATTTGCCACATCTGTGTCACAAACATATTCTATTTTTTTTTTTGGGGGTTTAAAGTGATGGCTTTGTGATGGACATTACTATACAATTGTAGCGGCTTTTTGCGTTACTTATGTAGCAATCTGTTTCATGAAAAAAAATATCACAATGACACAAAAATATCACAATCTGGGTAATTTCGTGGATCAACAAAGATAGTTTCATCAAAACAGTTTTGCGATTGGCGTACATGACGGTGACGCCGCTCGAAGGTGGGCATAACGACATGCCTCTGCCCTCACATGCAGTAATGCATCCGCTTTCAGCTGCAATTCGGGGTCGCTAACTCAGTTCAAGGGTTCAACAACCGGAGAAACTCGGTCAAAATAACAAATTGATCTTCCATTACTAAATCGTTCAGGGAAACAAAAAACAACCATCAAATGTTTATTGTCATGCTGCTAGTCAGTTCATGTGTATTTATAGGATATATGTATACATAACCAAGACATGCTTTTATTCAGTAAAGATGGTTTCACATTAATTATCAACTAATTAATAGCAGTGAACTAACTCCATGTTGAAAACATGGCAGAACATGTTTTGAAGGTAAGGTTATTATTTATAGATATGAGTTTTATTGATCAGTCATAGAATTGATCCTGAAAAACAAGAAAGAGCGCCAAAAGAGTGAATAAATAAATAACATTTGAGTGCACTATTAATTAATCAATTAATTACTAATAAGTGAGTGATTTAATTTTGTGAGGTTTTAATTCATTTTGATATTTTGATATTTTTTGTTTCTTCGGCCCCACAACTTCAGTTCTTGACTTAAACCAAAGAACATGGAGACTCAAAATTCTCTGTTGAAACTGTGTCAAGTAAGTTGTTTTGATCGAACAAACGCTTAGAGGAAGTTTGCGCGTCTAAGTCAGACTGACTGCCCCGATTCAAGGAGACATGAAGCGGTGAGTGAACCCCGGAATGCCTACGAGCAACTAGATCATTGGTAATAATTAGATACTCAAGGTAAGAAGTCCCAAATCTAATCATCTCACATAGAAGACACTGTCTAATTGTAAAATAAGAAATCAATAGGATATCACGAAGCTGAACATTCTAGCTAACAAATCTCAGTAGATATATTAGAAAAGTCTTCTGTATAGACACATTGACCTAATTACCTATATGCAAAAGAGGTCAAGTTGACCTGTTTCGCGGACAAAACGTCTGAGCAAAACGGATTTGCATGGGAACACGGGTTGTTGTTGCGCTGGAAATTTCAGCTTCATACTCGGGTATATATTTTATGATATTTACGTCATGTAGATTTTTTCCCCTTTTAATAGATTAAACGGTTAGATATATTATTAAATTTATTACCCATGCATAGCGAATAAAAGACGTACACACTGTTTACATGGATAATATCTATATTTAGACTCCATGTCCTTGTTACTGCTCAAAACTTGGAAGACACTCAAGAGGACGACGAACCCGAGATAGGTGAAAGTGTCTATTTATTATTTAATGCATATCAATATGGAGACTATAGCTTCTTATAATATTCACGAACCAGATAAGCCAATGGCGTATTTTGCCATTGTGAGAAAATGATAATTCTTACTCAAGCATCGTCACGGAGATCCGGAAAAATGAAAATTGTGCATCTATCAAAGTTCTTTTATATGGACAATGTGTTGGCACAAACACAGAGAAGGCGAGTGCACTTTTGGGTCGTAGACGATTTAATTTTGACCCAATCTGTGCAATCATGTATTACAAGAAGCTCCATAAATTCCATATCTTTGCAGCATTCAGGGTCGGATTAACTAATCCTTGGAACGAAATTACCTTGAATCATTTGTCACGGTTACCCCTGTCCCCAAACCAATTTAAATGTTTAATTGTTTTTTCATATTGCCTGACCACTTGTGAAACCTTATCGTGATGTAATTACGATGTTGTTACGTAACCTCAGGCTGTGAAGGTGGGGCCGTAAAAAACCCGCACCCTTAATTAATCTTCACCTGTACTCGATTTCATCCATAAAAACAAGTGCTCGTTGGAAATCGGGGAGTTCTCCGTCGACCAGCGGCCACTTCACGTATCCAGAACAGTTCGTCATTCCTTGGCTAGCCCAAAAGGCTGCCTACTACAGACAGGGACTGGATCGCGATGCTCGCCAATTAGACGGAGAATGTGTCCTGCCCACCCCGGGCACGTGACACATTACCATGTATCTGTACCTCTGCATAATATTATAATTATGTTTTCTTGAGAACGTAACGTACATGATGAGGTAACTCGTCCCTTGGAACCAGGAAGGTCTGGCGCAATTAACATGTTTCCTTCCAGGAATATGTGTCCATACAGGCGTTTGCTAATATATGCACATCTCTTGTAATATTCTTTTGTTTTCCTGATGTGTACTGTATATGTTTTTCCTGCTTCAGTTATAACTAGCAGCATTCTTTCGAAATTCAATAGCTTCCATTTAAAAGCCTTTTGGACTCTACAAATTGATCACTAAAAAAAAATATGACAGGGTTTCCAAGGTCATCGACCTCTTGTTCTAATCTCTTAAAGCCATGCACAAACAAAAAGGTACAATACCCGTACTTATAAAAAAATTGAGGGCCCTGTTATGCAGCTGGGTAACCATGGTAATGATTTAATGAGGAATCAATCCGAAACCTAAACTCAGCGAGTTTTAAAGAAAATCAAGTCAGGGTGGTCACCATATGCATAATGAACACATTTACCCAAGATGCTTTGCAAGTTTTCAAGATCAGAAAATCGGAGCTTTAAATATCTCGAAATTGGACAAAAGCCTCCAGACAAGTGTAACGTTTCTCTGACTGATGACTTTGTTTTGGTCGACTTGATAATTCCTCCGCATGTCCTGTTCACACATTTGGCACGAACTCTTGCCATGACACGTTGTTGGTTCACTCGAGGCGAATACCGAGCCGCTCGCTTACTTCGAATCAAGACGAAACAAAAGCAGTGTTTAAGCAAATATCTATGATATCTTATCAGGATGGCATCGTAATCTGACCCATTTAAAACTAGATTTCCGACGAAAACAACCAATCTCCTGCATCTCGGCCATGTCACGTGCATGTCAGCCATGCAGGAATCACGCCTCGCGAGAATGCATCGAGGCCACGCGGTGTTTGCGACCGTTTCTATGTGAGCAGATACTAGGTGGGCCCCGGTATGTATCACGCTAGAGAGCAGTGGATGCTACACGGGGAATCCGTTTTCAACCAAGTAATGTGCGTCGCTGAACTTCATTTCAAGCAAGTAGTAAACAACGCGATCCGGGGCGGCGCTACCGGCTGATGCAACGAACGCTGTTTCGTCATCCATCTATTATGACGCAACACCTTCAAAGTATTTTGCCCAATGTTGAATACATCGATATAACCAAGGCATGATGCAATTCAGGATTGCTTGCACATTTTATCACGCAATACATGTTATAACGGGGTAGCGCGGCCTGTAGAATAGCATCTTCGTAGCTTCGTTCTGCTTGACTATCAATAGATTCAGCACTAACCAATGCACTACGCTGAATTTAGATATTTCGGATGCAACAGGGGTGCACGAAAATGACCCCTGCTCTTTCCCAGCCCAGAGAGGGAAAGAAGGAAGGGATCGCCCTTTCTCGAAGGGCATCCGAAGCTCGAGACAGCGATACGTCATTGTCGGAGGCAGCGGCTGATTATATTTGCAGGCGCCGTTCTTACTGCAACAGAGTTCAGCGAAGGGTCAACACCAGGCTTTTAGCTGGGATTTTTTACAGGGTCCAACTTGTTCAAGGATCTCAAAAAAGCGCGCGGAACGCCCAAGTGACAAGGGCAGCATCAAACGCAGTGACCACAATTTTCATAGAAAACACAACAGTTTCGTTTATTAAATGCATAATATGTCCACTTGTCAAACTGGAAACAAGACACAGAGGATTACTCCCAGCAATATGAGGCGGATGGAGCATCTAGAAAAGTGAGGAAGGTTTAGGTCAAGATCCTTTAGGATGAGGCTTTATTTCCCTTATCATTTATTCAAAACATCACTGCATCTCTTACATATTATAACTACAATCGTTGCATCAAATGAATTTAATAAAGATCGTCCACAAATGAGCCATTATAATATTGATTGGAGTACATATACAAGTACATTTGAATCCTCAGGGCATATTTGTGCGTTAAATGCACATGCACTTTGCTGATTATTGTTTTGGTTTTAAGAATTATTGTAGCATTAACAACAGCAATACTTGTGAGTCTTTAAGCACAAAGCATACATAACAAGAACAGACGACACTATTCGCAGGATTAGCTGATCCCGCGACAACAAGAAGCGTGAGCATCCATTTTCAACGTGTATCGCTTTTTGTTGTGACTTCAATCAGAAACCAGAATCTCTGTTGATCAATGGGATCTATATTTAGTTTATGGGTTAGGAAAACCAGTTGAATATTAGAATTCAGCTGGTTTTAAGCCTGCGAACCAAACTACTATTAGTGGTTAAAACCGGGAGGAAGTGGTGTGGGCTAATCAGGTCATCTGAAACAGGGTAGGTTAAGGCCGTAAGGCGGATCTAGAATAACACGAGTTTAGGCCAATGAGAGCGGCGCCTCAGAATACAATGAAAAAATACTGAAATTGGATTGAACTATTTGCTGAAGAAACAAAGCGCACGGACGATAATTCAGTCAAAGAGATGAACGCTCTTCATGAATAACATCACTGAGGACTTCCCAACTTCCCAACGCCAACTTCCCGCCGGTATTTACATGTATTGCGGGTAACACGCCGTTTGGTGACCGCTTGTTTGTTTGCTCTTACAAATGTTTATCAAAAGAGATCAAAAATACGACAACCAGATAAGAATTCTAGCGTTTTTAAAGACATGTTATTCAACTAATCAGTGAGTGACCTACAATAAAACACAACTCGTCCACTGCAGCAAAATCGAGGCGTCATTTCTATAGAATTAGAGGCGTCCTATTGAAAGATAAAAGAGGCGCCCCAAAACTAAAATGAGGCGTGCCCAGAACGCATGGACGCATGGCTGGCTAACAGCCTGGTCAACACGGGGTGAACCACCGGCAACCGAGATCAATAGGACAGAGTTACAGCTATATATCATAAAAAGTTCAAGGCGAGTGACACAAAGGAGATCATAACGCACTTTTGAGGACGGGTCACCTCGACTTACGATGCTGAAATTCAACAGGGAGATGAGCGCTCACAAGTCACAACGCACAACCGCTAGGAGGCGCCACTCACATCAAATGGCGAGCGTATCAACAACTTCAATTCGCGATATTCTTGCATGATTTGCTCTCAAACATATTCAATGAAACCAATGCAATCAATGGTTATTATACAAGTCAACCACAATTCCAACTATGAAGGATGTTTTTATACATAACATGCACATCAACAAAATGATCGATGAGTAAAAATACAGCATCATTCATCTCCATTTGATAGTTTTTATAATACTATATAAGTATCGTCATTGGGATGATATTCGATTCAGAGCAAAACGTTTGCCCAATCAGAGTCAAACACAACAGAAGCCACATTCAGCATGGCTCTGGCATTCACTCTGTTAACAGCATAAATTGAATTAAACATTTTTTTCTTCTTCTCTGTATCCTTTCAACACATTGCATACAAATAGAACCTTTATGTTCTAAGTTGAAGTAGAGTGAAAAATGGCTTTTAACAGAACACAAGAGTGAAAAAAAAAAGAAGAGAGTTTACAGAGTAAAACATAAATAGCTTCTCTCATCGCATCACTTACTTCTGTGAATGACAAAGACAGATAATTTCTACAACCACCCTACTCCACCCGAATCTCACAACTAAGCAGTAAAGTTAGAGATGAAGTTCATATCAAAATAGAATTATATTCACCAGAAAAATAAGTTGATGGCAAATTTTGAAGAATAATAAAGAATAAGAAGTTGTGCAATAAGTGTCAAAATAGGAGTGTTTTATACCATGGATAAGGAGCTCAGTGACCCACAGAGCAGTCGCCAAGGTCAGGGGTCAGATTAAGCTGGCTTCAGCTAGAAACAAGCACTTTTTAATTCACTGGCCTTCGAGTAATTGGGCCTTGGATGTCTGGGTTTAAAATGACCACATTTTATGGCACGATTAAACCAAGATTGTGATGAAGATTAATTTTTCTTTTGTTCTCTTATTCATTTTACCTCTCCTTTCATTGATTGGTGTGATTCATGTACGCATAATAATTTATTAAATAGTTAAAGCAAGAGTTGATCACCTGGAGTCAGGAGTGTTGTCTTCAACCATGACACCTTCAACGTCTTCCTTCACTTGGAGAAAAACAAAACTGTCCAAATTGGGCACATCATCTGGAAAGAAAAAATAAATAAAGAGAAGAAAATTTATTATTTTTTTACTTCCCCAGCAAAAATTCAGATCACGTAAACACAAATTTCTTAAAATAGAATTCTACCATGTTGAATGAAACAGCATAACAAATGAGTGAAATTTTTCTCAAGGTGGCAGTGACATGAAGATGAGGAAGGCGACCAGCCAGAGGGCGACACAATGGAGGAGATGCTCAAGTTCTGTCCTGATCACATCTCCCGAGGCAACAACATTGAAAATACCTCAGCAGAAAATGTTCCCCTTAAGCAAGTAATATTAATTAGCCATGCATTAGTATATTATAAAGATAGAGCTTTCCTATTGAATAAATCGCCTTGACTTTTTTACATGCCAAGGACACGACATCATGAAGAAAAATATATCAGAAGAGAATGAGAAAAAAAAAAAAAAACAAACAAACAAACAAACAAAAACCCGCTAAACTCCTGTAAGGAGAAAGTGAACCCTGCTTGATTCAGCTTTTAACATTTTCAATGAGTTACAGACTCCATTGTGAATAACATAAAAGTTAAATAAAGTAAGAACCACGTCAATTAATACTAAGATTAATGATATTGAGAGGGTCGTTGAGACAAAATTCCTTTTATATCACATTGAGAAGCTACCATTATCTGGAGAACAACTCAAGAAATGGGTCACGAAATAGGATACGCTTTACACACAAACAAACATCTTTAAATTGGAGTGGGAAAAAAAATAGTGTAATATATATATATATATATATATACTGTCCAGAAAACTGCAGGATATCAGTTGGATGTTAGAAGTTGGAGTTTGTCATCAACTTTTTTCACTCAAAATGTCAGTCACTTTTGGCGAATTATTTGCAATAACAGATCAGAATAGAAAGAGGAGATGAAAGGTAGAAAAATGAATGAGAAAAATTAGAAATGTTTCACGAAAACAAGTCGTTTGATCGTGTGTCATTGCAAAGGTCGATCAAAGGTCGATCACGACTTCATTTTGGCAATCTTGAGTCTTGTGGTGCTGCATCATAACGCACTTATTAGAATTCATAACGCACTCAACGGGATGGGAGAAGAGGGTTAAAGGAACGTCCCTCCGAGGTCACCAACACGATTTTGAAGTCTTAATGCACTGAATTTTATCAAACACTTTTCTCTTCTAATGACTGGCCAAATTATCAAGAGTATTGAATAGCAATGCCAAATACTGGTACCACCTGACCATGGGGATATAGTGAATTATCCTCTCTCTACAAGCATCTGAGCAAATCTACAATTTGCCCATAGCGGCAAATCAAATACATGCCACAATTTTGGCCCTACAATCAGCAGAAAGAGCATTTCAAATTTTCAATACAATTACTGTGAAAATATAATGCAAAGTTGCCAACAGCAACTCTGACTTTCAGCTCAGTGCAATCTGTGATTGCTCAGATAACAAAAATTAAGTTGTCTGCAATTCAATCATCATGTTTTGTTTGATTCTCTAATTCTAAAGCATGATGAATATCAGATGAAACCAGCGACTGCAGTCTGCCAATTGACATCGATCAAAGACACCCCACAACAACATACAGTATAATCTTGATAAGTCGTATTCCCAGGGACCGTTAAAATGACTTTGAGTTATAGTAACATGGATCAGGAATGGAAAAAGGAAGCCCCTAATGCATAATACCACAACGCACCATTACATGCAGATGCAAAATGATGATCCAACACTGCCCTCCGCTCATTATTATGCAAAGTATCCATCCCCCTTTGAATTATTGTGTGCCTTTCATATTTCTTCTGATATTGCAGGGTGACCAGATAGCTTAGTGGGTTAAACCGCTGACTACAATCCAATGCCGTGGGGGTTGAGGTCCCGGGTTCGAGCCCCGATCAGGCCACGGGCGTTATGATTGTGAATTATAATTGTAATTCGTTATAATTGTAATTCTTCAGTGACTCTGCAGTGCTGCCCAACTGCGTAACAAGGCCAGGCGCTGTGTACTACTGTCTATGGTGGTATGCAGGATAAAGAACCCTTGGGATTTATCGATAAGAGTAGGGGGAAACCCCGGTCCCGGGCCTTCTGTTCTGGCGCCCGTATCATCCGATCGGATTGGGTGGAGCCGTAAAACCCCATCACTCACTCACTCACTCATATATTGCCGATTGAAAAAGATCACTAACGCTTTGTAGATTTTTGTAATCGTTTCATGTCTTTATACAATGCCGACCACATAAGAACACATTGAATGAGGCTATGCATCTTTGTTTTCACACCTATTGCAAGCATGAATAGGACTCAGGAGTTACTCTGATTATTAGTTGAATCAGCTATATCCAATCATGCACAGGTAAAGTTTCTCTAACATTCAACTACCGGTATGCATGAAAATTTTACATATTTGAGTTGACTTAAACTTATCAAAAAATGCCCACAAAGACGGAAAGTGAGTTTGAGTAATAAGACTTTAGAATTATGGAAAGTTGACACATTGTTACAAAATTCAATGTACGGGAATAGAAAGGAACAAGAGGTTTCAAAATGGCTTTAACTTATAGAGCAATTCAACTCATGGGAGTTTGACATCTTGAAATTTGAAACAATACTGTATATCGAATTCTAGCTCTCAGTGAGATCTTAACCTGTATAATCAACCTGATAATAAAGTGAGAAAAAATAAAATCATTCATGGAATCCGACACCCCGGTCCATCCCTTCTCATAACAAGGCCACTTCCCTCATAATAATCCAAAACGTGAGAAAATTCACACCGCTGACCTCCTCAGATGTTGAGAATTACATAAGCTAGTAAAAAATTTACAGAGCACTTACTGACGACCTCCGGGTTGAGTGTTTGCAGGTTGGGCGGCATGTGACGCAAGGCAAGCGACTGGAAATGGGACTCTGTGTTGGCGAGATATCTGCAAAAGCATTTAACCAATGCATGAAGCAATCAGAGGGAGGGCTACGTACTCTCTGGCGTATGTGTGTTCCTCTTGCGTCATGCGTGGATTTTCCGGATTGTCCTCTGCTTGCTGTAATAAATGACCAGCGTATTTCTCAACCTGCAGAATGACCTCAGTAAATAACGCCCAAACATGAGTAAAAAATATGACCACTCACCTTACGCAAACGCAATCTCAGGTAACTTGTGATCATGAACCGAATTCTTTCAATCTGAAGCAAACATCATGTGAAGTTTGTTTTATTAAAATTGATAGATATAGCGAGTGATCAATACAATACCTCCATCTTGTGAATGCTGATGGCTAAGTTCACTCGCTTAGCTCGCTCGATGTTGGCTTCCATCAAATTGAGCTGCTCCAGGATGCACTCTATGACCTCCCATTGACTCTCCTCCAAACAGGGAGAGAATTTCTCATTCAACCATGCCTAGAAAAATAAACACCAGAATTGTAGCAGTGAAATTAAATTACAAAATTAATTATTCATTGGTGAGTCAAACACGTCTTGGTAGCTCAAAATGGATTTATTGATAAAATGTTCCCGGTGGAGTAGAGCTCGCTATGGTGGAAGGTCTTCTTCTGAAGGGGTCGCTGGCATGTGTGCAGCACATCTTTCCGTAAGGCTGACCGATAAAGTGTCTTGTAGAGGACTGAGAGCTGCTTTTGTGAGCACAGGCCCAGGCTTCTCCCTCATCATCCCCATTCCACAAATGATACTCATCATCCTCACACTTCCACCACAAACAGTGGGCATCACCAATGGCCGACTGTAGCGCCACCTGCGGTCACTTTGATCCAGAAGCAGCAGACTATCGTTGTCGCCTTGAAATTAAAGGAATGATCTTCTGCAGACTAATTTACTATTTAGTAATTATGGAAATTTACTCCTCGCAACTACTCGCTACTACTCTTCTGACTCCTGGAGTCAAACTTGGGGTTTGGGTTAATATGATTAGTGGACCACAGTGACCCAGTGAGTGATTGACTCAGTGAGTCATCACTCACAGTACACTGTGACTGTTTGAGTCACCGAGGACTGACTCAGTGACTGACTGAGTCAGTGAGTGACACTCGTGTTGTAACTGTTACTAGTACACAGTACACATACAAGTTTCTAAGATCAAGCGCCAGTCGGTCAATGAGACTGATGTCAGCTAAGTGGTTCCGCCTCATGGTTGGCTAATCTCGCTAACGCAGTTTCAGACTGGCGGTCACCATGGTGATGATGATGACCAGAGGTATACACTACAGCCGTACGGTGATAGCCACAGGTGAGCGATAATATGCCCTATTCGACTGACTTTCACAACTCTAACTTGCCTCTTCAAGTTTCTTCAACACTTCTGATGCAGTCATAGACTCCGCATCTTCGTCGCTCTCAATGTCACTTTCTATGAGTGCCTCAGACATGACTTTTCAATAATCAACATCGATACTTTACAAATATTCACAATAACAATGCTCAATAACAGAAACGAAAATCCCGGGTCCCAAAAACATCCAACTGCGTTGAATATCGAGCTAATATCGCAAGCCGCGTTATGACTGCGAATGCACTTTGGCGCTCATCGAAGAAAGCTCTTCATGGTTACCGTAATGGTAATAATTATATACTGGGATTTAAAGGGAAGGCCTACTAGCACATGCGTTCAGAGCGATTCAAAAGTTTATCTACAAGTACATGCAATGATGTTTTTTCCATGCTGTGTATAAAATAGAAAATAGGCTCTTTAGTAGAACCATAGAGGAAGTAAGTAATTTTAATATCCATTATTATATTGTCCATTAAATTTTAAATAAGGCAGCCGTGTACTACAAGATATACTAGTACTTTAGTAGCAGTTTTCCCATATAATTATTAGATTTAAATTGAATATTGTGGTTTCCTTTCTTTACATCGGCCTATACAAGTCTATATGGTGGATCATATGACTCATGTGGCGTGAGTCAATTATCATATGTTATTAGTTTTGGTTACTTTTATGTCACTTAATTTGATCCTCATAACTGCTAAGGCCTACAGTGCCATACATCAATCAGGGGTTGGGGTGTATGCACTCTCTAGTTTACACGTAAACTATAAAATAGAAGTATTGTCGGCATATAATTATAGTGATTAGCGAATAGGAAAATTAAATCGTGCGGATTTAGGACAAGGCGAAGTGTGATCCTTCGAATATCGAAACAGTCTACAAAAGTTCGGATGTTGCTGAACTTGGCTGAGGAAATAATGCAGTTAACAAACAACTTCACGTATCACACACTCACTTCTACGTATCAAGTAAAGCAAAGTCAATTTCATTTGCATAGAGAATATTTGTGCAGCAGACTGCTCTGTGACATTTGGCTGGATTGATTCGCCCCAGTCGAGGATCACCACTCAGACGTTGACTTAAGCTCCTTAGAGAGCACCAATAAATAGACCGCTGGTAATCCATGTCTACTGAAACCCGAACGCTGCTTCGTACCCGAGACATTCACAGAAATCATAATTCTGCGGTTAAGTTTCAATTGGTTTGGCAAACAGGTAAGATAAGCGAATGGTGATTCCACTGGTAATGGTACCGCCTCTTTCCAGTAAAGCAAAAGAAGTTCCCGGTGACCTCATTTCTGTCACCACAGACGCCGCCTCCCCAGCCACATAGTTCAACATGCGTCGAATGTCCTCCAACGGAGACCACCTGATGTACGCGAGATGTGACTCATCCTGTGGACACATCCCAGTGCTGACTGACCACATGGACATAGCCAGCTACGCCGTAGGGGAGGCAGGGCGGCGTCCTCTGCCCAAACCAGCGCCATCAGACATCGTTCACCCACGTCGGCTGGAGAACATCACAGGACTGGGCGTGGCTGGCTCACTCAATCCGACTCTGTACGGCTTCGGTCCGCTGGTCATTCCTGAGTATGGTCAGCAGAGACAAAACACGGACACACACCTGCCGCCCATCGTGGGTGTCGCGGCCCCTGACCAGGAACCATTTGTGTCGATGGCGGACAGTGCTCGCATGAATGTAAACAGACGGCTTCACTCTGGGCCTGTGAATCGCAGTTATCCGATTTTGTCGCCTAGCAACGGATCTCCGAATCAGCCGTACGGCTGGAAAACTGGCGTCAGCGGAGATATTCACGCGTCTCATCTCCGCTTCAACCAGCTGCTGTCATAGAAATCACCGGAAAATCCCTCGAATTACTGTTACTCAATACTCATAAATTTCGATCATTTGCGTGCAATAAAATGGTTGAAAACGCTCCATATTATTTTCAATTCACAAGCCAAAGCAATACTTCAGACATTCGTATATAAACTATGAATATGAAAGCATTATACATGTACACGTTCGAAATCAATTGATTCAATCTGTATTCTATCAAATATTCATATTGAAGGGTGAGTTTGCAATAGGCGCGGTTTCCAAATTTACCTATTACTTGTACAAAGGCCTAAACACAGCAGGATTACTTATTACTAGCGCTCAATTTGAAGGAAACATCGAAACAGAAGGGGATAGTAGGTTTAGCCTACTATATTGTTCATTTCTAATAATATTTCTATTTGAATTACTTCATTTCTGAACTTACGGTGCAGTCCCTTAATTCAAAACATGCACCAGAATAAACACAATTCGGAGCGTTTCAAGGGAAGCAATGCAATTGTTTCCCTTCCAAAACCAAATTCACACAAATACGCTTGCTTGCCAGCGCTCAGTGTTGCAGAAGCATCGGCACATAACCATTCATCTGGCCACAGATGCAGACTCATGTCTTGAGTATGGATTGAAATCAAAATCTGATGAGATTAAACTTCGTTTTTGCGAATGATCATGAATGTATGTGGCAAATCATAACGTACTTTCGGATGGAGTCAAACTCACACATACTGATAATAGATGCAGAACGCTAATGCTAATCAATAAGCCTATTTTGCACTATATAAAAAAGAAAACAAAACAAAAACAACTCAACATACTGTAATGTAATTTCAATGCAGCTATTCAGTGAAATGAGCACCAACAAGTTTAATTTTATGCCATCACAGATGTAGGTTTATGGATGAAAATAAAAAAAAAAAATGAAATGAAAATGTACGCAAAAACCAAACGCAAATGTGTAAATATATCGTTTATTCCATTTCTCATCAAAAGGTTAACATATCCTCCAACTGAATAATAATTAAGACCATGCAAACGCCTACACAACAGCGAAGAAAAAAGGAATAAAATATAAGGGAGGAGGCGGAGAAGCGAGTTAAGAGCAAATGATCATGGTTGACACACCAGCAATTACGTCTCATTCATTCAGTGCAGTAGCCATTTAAGAGGAAATGTGGAATGAAAAAAGAGAAGAAAAAAAATAGACAAAACAAAAAAACGATTGCACGTCGTCAAAATCAGAGATAAACGGAATGTTACCAAATTTTTTTTTTTTAGAATCAAGATTGGAAGAAAAAAAAAAATCCCAACGAGATATTTACTTTTTTATTTTATTCTTCCTGACGAATAATATATCAACAAATAAATTGTGAATGAATTCCAACATACAACATGCGTACCACACTCATTCGCTATACATATCACAAGTGGATTGTTCATTAGAATAATTATTCACAAATAACAAAGAAATAGACAAAAGAACGAATCCATGAATTTCTATCTACATAGAAGCACGCCGGCTTTATAAGTGTAGTCAAATGTACATATATATTACACAACAAGTATTCAGCATACTCTCAATACATGTAAACCTGACCATGATATGACGTAAAATATAAACCACTAATTTCATTTTATATATATTGTTGTTGTTGTTATAAGAAGAGAATAATAATGAAATAAGGCTCATTTTGGATTTGACCAGAAACAAAAAAAAAAGCGAGGCAAAAAAATAAAATAAAATATGGTGATGTTATCATTAGTTTTGTTTTTGTGAATTTTGATGAATTTTATTTGAAGTTGCCGAAAGACGAGAAAGCACTGTTTGCTCGTTGTTGCAGCTGATGTTGTTGCTGTTGCTGTTGCTGTGTGGTCATCCCGGGAGGCACCATCATAGGAGCTCCCATCATGCCTCCTGTGAAAAAAAAAAAGAAGACAGAAATCAGTCGTTGTTTTGGCAAAGCGGCGTGTGAGCTGACCTGATTGCTGGGGCGTCATGTTCATCTGAGCCATTCCGCTGGTCACGCCCCCCACACCGGGCGGCATGCCGTACATGTTGTTCATCTGGGGACTCATGGGAGCTGCAAATAATTGTGATCAGATGCTCCAACAACAAAAAGAAGTCCGAGTAGGTTTTTTTTTGTTTTGTTAACTAAAGTGGAAAGTGAGGAACAAGACAGCACTTGACTGGAGGACTTCTATCGTTGATGAAATGCGCAGACAGGACATAACGTCATTCATCCCAGTGTTAAATTAAATAAATTCCAGCTGGCTTTGACATCCAAATTCACTTCAACTTAACAAACCATGCCTAAGGGTATAAAAAACTCACCAAGGATATGCAACAATATGCAAGAGATAATAAAGACAAAAAACATGCAAGCTTCAACAAGCAAAATGCCAAGGGCTGAGGTGAAAAAGTACAGAAGTTGAATCAATTCTTGGTGGATAAATTTTTGAAGTAACAGTCTGATTATTTTGTGAGTTGTGAATGAAAAATATCTGTAGATTTGATGAGTTCATTAATTGAAGTCAAAGTGTGTTGTCCTGAGATGACAAATTTCCTAAACTGATTCTCAACCGAGAATGCCAGAATAAGACAAAATTAGTTAACACTTGACAAAATATAAAATGTAGCAAAGACTTAATTGACAGCTTCTTCCAACCAGTAATTGAATAGAATCAGCACGTTTTAATGGACACCAATCCACGGCAAAGATGACAGCTTGCATTAGCAGACTTAGTGACAATCCCAAGACTTCAAAATGCACGAGTGAATAAAGTTCACTGCATTAGTACCCGCAATCGCCTGCAGAGGTGGGGTGGGTAAGCAGTTGACTACAGTACAGGAGGACATTTTAGTGCTCTGAATAAAAAAACAATATTTGCAACCGTATAAAACCGAAGAGAACCACAAAACGATAGTGCGGCACAGGTCTCCATCAAGCGAAAATATAACAGAAAACAACGCACAAAATAACATGAGTTATCAGAACGAACCTCCTTCAACATACTCAACAGGCACATCTTTCATAAAGAAAATTCAGAAACATTTCTTCAAGATTGACGATTAAGAATAGCAAACTGACCAGTGCTGTAGTTGGTCTGCTGCAGCTGGTTCATGGATGGCGCAGCTGACCGCTGGAACTTGGAAGCAGAACTCAGGTTGTCCAGGTTGATGTTCACAGATCCCGCGTTGGTCCATGTGTTGGGGTTGGAGCCAGACATCCCGTGCTGCAAAGCAAAACTCCATCAGAAACACATCATTCCACACAAGAAAATGTGCATAACTTATAGCAAACTAATAAAAACATCCAAAAGCCAAAACCAGAAAAAAAAATAAAAAAAAAAAAAATAAAAATCAAAATATTCCAAATCAAACCTGCGCAGTGGTGCTTGGGTTTAGTGAGGGTTGCATGGATGACGATACGGAGGAGGAGGAGGGGGGAGCAGCCATCATTGGCTGAGCGGACATCCCCATCAGAGGAGCACCAGACGATGCAGCCATCATGGCCGAATTCTGCAATTACTCGCGTCTCATCTCAGGTCACTTTTAATTATCAAGTATTAAATTATAATAATTGATCATTTAGAGTTAAGAAGAGATGCATTTACATCAGGAGAGACCATAGAGAACAGACTGCCAAAGACCATTGTCCGCCTTAACTAGGGGTTTAATTAAAGAGGAAGGTTGAAGAGAAGGTTTGAAATGGCACGCCCCTGGAAATGAAATGACCTATGACCTCATTAATGGTGTGCTGGCAGAGGTTAAAAAAAAACAAAAAACAAAAAACAAAAAAAAACCGAAGAAGATGCCAAAAGGTGAAAATAAACTAACAAATAAAAACTTCCACCGTTTGGAAAAAAGGGTTATTTACAGGTGTTGAGTTTACCATGTTCATGTACGCTTGCTGTTGCTGAAGAGCGGCATTGTACGCCATCGCATTCTGCTGCTGCTGCTGAGGTACAGCCATCATCTGCTGTGAACACACGCAGCACAATGAGCACTCACAATTTAATTATTAAACCGCGCCATAAGCTTCTTCATACATTATGACCTTTGACTCCTTATGAGTTATAACCTTTTAAAGAACAACCTATGACCAGTGACAATAATCAACATTCATGAGCAAATTGAGGACCACAAAGCCAGTAACACTGCTCATGTGATATTTACAATACCACAATCATGTCAATTCATCACAGTCACTGTTTCCTTTTGTCTAAGTCCAGATGACACCCAGACCAGAAGTAAAGAAGAACAAGAGAGGTGGCTGACCTGTGCTGGCATGGCCATCATGGCAGCAGGCGGTTGCATCATCATGGGCGGCATGCCTGCAGCCATCATGCCTTGAGGGGCGGCAGGGGCGGCAGGCGCCATCAGGTTGGCTGAGGGAGCGGCCGACATTCCACTCAGCAGATCAAAGTGGCTGCTGGACGCAGAGGAATCGGGAGGGGTGAGCAGGGAGGCGGACGGAGGAGCAGGAGGGGCGGACGAAAAGTCCGCAAACTCAGCAGACGACGAACTGTTATAAAACAAACGTTGTTATAAAATAGATGAATTAGATAATAGATCAGTTATGCAATCAGTTAACATCTGACTGTGATATTTTGGGAATGTACACTGAATCCAGATAATGCTATGCAGAAAGTCAATTATGCATTTGTATAACACAAAATCTACAAATGCTCAGATTGAGCAAAAACAAAACATGCCGTACACATCGTCTACAGACAGCCGTTGCTAATACGGCTTTTACCAAAATAAAGAGGATTATGGATTAAGCCGACACTGCAATCCGTTTGAGGGTGAACACAGTGTAATCATCCGTTGAGCAAGGGAAAACAGCAGAGGCCGCTAATCAAGTAACGGAGACCTGACCCAAGAATTCACCGTAAACAAAACCCATGCAGAAAATAAGGAAATAATACAAAATTTAAAAAGAAGCTTTCAGAGTGAGTGTGGCAGAGCGTTAGGAAGACAGCGTGAAAGACGGAATTAGGTGTCTGAGAAACACACGTCCAAGACATTCACCTTTTGGAATGATTGTTAAATTGGGCAAAATCAGCAAATTCATCCTCATCATGATGGCTGGAAAAGGGAAAGAAATGAAATGGCAGAAATAAAAAGATAAGATAAATAAATACATCAGAAGTGGAACATCAATTAACCCACAAAGAGAGAAAACATCCCTCAAACCAACCGCAAGAGAGAGAAAAAAAAAGTAAAATTAAAATTAAAATACTCGTACAATAATTGTTGAGCCGTAACAGACTTCCTACGAAGAGAATAATTCCTCATTTGTCTAAAACTTTAAATGAAACCGAAAAGTGAGACTAACCTTTTTGGAGAAGTGGCATTTTGCGAAGCTGCAGGGAAAGGCGAGAATTCATCTCCGTTACGTTCCGTAGAGCGAGGATTAAAATCAGCGAAATCTCCGTTTGCAGGGGAAGAGGGACCGCTGAGGCCTCCCAGGAGATCCGGAGGGGGCTGCTGCTTCGACTTGGAAGGAGATGAAGGGACTCGAGGAAAGTCAGCAAAATCATCCGAACTCTGGCTTTTTGTCTGCAGAAGTAGGAGAGAACGGTTCAATGAGTACGTTTGAATGCAGCATAAAAATTAATCTTCATTGTTACGATTTAGTTGCTGATAAATCTGTCTACACCGAAAACAATGAACTTGGCACCTTGCCAGAAAGAGAGAGACTTGCTTCACATCATACAAGGTTTGTGTAAATAGAAATGCGGCAATAAAACCTTATCTGATAATCTGCTTATCAGGGAAGAGGGGTGCAGAGGGGAAATGCTGGTCATTTTATGAAAGATAACAGCAACATTCAATGAAAAGCACACAAAGGTATTTAAAAGCGATATCTGCAGATTAGAGCAAGAAAACGCTAAAGTATAACGCAGGGTTCATAATGGGTGGAAGGTGACGGCATACTTTTGATCGACCTTCCCGGCCGTAATCCGAGGCTGCTCCCAAATCAATCTTCCTGACTGGCCGCCCTTTCTTGGCGCTGTTATTCGCGGGTGACGGGGGTGAGTAGGCATTTTTAGAGGCGCTAAAATCGTCATCATGGAATTCCTTGCGGCTGGAACGTGGACTAGGGTGGTCTTCATCAAACAACGTGTCGTCATTCCTGCAAAAGAAGATAATGCATCAAAATGGAAGAGCGTGCAGTACTGACCCGTGGTCAGGGGCCTCGTCAAAGCTCTTGGCTCGGTTCACAAAGTCCTTCACACGGCCTATGACCTCATCTGCAATGGACTTGTTGCCGTTGTCCCACTCCTCAATCTCATCAAGGGAGCGGTCCCTACCGCCCCCTCCTCGGTCTCCCTTTTGGGTCGTCCGTTCACTGTATCCAAACGACCGAGGTTCATCATCGTACGAGTCACCCTCTACAGAAGGAGAAATGTCAACAAAAGAAGCGACCCTCATTTAGTGCTCACTGTAGCTGTTGAAGTCAAAGCCAGCGCGCTCCCCTGACAGACCGACGTACTTGTCCTTGTTCTTCTTGGCTTTCTTCCTCTCTTCTCTCAGTCGGTCATCGTCTTGAATGAAGTCTAAGAGGTCTTTAGTTTTCTGTCGAACTGTAAATGAATTGTGAATCAATATTCATTAACAACAACAATATAAAGTCACAGCAAATACCAGTTATTACATACGCTAAGTCACCTTGACCTATGAGTGACCTATGACCTATGAGGCTATGACCAATGACTTATGTGCAACATGTACATTGGAAGGCCAACCTCGGTTGCTGAACCAACATGGCATTGTGAAGAAAACAACAGAATACGCAGAGATTTAGAGAAGGCGCAACAGCAGAACACAGCAGCCGAGGATTCAGAGCAAGAAATCCCAGACAAAAAAAAAAACAGCCACAACAGGACGCCCAATGAAAACATATTTGGACAAGTTTTGCATTCAGAAAATCAAAACAAGGAGTGGTTAATTCATACAACAAGACAACAACATCCGAGTGTCAGCAGCAGGAGAAGACAACAGACAACAACAGACATCACGACACAGTCTAATGACCAAAAAAAAAAAAACAAACAACAGAAATCTGGCAAACACAAATGTAACTGGCACAGTTACTGCATGATGCAGAGTGTACAAAGCACGCGCAACGAGGGCCAGGTGGCAGAGCTAACCAACCAAGGAATCGAAATATTCCGAATGTTATCACATCGCAAACCCTCGAATTGATACGCACACGTAGCATAATCCTGCGTTTCACGAATACGTAACCCAGTGGGAGAAGGGTAAAGCACCTTTGCCTTTGAGCGAGGATACTTCGACGTCCTGCACTGACGTATCAGCGGCGTCGGAGGAGGAGGAGGAGGCGTACTTGGGATGCAGAGACGAGTACTTGTTGACGTGCTTCCTGTACATCTCGATCATGATGACTTCTGGGTAGCTGAGCTCCACCACGCGGCACGAGCAGCGATGCCGTCAGCAGCCAGCGACCGAGTGAGAAATCGGCAGGTTGCGAGCGTCGCAAGGCAACGCTTATCACGGAGTCCAAGGTCTGGCGCGCTGGCCACAACATTGGTCAAGCATGTGCTTGCACCGATGACGTAATAGGCAGCTGTGCGCGCATGGAAACCCATGGCCTGTTGACCTAGTTAAGGAGGCAAGCGAATAGAAGACGCCCCTCGACCTTTGACTCATATGCACTGGGAGATTTACAGTACAGATGCGACTAATGCGAGAAGCACCTTCCAAGATGAGATGCGCTGTCAAGCAGACGAGCGGACAGGAATAATTACTGCCAACGGCGTCGTTATGCAATGAATCAAGTGGCGGAAGAAGGACTTGGACGGGCGCACGGCATCCACTGTGAGGCAACGAAGGAATGCATGCACGGTCCAGTGAACAGGAGGAGGGCGGAATAATCAATGAGTAAACATGGAGCTACTTCATTCAGTCGGACACGGCCAAGGGCAGATCCACGCAAAGGGAGCACAGAGTGCGCGCGCGTGAATGGTGCATTTGGGAGCCACACCCAGCGTGCTTCAAGGTTTTAAGCAAATAAAGAATTTGAAGAAAGCCACGAATTTGCCCCAAGGTCTCACCATTGCATACCTGATATAATGCTCAACACTAAATTTATGAAGTGGAAATGTGTGTCCAATCGAATGAGCGGCTGATTGAATAATTTATGCAAGGGATTCAATCAAAACGTGCAGCATTATTGTAGGACTTCAATGATGAATGATGATCAATATTAAAAGTCCATATTGAATATTACTGATCAAAAATCGCAACTCATTCAACACTAACAACTTCATCTCACCCAAATGATTTCATGTGATGGCAAAAGTAAACAACGGAACTATGAAGAACAGTGCAAAATCCAGGTACAAGTCTACAACAGCATGCTTCAAGTTGTGGAGTTGACTCTCAAAACGACTCAAGTGGAAGGAATTTCAAACGATCTCCATTTCAGAAAGCTTAGGTTATCTTAATAGAATCACAGAACGCCTAAATGGAATTTCAAGAGGTTGCAACTGTTGGGTACAGAGAGAAGAGGCAAAACCAGCAGTCAAAAGAGATTATTATCCACAGAAAGCGATAGAAAAGTACAAGCAGTTTCCTTTCAATTCAATTCATCGAAGCACACCTGCAACTAATCAAGATGTTTTCATGCGAAAAATATAATCATATTTCCTCTCAGAAGAAGCCAAATTGCAATGCAGAGCTGATGTCAAATGAAGACAGTTCTGAAGTCAGAGGTCAAATGAAGACCGCTCTGAGGTCAGAGGTCAAATAAAGACCATCTAAAATCTTACTTTTTAGCTCAACAAAAATCACAAAATGAGAGGTTTTGCCATGATCAGGGCAGCAACATACTTCCATACAAAACACATGATTCACAAATTAAATGTATCAAAATAAATGAAACAATCGAGTGAATTCACTGAGTGCTGATATCTCACCATTAATTCCTTGGTCCTTGCCGAATTCATCAATGTACGTGTAGGATTCCAGTTGTCGCAGGTCGTAGATGTGTTCTCTTGTGCTGGTGACCACACGCTCAGATCCGTTGCGAATTAAGTAGGTCAGCAGCAGAAGGCTCTGTGCACAAAAGAAATTAATGAGCGACGCCCTTCATACGGCCAGCCACGACACTGACAAACGTTACCAGTTACTACCATACAATAAAAAATACATAATTTATGAGATGGGTTGAACTTAATTCAGTAGTTTATAGTTACAAGTTGAAACAAAGATTCTAAGAATCACAATTTTACTTATTACTCTCAACTAAATCATTTGAATGCAAATTATAGAAAAATAAATTGTGCGTGGAATGTGAGCACCTTGTAGACCCTGCGCCAGTTCTTCTTGTTGTCGTGCAGGAGTCGCTTCCACAGCATGCCCATCACCTCAGGGAAGTGCTCGTAGGTGAACGTGTACTGGGCGATCTCGTTCATGAGGCCCCCGTGAGGACCCCACGCCTCCTCATTGGTGGCTTCACGCACTTTGGCCTCCACCTCAGAGTAATTCATCACCACATTCGTCCTGCAAACACAAATCAATTAGCTCAGACTTCAGTTTCAATCATATATTTGCAGCAGGAATTCAATGCAAAGGGAATGATGATGAATCAAGGAGGAAAAACCTTTTCCACACAAGAGAAACCTCAGCAGGTTCCAACTACAAAGTGATTCTAACACATCAAGGAATATATGTAATGAAAGGAAGCCAGACATGAATTGATTCAATCGAGTGACATTAAATCTTTGATGCAAAAAGGAGTAGATGCACCTGTTAACACAGAACGGATTTCATCTTCTACATATAAAAAGCACCACAAAAAAAGGTTCCATTTGTGTCCAGTTCATGAAGGCAGAATAGAAAAAGGCAGTGAAGTCAAATAAGTCCAGCCTCATATACCCTAAGTCCCAATAGCCTTTAAAATTAAATCCGGTTAATATTTGGTTAAAACCAAATTAACTTATTAACCACAGATGAGGGTAAAGAAATACATCAAAATGAATGTTGATAATCAGATTGGAGATAAGGAACAAAGAACTACACACATTGAGGAGGAATTAGTGAGCAGTCCTCAGGTCAAAGTGCATAATATGAATAACACAGCCAGCACTATTACAATGCTACATTAATGACTCAGGACTCCCCGACTCTCAAAAAATTGATAAAAAAGTGAATTCCAAATGAACAAAAGCAAATAAAATCAATTTTGAGGACACTCAATTATATGCAAATTCAGCAGTTGTGACATGAGATATGTCAATCATGAATCGAGTGCAAAAAAAAGAGAGAATAAAGATCAGAGGAGACATGAAAAAATAAGGCCATAAGGATGAAAACTGATAAGGATGGGCATTGAGAAAATGCGTTTTATTGGGCCCCCTAAGATCATCATCAGATGCTCAATCTGATCAAAATGATCAAATTTAGCGCAATTTTCAGATGTACTAACCACTTCATAGATAATAAAATGTAAATGAAGAAGAACCAAGCAGCACAAGATGAAGAGGACGAGGAGGCCAATAAAACGAGTGAGATACACACACACACATGCCCATTAGGGCAGGAACAAGACTATTTCGGTACTGGGTAATTGAGATCAGAGAGTTCAAAAATTAAGCCAATTCCTAACACAGGTAAACGCACTGACATAAATGATGCCCGCAGCGTGACAGCGTCATCTGAAAGACGGATCAGCTAATTCTGATGCAGCCTCCTCCTCTGAGATGTTATTGCATGATGCTAGCCACTAAATTGGAGCCTGAGAGACCAACTTATAAATATGATAATTGTCAACACAGAAGGTGCATAAAGTGCACTGTCGCCCACCAAAGCTGAGCATGACAAGAAGACGCACGTCCATTAATCACAAGCACAGAGCCAATCAATGATTGCATTGATAAGATCAGGAGGGGAAGGGGTCTGCGATGGAATGAGCGGACAAATTAATCAATGGAACAAGATCCAAGAGACGCAGGTCAGCAAGCAAAGCGGACAAAGCGAAGGTGACTTCCACTGGTGAATGAAATCAATGGTTGCATGTTGAACGAGATTAAAATACGAATATGATACGATACAGAAATAGAATAAATGACCAGGCAAAGAGAATGTTGATCCCAGGAGATGCCCTTAGGCTGAGAAGCTGTTAGGTGGGAGTCGGGCAACTCATGGTAAATTGGTAATATGCCAGTTGAGTTCAATGATATTAATATGTTATAATAGATACGATGTTGCATTAAGTGAAAATAAATGATTGTATAGCAGATTAAATCATTAAATGAATATCAATAATTCAATATATTCATAAGTACAGTAACTATTTATTTCAACTATTAATATCATAGCATCATTTAAGATGAATGATGAATTATGCAATATACTAGTACTATGCATCCATTTCAACCATTTGCAAAAATAACCTTAGACAAATGTAAACGTATAGACCAATGTGTTACTTCCAAGTTAATTAGAATTATTTCAAGCACGTTGATAAGGCAATATAACTTATGCTTGTGGCAATGAATGCGCATAGATCATAAATTGGTTATACTGGTCTATGGACCTAATATTTTACACATTTTCAACATTGGTCATTCTGTTCTTTTTCTATTACACTAAACCTGGTTGAGGCTGGGAAAATAATACTTCCACACAGATACATGATGATCAACAGATGTCCTTTTCGTAACCTGCCCTAAAATCCCAGGGACAAATCGTTTGCAATGTTAATTGTGGACATCATGTAATCCACCCTTTTTGTTAATCCGCCTCCGACCACGATTCTCAGGAACAAAATAAATCTACACTGTACCATTATAAATTACATGTGTAATTCGCCCTTTGAAATATCGTACTGTAAACAAACATAAGACACTAAACATCAATTGTCGGCAATTTCTTTCAAGTCAGGTCAATTAAAAAACAAATGGTACCCCTCCGCCTATTCAACGTTTAAGAAGTTAATTAAACAGAGAAATCAAATGTGGGTATTGTCGCCGTATCAATTCCTTAATGTTTGCCTGGCTGGCTTACTTTCAATTTAATTGGTTGCTCAATTAGGCGATGCTCAGGAGCAGAACAAACAATGAGAGTTGTGAGTGGAGATCATGGAATCGAGAGTGGAATCAAAACTCGGAGAGTCGGAGCTGATCCATGTACACATGCATAAAATGAAAGCCCACAACGACCATCCTTCAGTAAGATCACTTAGTTCAGTTATTGACTCTACTCTCTACATTGCCCACTTCATTTGATCGTGGTTTTTTCTACGGCCTGCTTGTAACCTAATAGCACATTTCACTATATGGTACATGGGTTTTTGTACGCCATTTAACTTTCCCTTTTTTTTGTTGGTGGCCTGACATGTAATATCCAGGAGAGCGAATTAACGGCGTCTGATTGTAGATGACACTCGATAACCAAACTCAAACAATCAGCTACAACAAAATGCCATAACTCCCAGCGTGCATTGTGGAAGCCTTAAACAACTAACTGGACATCAACAACTTATCTTTCTACAATGATTCTAACTCATTATACATGCACCCAACCTGAAAATTCATTGGGGAAAAAAAGCAATCAGGAGAAATGTCAAAAGAGGTGTGAGCCTGTGAGGTGTGCAGATTGTGAATGTTATTGATTTCTGAATTTTAATTAAGACAAATTAACAATTAAATATTTCCCCACCTGATCTGCATGAGCCAGAATTAAACCCACAACAATGGGACAAGACACTACAGTGCTCATATCAACAAACATAATTGGTATATGCACATGTGTGGTTGAACGCAATACTTTTCACCTATTCATATAAATCAACTTTCCAATCTGAAAATACGAATAACAGATAAGATTGGGAAAGTCCAACAAGAAATATCCACACACTTTGTTTGCCAAACAACGTGTATGGATATTCCTCCAAGAATAATAAATATATAAAACATAATTATAATTAATATATGCGTAACGGCTCAACTCATCACCACATCACTCGTCAATATCATCTCAATATCAAAGGCTCTGGTTATCGATTAAATGCTTGAACGTGTCTTCCTTCAAATTATATAATGAAATAAAATTTGACGAATTAATATACACCGATGCTGAAAGTTATGAGGATCATAGAATGTGCTTCTAAATTGAGTGGGTCCCGTCACATAATATGTTTCTGAAATTTCAACAAGGCAGACCCCTTGTGGTAGGTGTTAACAAAATACTTAACAAACCTGTCAGTTTGTAATTGATTCAAGTATCATGTTAATTATTTTCAATTCTCCAGGGAATAAACGAATAAAGATTTCCTGAAAACAGCTTCAAACTTCAAAGGTTGCAAAGAAATTGGATCAGTTGTTTTTTTGTGTGTGCAAAGTGATTGATTGATTGAATATTCGAGGGAGATCTGATGCGTATACTCATTACCAAGGACAAAAGGGTCAGAGGGGATCGAATTTCGAAAATTCAACATTCACTCGATCACCCCGAAACTTTAATTTGGTGGGAGGGGCAGAATTCAGCTGATCGAAGAAGATTCGATTGCCGTAAAAATACGTACGACGATAATTAGCAAGATATGTACGATACATTTTGGAGACCATCGAACGAGTTTTCTGCAGTGGTGACATTAATGAAGAAATAACAGAGGAGAGAAAGCCAGAAAAGACCAAGATAGGATTACACGTCAACAGAATTTTGACACTTTAGTATCGGGATTTCCGAAACATTAAAGGGGGGGTGGTTTGTGAGCGAGATTCTGACTTACACTTTGTCTGCAAGTTCGCGGACTTTCCATATTTTGATCATCTTGATATTTAACTAGATGGTAGTATTTGTCAAAACGGGCCGAAAAGCATAAAACCGCCGATGAAAGTGGATTTTGTCACATAAACATATCCCGATTCTTCCGGCCTCTAATATGGCGACGGGTCACGTGACAAATACAAACCCAAAACACTTCCGTTAAGAAATCCATAACGCATTCTGACCATTATGAATCCAATTTACAAAAAAAAAAAAAACGATTAAACTGATTGCTACTTGGTAGGGAAATTGAGATCTATACATGCGCAATATTATTATTGTAGATGCAGAAAAATATGGAATTTTTGCATATTTAAAATACACTATACTGGAACTAGAAATAAAAAAATTACTTTTATATTCGGAATTTCTGATGCACATCAAATCATTTACACTTCACGGTGATTTACCACAGTAATGTTCATGAACAGCATTCAGTTTAAACTAGTGATGCAAGTACTGTAAATGCCCAAAATAGTCCCAAGAATATCCAGGATAGGCATGGATATTGCAGAAATAATGTCACCCTTAGAGTTATCATGAGTAATTCAACTGAGTTTTTACTATGGCACAGGTAATGTCATGTGACTCCTGTGGTCACATTGGATAACAAACAGAGAAAAAAAGCCACGAGACTGTGATAAAAACATTCTGTACATGTATTTATTGACCTCTACATGAAAATTATCATACATAAACAAAAGCATTGAACTGTTATAGACATCAGAAGAGCAGGAAATTGAAGGCAATAATCGTGAAATGCAACAGTTTCCATAAAAGATAAAAAGCTATAAAAAAAGCTGGGATAGAAACCGAAGAATGAAATGCACAATAGTAAAAAAACAATAAATAAAAAAAAACTAAAAAGTACCAACGCACATCCATTTGCTGCCTTTGTCACAAATATTCTACACACAACTAAACAAAAGTAAAAATATACATGTATAAGTCAAATAACACAACATTGGATACAAATGTACAAAATTAATGACCAAGGTACATAATTAATTTGGGAATTCATTTCCTACGGCTACGAGTTACTCTCTTCACTGGACTGGGTGAAGCTGCTTTCGTTTTGCTGGCCTTTGCCACGTTTTTAGCCTTAGCAGGAGTTTTTGCAGCCTTAGCAGGTGCCTTAGCTTTAGCAGGTGCCTTGGCCTTAGTAGGGGCTTTGGCCTTTGCAAGTGCCTTGGCCTTAACAGGAGTTTTAGCCTTAGTGGCTCTAGTGCCCCGTTTTGGTTTGGTCAGTTCGGCTTCTTCCGGCTTGGTTGCTTCTACAGGCGTCATAGCTGGGAAATGAAAATATTTAAATAACAAAAATAATGAAAAAATAAATTGAGTCAATTAAACAAGAATAAAATCCTCACCAATTTTTCCTCTGATTGCTTCTTCCACAGCTTCACTCTGTTCCACATCAACCTTAGTTGGCTTCGCCGCCCTGCGACCACGCTTAAGAGCAACAGGAGAGGCAGCCGGCTCAGCCGCTCTCTTCCCGCGAGTAGGCTTGGGTGTCGTTGGCCTGTCTTCTTCCCGCTCCACAACAGGCGCTGCTTTGGCCGCCTTTCTTCCACGTGTGGGCTTTGGGGTGATGGGTTTAGCAGGGGTTTTGGAGGCCTTCGCGCCCCTCCTGCCTCGAACGGGTTTAGGTGTTGACGCCTTCGCTTCTACTTCATCTACCACAATCGCTTCCTCCACTGCCGCAACAGCTTTCCTCCCGCGAGCCCTCTTGGGGGTGACTGACTTCGCTGGAGATTTTGCCACTTTGGCATTTCTCCTTCCTCCTCGAGTAGGTTTAGAGGTGACTTCTGGGCTCACTGCTTTTTCAATAGCTGTCTCATCCACTGGTTGTTCAACAGGCTTAGCTGCTCTTCCTCTCCTGGCTGGCTTCGGAGTCTTTGGCTTCGCAGGGGATTTCACTGCCTTTCTCCTCCCTCGGGTAGGTTTGGGTGTCACTTTAGGGGTCACTGGTTCCTCAATCTCTGCAGACACCACTGCTAGCTTTTCAGCCCCTTTGGCCGCTCTTCCTCTTCTGCTTGGCTTTGGAGTCATTGGCTTCGGAACCACAGGAGATTTAGCGACCTTCTTCCTCCCTCGCTTAGCTTTGGGGGTCACTGGCTTCTGTTCCACAGCAACAGCAGACTCTTCTGGATGCACATCAGCACTGACTTCAGCTGCTCTCCTTCTGCCACGTGGCTTAGGTGTAACTGCTTTCGCTGCCTTTGCAGTTCTTCTGCCACGAGCAGGTTTGGGACTTGGGAGTTTCTCTTGAACAGTTTCCTCCTCTTGTGGCTTTGCATGCGATTCAACTGCTTTTGCAGGGGTTTTCTTAGCCTTAGCTGGAGTTTTTTTAGCCTTAGCTGGAGTTTTCTTAGCCTTAGCTGGAGTTTTCTTTGCCTTGCCTGGAGTCTGAGCCTCAGGCACTCTCTCGGCAATTGATAACGTGACTTCCCCTTCCATCTTCTGTTTCTTACCGGCTGAAACCAGAACATCCTCTCCCTTCCTTTTCTTAGAAGAAGAAACAGCAAAGATTTCTTGGATCCCAGTCAATTCTGGTGACCCAGGTTGTTTGGGCGTTTGCATCATCTGTTTCATTCCAGTGAAGAGAGGAGTTGTTGGTTCTGTTACCATGGAGACCACTGCAGAATGAGGAAGAGCCTGGTTGCGAAGAGATTGTGTCACCATGACCATTCTTCCCTTGGGAGTTGAGAGCAGCTCTTTGATGCCTATCAGCTGCCCAGACTTTCTTTCTTTCGGAGTTTTCATCATTTCACGGACGCCAGTGAGCATTGGTGATTTCGCTGCTTTTGGGGTCTTGGACAATTCTTTGACACCAGTCAGCTGAGGTGACTTTGCGCCAGCTGGGCTCTGCATAAGTTCCCGCACTCCCGTCAACACAGCAGACTTTCTAGCCTTGGGCGTCTTCATGAGGGTCTTGATGCCAGAATGCTTTGGGGTCTGTATCTCCTTTGGTTTCTGCAGCAGACGCTTCACTCCACTCAGTCCAACGCTCTTCTTTCTCGGCCGCTTGGTTGAATTCGTCAGAGGAGACACAAACATCTCTCCAGGACCCTCAGGGGTCGGGGGAAGGTCGCTGTATGCCAAATCCGATACCTCAGGAGACGGCTTCTCAGGGGTCGTCAGAAGGTCATCAGAGAAACTCATATCAGCATCTGCAGACTGCTTCGACTGAAAGATAAATGAGTAATTTATGATGGGCTAAGAATTAACCAACAACCAACCTTTTTCAAGCTAGACTTGCGTCCTTTACGCGGTTGAGGCGCTTTTGGGGTCTCAGAGACCTTGCGACTGATGACGATGGTGGCAGGGGAGTTGGCATGGCCGGTTGATCCCAGGGAAAGGACTTCTGGGGAAGCGATCAACATCTCCTTCTGAATCTGCAAGATATATTTTTTTAAATAAAACTATAAAAAAAAATTTTTTTTTAAATATAAAAACTGACCTTGGCTTTGCGTCCCTTGCCAGCCTGCTTAGTAACAGCCTTTTTCCTGGGAGTCTTTTCCTTCATGGCAGCAGAACTCTTCTTGACGATGTCTGCCCATGTCTCCTTTTGCGCTTGCGCAACCTTCGCCATTCGTGGGGCGGATTTCCGTCGCGTTGGAGTCAAATTACTTTTACGCACTGCCTCAGGCAGTCGTGGAGTGGCCTTTTTACCAAAGATGGCTCGGAAGGCCACAGCATTGGCAGGGGTGGCAGGTTTGGGGGTGACAGCCACAACAACTGAGCGTCTGATTTTTTTAACTTTCGGGGTTTCTTTTGGACGAGGAGGAGGGACTTTCTTCTTCTCCGGAGAAGAGTAGAATGACGCAGTATCAAGAGGAGCGGGCGCCGTGGTAATGCCCTTGGGGCTCTTGGACTTTCTGGGTGGTTTCTGATTCGTTGGAGATTTATCTTCTAGGCTAGGTTGAGTCACAGCGATTGAGTGCCTCTTCCTGGACTCGGAAGCCTTCTGTTGAGGCAGTGGGGTGGACTGCCGCCTCGGTTTAGCTCCCTTCCTTAGGGGAGTGGCGGCGGGAAGACGCTTGTCAAATCGTTCAGGACTTAGTTTGGGTCCAAAACTGACACGATGTGCTTCGTCTTCAGCTGATTGGGTCTTGCGTCTCTTGGCTGATCTCACATCGCAAACAGATCGCTTCCTCTTGTTGGATTGAGCAACTTTGAGAAGGAAAATGAAAAATTATTACGAAAAATCTGAAAACTGCTCAAAAATTAACAACTCACTTAGAACAGAAGAAGTGAACTCCTCTGGCTCAAATGCAGGACTTTGACCCAATGAAGACTGAGGAGAGAATACTTTAGAATTAGAACTTTGATGCTTACATATGGAAGGGGGGGACCTACCTCCACTTTGAGAATGGGCGAAGCACTCTTTCGAGATTTCTTTCTTGCAGGAGATGACACAGTTTTAGGTGACTTCAATTTTGAAGTGGCAGCCTTCGGGGTGGCTGGCTTTGGAGTAGCTGCCTTCGGGGTGGCTGGCTTAGGGGTAGATGCCTTTGGGGTGGCTGGCTTAGGGGTAGCTGCCTTCGGGGTGGCTGGCTTTGGAGTAGCTGCCTTCGGGGTGGCTGGCTTTGGAGTAGCTGCCTTCGGGGTGGCTGGCTTTGGAGTGGCTGCCTTCGGGGTGGCTGGCTTTGGAGTGGCTGCCTTCGGGGTGGCTGGCTTTGGAGTAGCTGCCTTCGGGGTGGCTGGCTTTGGAGTAGCTGCCTTTGGGGTGGCTGGCTTAGGGGTAGATGCCTTCGGGGTGGCTGGCTTAGGAGTGGCTGCCTTCGGGGTGGCTGGCTTTGGAGTAGCTGCCTTCGGGGTGGCTGGCTTTGGAGTAGATGCCTTCGGGGTGGCTGGCTTAGGGGTAGATGCCTTTGGGGTGGCTGGCTTAGGGGTAGCTGCCTTTGGGGTGGCTGGCTTAGGGGTAGCTGCCTTCGGGGTGGCTGGCTTAAGGGTAGATGCCTTTGGGGTGGCTGGCTTAGGGGTAGATGCCTTTGGGGTAGCTGGCTTAGGGGTAGCTGCCTTTGGGGTGGCTGGCTTAGAAGTGGCTGCCTTCGGTGTGGCTACCCTAGGGTTCCTAGGCTTTGGAGTGGCTGCCTTCGGGGTGGCCGGCTTAGGAGTAGCTGCCTTCGGGGTGGCTGGCTTAGGGGTAGCTGCCTTTGGGGTGGCTGGCTTAGAAGTGGCTGCCTTCGGGGTGGTGACCCTAGGGGTCCTAGGCTTTGGAGTGGCTGCTTTTGGGGTGGTTGCCTTGGGGGTCCTAGGTTTGGGAGTGACAGCCTTCTCATACTTGGGAGTTGGTGGCTTGGGTCTTTTCAATTTGGGAGTGTATGGTTTAGGGGTTTTCACTTTGAGGGAGGGTGTTTTGGGGCTCTTGGCCTTTGAACTAATAACTTTGGGAGTTATACCCTTCAGCTTTGGAGCAGAGCTTTTCGGTGTGACATTCTTGATGCTGCTTCCTTTCGGCGTGGCGAAATGTGAAGCTGGGCTTCTGCCTTTGGGAGTTTTTGGCTTCACGGAGGACCCAAGCACTTTTGGGGTGGAATGCTTCACTGATGCCTTCGGGGTTACTGCCTTCTTCAACTCATCAGCTGAGGCGCCAGAACTTTCAACCTGCAAGAAGACGTTCCAGAATGAAGCGATGACGATTGAGCCAAGTGCTTACCTGGGGAGCAATGGATTTCAACGGACTACGCTTCAGAGATTTTTGTGGACTGACCCTGGATGAGGAAAGGACAAAGAATGAGCCAATGAAGAGACGAGAGGTGAAAAGAGGCAGTGGAACTAACCTAAAGCTAGAATCAGGAGGGAATTCAAAACGGAACAGTCGATCAATGACTGTAATCGTGTCCTTGTGTTGAATGCTGATGGTGCCTTCCATAACGTCGCCATTCACGCACACTGGATTGACCTTACTCAAATTAGTGAGTGAAATCTGCAAATGAACTTTCTCTTAACCTGAGATCAATCGTGAAACCAAACCCTCACCTCTCCAGTCTGACTGACGTCAAGACGACAGTGTTCCTTGGACACATTTGGCAGCTGGATTCTTATGTCGCAATCGTTACTCCTGAGAATTAAATGTTCAGATTGACCAGTTTGAAACATCTTACGATGGTAGCGTACCTGCCAAACAGACATGAGGCCATCTGCAGGGGGAAGGGAGGTCCATCTGAGCCATTGCGCTTGATCACAACAATCTTACCATGCAAAGTCATTGCTTTGTCTTTAGCTGAAATAAATTGATAACAATAATAAAAAACAATTACTGGTCAACTATTCTAAGGTGGGGCAGACATCTGTGTCCGCTATTATCTGAACATTATTAGTTGAATAGTGGGGGTGTTACTATTCCAACTTATGATTCAATCATTTGCTACATCAATATCATCATCAGCTGTTATTTGTGAGTTGCAATTATAACCAAATTCAATGCAATTTTAATGAGTATCACATGCAATCATCCAGCGATTGATGATAGATATTCAAGATATTACTCATGGAAAATGCCTAACCCTCAAATCTGTACCCATTCTTACTGACAGTTACTGTGGGCAGCCACCAAATAAAATACGCCTTTCCCTTTCAATAATAAATGAGTCATAAAATATTAGAGTAGATGATGCACCCCTTCCTTCACATGATGTTGAATTATCTTCCAATTATTCTGCTGCTCTGTCTTCACATATTGAAATAATTTGCCCCTATATTGCTGGTTTCGTTATTTTCAAACTTTTTCTTTGACCTGACACACGACCAGAGGTTATCTCACTTTTCTGTCTATTAACATCATAAAAATTTGTCTAAAGTGTGAGAAACTATTCGGTTATCATGTATCATCAAATAAATAAATTTATCAAATTTTTGTATCTCTTCCATTGTATCTCTCTCTATTCATGTTTGATTCCTTTGGATAATCATGTCATTCATTTAATTAAAACAATAGCCAAAAAAAAAAAAAATGCCAATTAGATAATTCTATGCTGCAAAACAGTATTCAGCACTCCTTAAAGTTAATTTATCAAAGTTCAGCCAGTAATTCTATTTTCTTCTTTTCTTCTCTTTTGTCTAATAATTTGAACCTGTGCATGTTTTTATGTTTATCTATCTATGCGTGTATATTGTGGTCTCATAGTACTTGCATTATGTATATTGTCTATAACTGTTGTAGTAAATGAAATCTCAACATCCGAAATTCAGTCTAAACTTCTCTTCTGCCTATGATACTCTATGATTATCTATGGCATCACACACGAATATCTGCGTATCGATCATTGAGTTATAAAATTATGTGTATCGACGATAACACCTACAGATGTACATTTTATCCATTTAGTGAATTACCAAGGGAAACTAGCATGTATGATGTAAGCAAGGGAAGCGAATTAAGATAAAAAGAGGCCTGTATGAGTGTATCAACTTGAGTTCGTGTGAGTGACACAGTCGGTCAGTTAAAACTTAAAACTCGAGGGGCGCTTCAGTGTTATCTAAGCTCCTTGGTCTGGACGATGATCACAAGCTGAGAGAGGGCCAGGAGCCTGGGGATGGGGCATACACTCTTGACTCTCATTCTTCGTCTCTTGCAGTTCGATTTTCAGTAGCACAGATTCTCGGGCGAGGTCTGTAGACCAATAGGGCTCGCTGTAGTCAGGTAGTATGTCAGCTATATTTTCAGTAATCATTATTTATGATTATAATGTTCAATCTAAGGATTTTCACTCAAGTTTGAGATACCGAGCTGATTTAAGTAGCCCGTAAAGTTATATGTATAAAACATGCACTTTTAATGTGCAACAGTTGAGGTATACTCACGCAATTAGCTCGCCATTAAAATCCTTGAAAATAAGAAAATAAAAACGAATTTTCGCGGATTCAATCCTGCCGCCTGAGCCTTGTAACAGAGTGCCCGATTAAAGTTTCGCATAAAAAAATAGTTCTGTGTAAATGTACGTATATTAAGAATAACATGTTTTATATAAATAAATAATGACATTAATATACAATAACTGTTTTTGTATTTAATTTGATGTCATTTCAGTGTGTGTATTATCAATTTTCGTGTTTTGAGATTATCATAGCGCGCAGGAATTTTATCCGAGCACATGCTATGTTTATTATTGTGAAATTTGAATTAGACAGAACCAATCATATAGCGAATAAGTAGGTCAACTTAATATGTAACTATGTCAATATTCCAAATAAGGGAATTTCAAGGTTCGTTTGACCTGAATGCATAGAGACGACGCCATTCAAATCTTGCGCGAATTTTGAACTGATTTTTTCAACAATTTGCCTGAATTTTCGCCCAATCGAATGCACAAATTGAGGTAATCTTCATGACAAAATTGTCTTTAGCAATCGATGCACCGAATGCGCGAACGAAGTAGACTACGATTGTTCAAGTTGTACAAATATCATCTCTGAAAGAGAAGTAATCAGTGTTCACCATTCGATTGTGATCATTCATTGTCGCTGATAAAGGGCCGGGAAAAGGCTCGTCCGCCATTATGCTTCGGTGGGAGTCACCAGGAGTGACCTGATTACACAGAAAGGTCAAAATTTATGGATCAGCTGACCAGTTAAATTGTTTCTTTAGTATACCCATATCGACATGGTTTTTTAATAATAAATATTTTATAATTTGCAACTTGTAATAAAAGTAATTTCTCTTTGTAGTCTCCTGTAATCAAGTGATGTGATCATGCCAGCCGTAAAGCAGACACCGAAAAGAAAAGCAGCAGCCAAGAAGCCTGTTTCAGGGAGGGTGGCCAAGCGCAGCTCCAGGCGAACACAGAAAGAGGAGCTGATGGAACCACCGATGACCCCTGGCTGGACAGCAGCTGAGAATGCCTTTGATAATGAAACCCCAAAGACACCCAGTCCATTCAAGAATCGCCGTATGACCAGAAGGTAACAGTGCAAATCCTCAATGAACATATCAAACAGTCTTCATTTTATAAGGTCTTCAATGTACGTGAAGGTCGCCTCTACCGTGTCCGATCCAAACTTCAAAAGGCCGAAACTTTCTCAATTACCAAGAAGAAGCCCAACAAAGAAAGCAACAACCAGAGGACGAAGAGCCACAACTGCCATCAAAGAGGAGGAGGATTCACCTCCAACGAAGATCCCAGTGAAAAAGATTACTCCTAAAAATAGCGTCGCCACTAGGAAATCCCGCAAAACGAAATCACCTATAATGAGTCCAGACAGAACGTTAACAATCAAATTAACCAAACTGCAGAAACCTGCCATGCCGGAACCTACCGAAACGCTGAACTCATTACATAAAACTGAAGATATCGATGAATTCAAAACCCCAGAAGCCAAGATTGAGAGCAGTGCAGTGAAATCTACTAAGCGGGTGACCAGTAAGGCAGTTCCCAACGGAGGTGGCGATTCAATTTTGACATCAACGCCAATCGCAGCCACCAAGAAGCGACTAAACAGCGCGCCCCCAGTGTCTGAAATCCGCCGCGGCAAACGAGTGAAAGAACCTGTGACTCTCGACTCCACTGCTTTCCTGCACGAAGGAGAGGAAGAAGAGAAAAGTTCCGAAATCGAGAGTTCTCTTATTGAGGATCAGGGCGGCTGGATGCAATGGAACTGTGTCATTTCATGAATTAACTTATTTCTGTGTACATAGCTGTATTTTCACCCTTTCATTTTTTTTTTCCTTGAAGAAGGCAGTTCATTTTATCTTTCATGATCTCGTGTTTTGTACATACGATAATATTAATAAAATATTGTTGTGAAATAGCAGACTTACATGAATTAGTTTTTAATAAGAAAATTTATTTATCATGCGTAAAAGAACTTTGTGGAAGACTAAGAACTTCCCAACTGAATATCGAAGATAATGCAATTGAGTCAGAGAAAAAGGATAGTTCATTTCAAAGTACATTGTAACTAATTTCTCAATTTTAATTCATTCCATTTGACAGATTATTGTCACAATAATCAACTCCCTGAATATGGAATAAATATTTCCTCAAAGGGATGAAGCTACTGTGCTGAAGAATAATTAACTTCTAATTAATTAACGCAAAACTGCTGAAAATAACAAACATTAACTACTGGTTAATTGAATCAGATAGTATATCATTTTGCATAAATTGAGACAAATCACCAGAATAAGAAAAATAGAAACAAAACTTAAAATCTGTCCTTGAATAGAATTTGAAAGAAGACAAAAATAGATAAGCACAAAATTAACAGGTTTTGCATGAATAAATGCGAGATTATTGCGTGTGAGTGACGGCCCAGAGCTTCAGGCAGCTGTCTTGTCCACTCGACACAAGCATGTTGTCGCTGAGCCACCCGACGCGGGTAACTTGGCTCATTGGATGAGCAGCTGAAAGGGAGATAAGGTTTTAAGCGCTCCACTGAGGAGACAGGTCACTGACCTTTGACCACGGTGTACTTGGTCTTGGACTGAGGCCACCAGATGACCAGCTGGGTGTCCAGACTTCCACTGCCCAGATGCTGGGAGTCAGGTGTCCAGGCAAGGTGATTCACTTTGGCTGTGTGATAGCCCCACTCAGAATTGATCTTTGCCTGAGAAAAAAAAAATCCTGAATATGAACCACACACATCATTTACAATGAAAAAAAAACGTAACAACACTACAAAATAAGTTGTAGTATTAATTAACGACAGATAAGGACTCACGGTGTACGAAGGCAATTCATAGAGGACTATTTTCCTGTTAGAATCTGCTGCGGCAAGGTAAGCACCATCAGGAGAGTACTGGAGGCTGGTCAAGGCACCGGTTTGTTGGAGTTCCTGACCCTCACGCAGAGCATCAGACGACAACTCATAGATCCTCACTTTCTGATCCTAAAACAAAGCGGTTTAGACAATGGGAGTAGCAGAGTGGCCAGAATACTCACAGATCCTCCAACAGCCACTTGCGTCAGCCCAGGGTGAATAGCAACGCACTGAGCTTCATAGCTGATTGGCTGAGTGGAGGTGATGTGGGCGCCCCTCATCACAACCACCTGCAACCGCAAACAATTATTTCATCCCTGCGTATTCAGCGCCTACCTCTTTTTGGCAGGCGACCAGCACCAGACCGCCGGAAGCAGCAGCAATGCCTCTGGGTTGCGATGGCATTTTGACGCCCTGAGAGTACTGCATAGAGGAGAGCGACGCCTGCATGACCATGTCGTCCATGCCGCAGGTGACCACCAAGTCTCCGCTTATGCTCATGTCCTGGACCTGGTTGCTGTGCCCTTTTCCTTGGATGACGTCATTTTCTCCGGTGGTACCATTCCAACGACCTGCAGTGACGTTAAGGAAGTCGTCGTGGAAGCATTTATAAGGAGCAAACACGTCCAGCTCAATTATATCACAATGGTTACGTTATGATCAGCTCAGTGCCGTTTAGATGAAGTGCGTTATGATAACATTAAGTGCGTTATGATTTGCATGAAAGATACAGACGAGACCATCGGAACTGCCAGTCACAATCGACTGACAGTCATCAGCGATCGACATTGCGGTGATCGGTTTGTTGTGGCCCTGAAACAAGAAACGCAAGTGAGGCGCCATACACATCCATAAATCTTATCTTTTAAAAAAAGAAACAAATCAAAAGTTGCAAAAAAACAAATTCTATAAAAAAGCCCTGGACGAAACCGAAGTTCATTGACAATGTGCTATTTGTGTGAAAATGTCGGAAGCAGTGAAAATAAATGGCATTTAAGAGGAAATAAAACAAATAAAGTGAATCGGAAAAGGGCCATAATTCATGCCAATATTTGTTTGTGGTGTGAGCCATGAAACAGAGGTCACTGACCTTTGTGACCCGAGTGGGAGCAGAAGAGTTGCTGGCATCGAAGTAACTGATGAATCCTGACAGAGACACAGTGAGGAACTGGTTCCCCTGCCACAAACATCCAACCAGCATGTCCTCCACAGTCTTCCCCATCACAATCTCTCTGGAAGGAAACAAATACCGGTATATACGCAACTTATTTATGGATTCAGAATTTGAGGTTTGAATTCATTAACTATTATTATGCAGGTGGCGCGTTTTCTTACTGGATGAGGGACATGGATGAGAGGTCCCATACTTTGGCTGACTTGTCGCCTGATACAGTCAACAATCTGGCACTGTCTGCGCTGAAGCTAAGCTGAAAAGAAAACAAGAAATTAACAGAAATAACTTCGGCTTAAGTGACAATGCATGTACCTCTCAAACATAATTGAAGATTGATATTCGCATATAATTACTGATTGCTGACGTTGATGTCCGCACTTCCAATTAGCAAAACGAGAGCATTGTCCATGGCTGAACGCACGTGGTTTTCATTGAATACATTTTTTTCTCTCTCTCTCTCTCTCTCTTACGTGGAGAGCAATATTTCGCGAGATGCTGAGGTCCCTGAGCATGACGCAAGTGCAACAAAGTAAAACAATCGTAGAACAGCAGCAGGGAACTGAGTATCATAATGCACTGTTATGTATTTATTACCCGACTACTTAGAACTCTCCCATTGTTCCGTATGAATGTACATGTGTATGTATATAATTGTACATCAATACATTCAACATGCTGGTGGAATGAATGCTTTGCGCCCAGAACACGGTATTCTGAGACAGAAGCGAGAATTTCAAGAAATGTCGAATTGCAATATGTTGGCTTTGCCTCCGTGGGGCGCTGACTCATATTGCCAAATGAGACAGGCAAACACGTGATTCTGTTCGTTGAGGTCGGCGTGATATACCGATAACCGCCGCCTTTGATTGTATCCAATTGACAAGGGCTTGACAAAGTAGACCTCCATCAAGGTGGAGAAAAAGCGTCTAGATACAGAATCCATGCATGAAAGCACACAGAGATTACAGGCGACATTATGATTACTGCATGCATGAAAGTGCTGTAGTGTTGAAAATAATCACGATTACGTGTTACTGGGAATGCTATTTCAGGAGATTGCTGCCATCAATTTTTATTCATCATCAGGTTTAAATGACTCGCCTCGCTGCTCGATGAAGCGCACAAGAAGTGTAAGTTCTCTGCTCAATATCAAAGCCTAGTGATTGCCACGAACAGAGAACGTCGTCAATTTCAAAGGAGTCAAGACTATGCACACATATAAGCGGCGCCTATATCAAATTAATTCCAAATTAATCCAATTTATATGCATTCCTATACATCGTGCATTCTACAAATATCATATGATGTATGTACTAGTACTCACTCGGTGACTGATAAATGCGCAATTAACTCTTCAAAACACCCCAGCAAAAACAACTAGTTTTCCAGAGACAAAAGTTGCCCCTAGACCCCCTGCCTTCCTCTCTAAACCCTTCGGTACTCGGAACATGCCAACATTCACGGTTAAATGTGCTCCATCCTCAAGCAATGTAAAGTCTGAACAATAGACTCAAGTAACGATTAGTACTTGGTATCCAGTTGAACCTGTCATCCCTTAGGAGTAGAAATGGGTTCGCCTGCACGGCAGCGGGATTTTAAGCCCAGAACTTTCAACGAAATGTTCATTTTGATGGAATCCAGTCGCCGTCATCTGCAATCGTACACCGCACAGCAGAGAATTCGCTTTGAAACGAAGTTAAGTGGCGACATTCTTCCCTCATTTATTATATTTATTATGTTCTGATTCCGTGTTTTGCTTTAAAAACTCCGCTAATTTAAATAAGAGACAGCATGATGTTACTGAGTATTCTGACATGTAATGATTCTAAAACCTGTACCAGCCATTAATACATTATTATAAATTAAAATAAGTTATAACTGCCGTAACATATTACATCTCCAGAGATTCATTCTCCTGGTAGCCTAGTACTGGTATAATATGTACTTGTAATCAGGATTGATACCTTTGACAAAGCAAAGAACCCACAAAATTGTCGTGAAGTACTCATTCATTGATTCAAAGTTTTCAATGACATTAATACAATACATGATGTCCACATCATAGGTAATATCTTGCTACAAGTGTCAGTACTATAACATGTAATGATCATGTATCATATAGAATCTGTATATTAATAGTACAAATCACAAAGGAGTTCAGTTAAATCGTTCATTTTTAAAACTAGAATACCCTCTATACAGTGTAACCTCAATACATTTACACTTGTACATGACTGAAATCATCAGTAGCGAGAATTCGAAACGATGAAACCGTTACGGAAAAATGTACTTAACATTCAATTCGGGTGAAAGGAATAGAAGGGCCGAGGGGGTAAAACTAAAGAATAATATTATACGTAAGTCAAACAGAACTGTAAAATCTATACAAAACATTACATGAATCAACCAAACAGTACAATACAAATTACTGACGTATATTGTACTTAGTGAGTGGTAATCCTGCAATGTATTATATTCGTATTTCCCACATAGAAGGCTCAGAAGCGTCCTTGGCGCAGCACGAACGACATGACAGCGTGCACCATATTCCACTGATGCAAAATGCACAACTCTCAAAACACGAATAAAAAGTGGAGTCAAATTAAACAAAAGTCGTCTGTTTCATACTGGGCCAACAGCTTTATCTTGCAAACTAAACAATGCGGCTGGTGTGGTGTTTTGCATTGGGAGAATGCGACGTCAAATTCGGTTTAATGGTATTATACTGAGCGATTCTGCATTCGAGATGTCTGGTAGATTCGAAAAGATGCGTTGCGAGCGCATGTCTAATAAATAGTAATCCGTTAATGTATTACGATAATTATTTATTTCATGTATAGCGAGTATACCAGTTGTCTACTATTATTTTAGTGTCACACAGTATCTGTGCCTGTCTTGTCTGTCAATCTTGTTTGCGACCGCCAATACGTGTACAATTAATACAAGTAGAAATGTGTACAATAGTACAATGAACCCCCCTCGAAAGTACGAAATATTCCATAATGGACTCGTCCAGAATGAATATGGCAGCAACAGCGTGTTCTCTCATTGAATCGCGCTGATTGTTTACAAGAAAAAAACATATATAAACATGAACGAAAGACACGCGGCATTTAGTTGCGTTTGCGCGATTTATCACTCGTGACCAGGGCGCCGAAAGAACCGCTCACTCGGCACGCGAAACAATTGCCTAGTTGAACTCGTGAGAATTTCTGGGTCACTCGAATTTCTTGGCGGGCGAGGCACGTGTTCGTACAATGAAGTCTATGCACAGCGACATTTTAGAGCTACCAAGACTGAAATTAAGAGAATTCCTCGGAACTTTCCCAGTGCTTCAAACGCACAATAGACGGTAAATCATTGCCATAGCCAGGAGCTGACTGTCATTTTTTTGACGAACATAAAAACAATGTGTTTCCTTTCAGCGGAACAACAGAGCCGAGAAACTTTCCGTCGACCCTCGCTCCTCAATCGTCGACGCCACGTGCTGCGTAGAAGTTTGGCGCGAAATCATAATTATAGTCATAAAATCATAACGCTGGGCGTGCGGTTTTATTTCACTCGGCTGATTTCAAATTGCATGTTGATCAATTTCATACTAATATTAATTACCGATTATCTCAGCCCCAATCATTTTTACATTCCCGTTTTCTTCTACCACAGAAATGATGGAAATCGAGAACTGACCGTCAGCTTCAGCGACAGAGGTGCATCACCATGGCTACGGTGCGTTATGATCAGGCCTAGTCAGGATGATGCATCCCTGCTTCTGCTGCTTCTACGCCATAGAGCGTTATGACCTCTACAGAGGCGCGATAGGCGCACTCGAGTGAGGAGTAATGTTTCAAAGCAGTTCCTTTTGACTGCTTTGAGGCATTGTCCCTCACTTGGGGGCTGCAATTCAGCTCAGAGAAGACGGAACCAGTGACTTGAGCTTACGAATCATCAGCCATTGCTCGCTTTGAAATGCTTTGATTTGTAAGCTCAGCAGGCGTGGTTTCAAATGCAACAGATGACCAATGCGTTACATTTTATCATTGAGAGCATTAAGTTTGTTTAATATTTAAAATTTTTAGAAATTTTTTAATTTGCCCACAATGAATGTTGTTACATCAACTGAGTGCATTTTATTCATGATAATGAACATTGCATTGCTCCGAATACAACATTAATACTAAATGCGTTTATTGCTTTATTTTGTATAATAATACATCAGAGAATGTTCCCACTAGCCTTAATTAGGTCAAACATATTTCTTTACAATGCGATTATCTTCAATTACTCTGCGTTAGTACAGGCGCAATTGGTATAATACTCATTTATCTCTCAGAATAGAAAATCCGCACATTAACAGATACCGGTAACTCAATACAAAGCCATCAATCTGTCAACGCATTCATTCTGCTGTCAGAAGCAGAATTAACCGCATACAATGCAAAAGGACGAATATATTGATGTCACAAATGTCACAACAATCACGTTTAACGTTGAATGGGAGAGTGGCATAGTCTTAAGACTTAAATAGATGTGTTACTTCCATCATTTCCAGCGAACTCGGCATCTTCCGAGAGAGATTGTTTTCCATATAATTATGGGAATGTTGGCGATATCTGCATACGCTATTACGCTCAGCCAGGGACAATGCGGAGGAGGCTATCATGATAGCGGCTATGGTTTATCTCCATGAAAAAGCGGATCTGTAACATATAACCTATAATAACGGAAGTGTTGCATCATGCATGGTTACATCACTCTGGTATACAATCAAAGATGAAATTAAGTATTATGAAACATTATACATTTTGCAGTGAAACGTAATTACGTATGCTATGTGTTGCCTTCGATAAATTAAGTAAACCCGAAACTGCAGGAACTGTTCTACTACGCTACCATTGAAAGTGTAATGCTCTTTGCGTGTACTGTGTGGGGAAATGGATTAAGTCGACACGACGAGAACAAAAACAAAAACAGGACAATCCAGAAAATTGCACAAAGCATCTCTGGTGGGAACATCACAATGGAATTTAGGATGGTTTGTTTCATAAATTATAGAGGTTTTAAAAATTTGTTTTACTGCTGAATTAGGATTCCTATTAGGATTCCTAATTCAGCAGTAAAACAAATATTTTCAATACTGACCAAAGTGAAGGGATCCCCTTCACGTACAAAAAATAACTGACAATTGATTAGAAAGTAGGAAGTTGAATTTTCTCTTCCATGGAATGCGTTATGATTCTAGTTTGATGAGAGCCAAAAAGATATAAAAAAATAATAAGATCTACCATAAAGCAAATAAGATCTACCAAATAAGATCTACCATAAACAGAGTATATTATGACATATTCTGGCATAGATATCGAGATGAGCTATATAGACACAACATCTCTCCTGAAATGTCATGCGTCAATTAACTAAAGAAGCAGATCAATTCATAACAAGATGTAAATTAGTCAAATTACATATTTAAATTTGACTCATAAAACTGGTAATGGTATTCAATGTTAAAGTTCATTGCATTGTGTAGTGTGTACAAGGAGCAGATCACATATTTGGAATAAAAATAAGCTAGTCCATACCTATATACCATGGCCCAATTTCATGAACGCAGTTTAGCTCTGAATAAAGTTTGTGTTGGATTAGCTAAAACTGAGGGGTTAAGCGGCCAAACCGATTTCATGAAGGTATTTTACCCATAACATGGTCGACATTCTCCGTTCATGCTGACGAACTATAATCGGCAAAAATTATGAGAATTCTTCGCCCATATCTTCGCACCTCATGCTCAAATACAGATCTGTATAAGACCATGTGACCGAACGCAACAGGAGAAACAGAGAGTGAAAATAACACTAGATCTCTGCTAATAGGATAACAGATACAGACATCATATACAAAGAAGAGCATAGAAATTCAAAAACCCTGCCCATCGTTCACTGAAATGTCATTGTGACCTCCTTGACGCACTCTTAGGTCCGTTTTGAACAATGGTTCGTGCCAATGGAACACCATTGGAACACCATCAATTAGCATGACGCATCACAATGGAGCAATTAGGCAACAGGTTGTAGAATAACTCACAGCGTATATTCCTCCCTTGTGGGCAGGGGAACCCAGTTCACTCTGCTTGTCTCCTGTTTTTCCATCAAACACAAACGCCTGAGGGAAAAGGAAGGTTGTCACACACGTACGTAATCACAGCATTAACTCATACCTTTCCGTCAGAGCCTCCTGAGATGAAGACTTCGCCATTGGGGGCATAGCGAACGACGTTCACAAATTTCGAATGATCCTAAGAACAGAGGATATCAAAATGTGGGTAGATGATAACTAAATTCTGAATAATATAAAGAAAGCAGCAAAATTTGGAATAAATTCTTACGTTCATGGTCTTCTGGAATTTGAATGGAGGTCCCTCGAAGAAGGCCAGGGAACTGTCTTCGCTGGCAGTGACCAAACGGAAAGGTCTCTGCGGGCGGAAATCACAGGAGTTAATGGACTGACTGTGACCCATGATCTCTCCAACAGACGCGCCTGTTTCTGCGTTGAAGACTGCGCCAAATCTAAGAGATTCAGAGCAGTGAAAAGTGAGATGATATTTTGGGATGTGCACTCACTTCTCACGCCCCTCGCCAACCACACACATTCTCTGGTTGTCACTGGTCCAAGCGATGTCTTTGATGGCACCACTCAGCGGACGGAATTCGTTCTTCAGGATGTGCTCTTTCTGAGTAGTGTCCCAAATGCGAACTTTACCAGAAACATCTGCAATCGTTCACTCGGAATAAGTCTTTTGAAGGAAAGGTATCAGAAAAAGCAAATCAAGAAGCTTTTATATTTCCTCAAAAATCAAGAAGCACACAGATGTTCTCAATTTAAACAAGTGAGGCAAATATGGTTTGGTTTATTTTATTTTAAAGAGATATCGGTCACAAATAGTACATATATATATAATGCCAAAACACAAAGGTGTATCAGGCAAATATGAACAACACTAGTCATTCAATAGAACTGCCCTTAAAAGATCACTAAAATGCACAATAAATCACTGTGATTTACTCACTAATATCAGAGCTCTATTTTGTCACTCAAGAATCAAGATGTAACAAAAATCATTCAAGATGAATTTGACAAGGCTGAACTGAAACCCTTGCATGCAGGATGACTAATGCTTGAAATTAACACTTTTTGTTATCAATTGTTCGAATGAACTATCCCTGCTAAATATGGATAGAACAGCCACCCCCACAATTCAACGGATAACTGACCCTAGTTTAAAAGAATTATGCAACAGCACAAACAAAGTGACTCAGCAGTTGAAGTTGGCAATCAATCAGGAAGGAGAAAGTGGATCTAAGAATGTGGCCTACCTCCAGATGCAATATAGAATCCGCTCGGAGAATACTTGGCCACGGTTGTGGCCACAGCATGCTGTGTGTACACATCGGCCTCTGATGGGTTCTGTGGGAAAAAAAACAATCACATTTCAGTCAATCGAACATCACCAAAGACCTCACCTCAACTGAGCGAATGATGACGCTGTTGCCGTTGGTGTAGAGCACGTTCTTACCCTTTGGGTCGCCTCCCAGCACTATTGGCATGCCACGCTTGGTACGCGGCAAGCTGGCGTACGTTGCCTCTGAAATAAAAGTGAACAATCCTCACAAAAGGAAATGGAAGGAAGCAGAGCACAAATTGTTTACAAGAGGGAATCTCAAGGTTTACAAAATTCTTTGGTCAATACTAGGGCTGGGCGGATATCCGTGTCCGATATCCGTGACAGCACGGATATTGGGGGTTTTCAGTACTATCCGTGATCCGTGTTTCAACACGGATAGCTAAACACGGATAGTGTAAATTTTAAGTGTTTGTTTCGAGCGCACAGTGAGCGTAGCGCACAGCCATTCCGCACACAAACGCTGCTCACTGAAGCTGAGCGATGTCAATTACAAGATAACACGATGTCAACAATGCGCTAATTCTGATTTGTTTTAAATAAACACAATTCTATGCCCTTGAATCTCTTCAGTCATCAAGCAAAAGTGATGTAACACGTTGTTGACTATCTCCTTTAGTGCCTATTTTTCAACACCGTTACACGTGACAGCTTTGTCAATTGCAGTTTTCATGTGAACCACAAACAGCACTGAATTTCATCACTTTCTCGACCTTGAACCATGTTTGAAATTGAACAGTTAATACAGACTAGTACATATGCCTAGGCCCGCTACTTGGCGATCTTGCGACTTGAATTATTGAAAACTTTCTATAGAACAATAATTGCCATGAAGTTATGAACTGACTTGCGCCTCATGAAGTTACTAAGTTTGTACATTTCCAAATCATGTTTATTGAAAGTGTACACTGGAGCACAAAGTGCACGTTACTGTCGTTCAGTCTTAGGCTTATAGTCTGCGACTCGTGAATTAAGTTTGGGAAAAATACTTAAAATAGCCTGCGCTGATAAGGAATTCACCTCTGTGAAATCGACAGGCAAGCGAGCTGTCTGCATGTGCGTTGTCTCTTGAAACTTATTCTGAACGTTTTGATAAAGAAATGCACAAGAAGCAAGGATGACAGCAGTAGTAAGGTCACTTGTCTTTAATTGCTACCGGCAGAGCGTGGTTTTCCCGCTCACAGCGTGTGCCAGGCGCTGGGGCATTACGATGTAGGTGCATGCTCCCGTGTTTGGGCATAAATATCCGTGTCCATATCCGTATCCGTTGGATATTAGTAACACGGATATCCGTTATCCGTATATCCGTGTTAAAGCAATATCCGCCCAGCCCTAGTCAATACAATACTGAAACAAATTATTGAAGCTCAATATATGTACATCTAGAAGAGGCAACCCCTCTAGCGTGAGAGTAGTAATGACTGGAATTCATTTCCTGATGGTGTGGTCTCTAAATTAAATTGTTTCCAGAATACATTGGATAAGCATTTGCATAATCACAGCTGAAGTGCACATTGCTCTGCAGATGCCTAATACAGCAGTTTCTATG
>KB305864.1:151140-196161 GCA_000328365.1 Capitella teleta | reverse complement strand
AAGTGCCGATAAACTGGGAGAAGAGAAAATCGACTTTCGCGCGCTTTGAAAGCAAGAAGCGGAAGGAAGTTGAACAGCATTGCACCGGATATTTTGTCTGTGGAAACTGAGTTTTTAGCCTGAAATTATGTGGCATGTTGATTGATTATTTTGATGCTGCAATAATTTACACACAGGTTTTATTTTCAGAAAATAAGTTTGCAACAATTTTAACATACAATCCAAACCCACAAGTATTTTATTCAACCATCTTCGCACGTCATGAACATTTGCTATCATTTCTAATGAGTACGCGCATGCTTGCGATGAGCTGGTCGATCACTGATTGAGGTAATTATTATCAGTAAGTTAGCAAATTAAGGGATAAACACAATTTCTGACCAATACTTTAGAATGACTTTCAAATAAATAACATTAAAATTGCAACGGCACTGGCTAAAGTTGTCTTCCACCAAGGAGCTTAGATAACAAGGAGACGCCTATTGCATAAGCACTGAAGCCGCTCTATTGGTTTTCCCCCTTCAGCGCACAGCGACCGCCATTTTCACTCACCCAAAACTGACCGGAGCTTCAAGTGACCGACTGTGTCACTCACTTGAACTCAAGTTGATACAGGTGCTCTTTTTATCTTCACTTCAGTTTGCTTTCGGGCGATCTCCTTCAGCATCACCAACTCTTCGGTACTAAACTTCTGGTGAAGTACTCTTTGCCCTTTGTTCTTCCACAGTGATAATCGGCTGTGATTTTGCTGTCTGGAAACATCCGTTTGAACAAATGGTTGGTGGAATCTGCTGACAACGAACCATTGAAAATAACTTCCGCATTTTTAACTTGCAGTTTATATATGTAAATACATAAATAAATCATTTTGGTATAGTGCAATATCATAGTGCACAAAATAATGCCCATAAACCGCGAATACAAGTTCAGAGACTGTATGTTAGTGGGTAATCAATCAGGGGAAATGAACCCATTACCCATGGATTGAAAGTCCAACGCTCTACCATTGAGCCAAACAGATACGTTATGGTTGTTGTTTGGTGAATTTGACGACCAATTGCATATTTTGGAGTTTTTGGCGACCATCTCAACATTCTGTTTGTATTTTGAAGTACCGGTGTGATCAACCACGGTCTTTTTTCTATCCCATTTGATGCTAAAACCAACTCCAGATCGTCCACCGGGCAAAGCGCTCACTTTCGGGAGATTTGACTATGAAAGTCATATTGTCAAGTCAATTTTTGTTTTATTAAAGAAAGAAGAAAACATGAATAGAAACAGCATACAGGTGCAAAAAAAAAAAAAAAAAAAAAACGAGGAAATACCCTGGGTTTTTATGTTTTTTTGAACTGCTAAGAAAAGAAAGATCATAAGATAAACTATGTGAGAAGCTGTTGTAATGCAAATAACAAAAGTAATATTACTCTAAAAAGAAAACATTGTAAGTGAAAGTAAAGTATTACACGTGTACAGGCAGTGTGCATAACTAACATAAGTGAACAAGCTGAGCATATATAATGAAAGAGAGCACCTGATTGGTCACAGCTTTGATAAGAGTACAATGAGAAATTGAGCGGGAAACGGAGCTGCAGGGATTTTGATGAAAAAATAACTAAATATTCAAGAAATTTATAAAAACCGGATCCAACGGTCAAAAACGGAGTGTTGGCATGTATGAATAGCTGACAAAGGGGTATAAATTTAGTAAGCTTTCAATGGCAACACAAACTCCCAGGAATCCTGTTTTCTGGTTAGAATTGATAATAGGACGACCGTTAGAGCTATCTTGGGTGAGTGTGCCCTCCAAGCAACTAATTGCTACCCGAAACCAAACACAGTATGACAAGGCCAGCAAATACCGAAGTGTCACCCCAAACCAACCAACTTACAGTCACAATAATATGCAAAGAGAAACACTCAGATTCAACCAATTTTCCTATTTTCTGCTGGAAAGCCTTGATTTTATATGATCCAAACGTGTTGGGCACCGTATAACACTCGCTAGTGTTTGTGTGCCGTGAAACAACAATTTCCTTCCCTTTCGACCAAATTGAGCCACTGTCAGCAGGGAGTTCGTCTGCACTTCTGCATCACTGAAGTTCAGCAATGGCTCACCTTTGCTTTCACTGAGTGTCACAAAAGTTACAGTTGACCAGTCCTTTCGACTTCAGTGTCCACGCTCAAACTGGACGAGCTGGGTCAAAGCTGATCCTGCAAGTGTCCGTCTGCCAGCTCTTTTGGTGGCGACACCAAGCGGCAGCTTCACATGAAACGACCTCACGTGTCACGATTAAATGCTGATGATGTATCGTGCAAACTCAGCTACTAGTACCGTCCACATGCCCAACAATATGCAGAGGGGCAATCGGAACTTGAAACTACTACATGTATGCAAATAACGAAACAATTAACAGTTAATTTTAACATTCATTGATGAAAAATTCAGCCTGTATCAATGATATAAATGTATATACAAGTATAACAATAAATAATAATAATAATAATAAGTGTAACAATAAATATGTTGGTAGATTGCCTTGAGTGTTCATTAGGGGGTGGTGACCTTCACCAGGTGGCAGTATGAGACACTGGTATCCAGCAATTGGTTCTGCCAATGAGTTTTGACCTCTGAAGTCTTTCCACATGACTGACTCCATGCATAGACAAACGCCTGGCAGATAGTTCATTTGCCCTTCGATGAGAATTTTTTTTTTTTTTTTGGTCCGTCTTCAAAATTGCAGTGGCAGTCTCAGAACTTACTAATTGGTTGAGTTCCGTAGCGATGACTCTCGGGAGTAGCTGTTAGGGGAAGTTGGTTACACACATTTTGCCTAATCTGGAACACAGTGTCTCCCATAATTTACGACCCCTGGTTAGTTCATATGGATTTGAAGAAAAAAAATAAAGACCAACAGACACACCCTGTTGATTGTGAGCTGTGCACAAAAATACAAAGTACTCAGGAACTTGTACGCCTCATGACGAATGAATGCAGCTCCAAAGGAAGTTAATAAACATTTAAACTATAACAAAAAAAATACTAGCAAGTTGGCAATAAACGTATTGCTCATCTAATCTAAGGAAGTGCTCCTATAAAATGAGGGATTTTGACTACCGGTAATTGTGGAATGCATGCATTGTTGGAGTTATTCTTTGTATGCGTTGTTGATTCTTACGATTGCTAATCATGGAGCTGCGTTTCGTAAACTCCACAGATCTGTTGGCTGGGAGAACATCGAAGATTCGCACTTCTCTCAATTGCTATCAGACGACCTGCTTCTCTCTGGGCTGTGATCTGTTCATGCAGCTATTTGTAACCGCAGGATCCTGAAACAACTTTTAAACTCACTTTTTTTTTTCTTGCACCATGTACCCCGGCCTGGTTATCTCGTTATTCTTCTATGTTCCATTGAAGAAGAGAATCTCCGGCTACTGTTGGTGCAAGGCTTGCATTTCTCTTGACGCAAAAGTCTCCAACAATTGGCTTCATGCACGCTGGAGGCACTAATGTAATATTCAAAGAGTATCAGAGTGCCATGAAAAAAAACCCATACATTCTTTTATTCTTCATCCTCGCGTATATTGTCTTCCTGATATGCGTCATTGGCGTCAGCATCGGGTGCTTAAGACCTTTTCTGTATTCTGGCCGGTCTCGTGCATGCTAACATATAATGCTGAGAGGACTGCCAATCAGTGCTAATTGACATCCCTCCCTCCATTTCATCGAGTGAAACCTGTACAACTGAGTTTATCTCAATTTATTAATATTAATATAATATTATTAATATTAATAAATATTATAATATTAATTATTAATATTAATATTTTTAATATTATTTTTAATATTGTGCTCAATCACAAATATTAAGGCAATAAGGATGGAGTTATTTTATAAAATCGTTGGATAAAATCGAGTCACAACGCATATTGGTTGGAAGTTGTTTGCTGTGTGTGGGTGCCGCCTTTGTAAAGGCACGGTCACCTTAAACACTTTGTTCAAACCCATCGACAATCTGCGAATGACAACAGAAAAAGTTAAACAACTGAAAATTATTAAAATCATTCTCTTTCCCCAGGTTAGCAGCACGGATTATCCAGGGGCGTGGGCAGGCTATGATGATGCCTGGGACATGCAAAAGTTCATTAAGGTATGAATGAATTGAATGCATTGCTTTATTTATTAATAAAAATTGTTTTATTATAGTTGTTTAAAAGCAACCACATTTCACTTATTTTGTTTTATGCTGTTGCAGAAATTTTTCATCAATGTTGTCAGTTTGACGGATACAGACATAGAATTTGACATGGTCGGCCTGGACTGCTCTTTGGCCAACGCCTTCCGTCGCATCCTTCTCTCAGAGGTCAACCCTTTTTATCAACTTTTTTTTTAGGATTGCTTACAGAACGTATTTTGCTATTTCAGGTGCCGACCATGGCAATTGACAAAGTTAAGATCTACAATAACACAAGCATCATTCAAGACGAGGTGTTTGCTCATCGCTTGGGGCTGATCCCGATCAAAGCGGACCCCCGCATGTTTGAGTATCGCAGTGAAGGTTAGGAGTACTTGCCCTCGATGCGGTTAATCACTATTATCCACTCAGATAACGAAGAAGGAACGCCGGAGGATACGCTGGTGTTTGAACTCAAAGTTAAATGCACAATGAATAAAAACGCAACAGAACACGCAACAGACCCTGATGAGCTGTTCATCAACCACAAAGGTTTGCAATCGGACATCGGCCGTTGTACGTAACATTTTTATAATTACCCCTGCAGTTACGACACGAGACATGAAATGGATTCCTAAAGGCAATCAGCAGGAATTGGTGTGTGCAGTCATGACTTCTTCTACTTTGCATTTTAGGATTTTTTTTTTATTTTTTTTTCTGCTTACAGTTTAAAGACAGCATTTGCCCAGTGCAGGATGATATTCTCATCGCAAAACTCCGTCCAGGACAGGTGCATAATTTACCCGGTTTCTTTTCTATTTACTGGTTTTTGTAACTCAGGAAATTGATATTGAGATGCACTGCGTAAAGGGCCTCGGTCAAGATCACGCTAAGTTTTCCCCCGTCGGTCAGTTCTTATTTTCACGTTATTCGCTTTTGTGAAATATCTTCATGGTGAAACGAATTTTCTGAATTTGTTTTCTATTGCTTGCAGCTACCGCCTCATATCGGTTGATGCCGGTCATTGAACTTACGCGCCCGTACCTTGGGGAGGAAGCGGAGCAACTGGCCGCCTGTTTTGCTCCTGGGGTCATCCTGGTTGAAGAGATCAAAGGTCAGAGGTCAATGGGGCAGAAGTCTTCATTAATTCCTTTTTTTTTTAGGTCAGAAAACAGCGCTTGTTGTGAACCCCAGAGCCGACACCTGCAGTCGAGAGGTCATGAGACATGCGCACCTCAAAGATGGCGTGAAGCTGTCTCAAGAACGCTACCATTTCATTTGTGAGCACTTTTGGTCATGTGATATTATGCTAATGGGTTCATTCGAGGGTCGCTCTGATTTCTGAATGTTTCCGCACAAAGAATGAAAGTGTCGTGCTAGAGCAATGAAATTTTGCATTACCATATTCATTCATTACCACAGGGCGCTTAGGCAGAGGCTGAGAGGATGCCAGTTTGACTTGACTTAGAAGCGCACTCCTCAAACATCCCTTGTAAACCAGTGTCAGTGGCTTTTTATAGAGGCGTTCAAGTGTGAAAGGGTTGATCACTTGTTTAATGACTAACAACACATAGGAAGAGTCGGCTACCTTAAATGAACATTGCATGGGGTAGCGTGGCTATGGTGCCTCCATCCTTGTACGTAGGGGCTTTGGTGATGTTAAGTTAACTCTTGTCAACATGCATGCACAGTTTGTCGTAGACAGAATGCCGTCTGAAATTCTCATATACAGATTTGAGATCTTAGATCGCCACTGACGAATAGGCTATGTTTGCCGGCGCTTGATTGGTGTGCACAGTGTTCAGTTTTATTGTATCCATAATTTGAAAGGAAATCCAATTCCAGTTTACATCATCTCATCTGGTTAACCACCGTGAATTGTCAAATACCATAGCCCATTCATTGACAGACCTTTAATTTGCACACAAAAGTCTTCAAGAGGACTTCTGTTCATTTTGGAACCTTTTTAGATCGATTCTATAGGCTTTTGAGAGTGACGAGAGACCATTTTTGAAAAAATTGGTCAGTTGTGAATACCATTCAAGATAAATTAAAATACGAATTTCCTGCTCAGGCAGAATAGCTTGAAACTAGATGAGTGTGAGATTTCTTTCATGAGAAATGTTGAAAGATCTGCTCACTCGACAGCTCCCATTGTTAACAATAGGAGAGTTACTTTTGTCACGTCCCACAGTCTGAAATTGAACGTGAGATTAAAGCGAGATTTTGAACCTCGATATATCTTGGAATTAGCCCACAGCAAGCGTGTTGTCTAAAAATATGTTAGTCAAAAGGCGTATTTGTCTTTTGGGATGCATCCTACATCACCCGTTACTAGCTCAAAACAATCAGGTCCTCTTTCAGTTTATTATAATCATTTAGTATCAGTGATCGAGTGATCGCGATCAATAAAAGAAGCGTCAGTGAAAAATAACCGTGTTACTCCCTGTTGCTCCATCCAATTGAGTTATGAGACCACCAATAGCACCATGCATTTGAATTTGATGACAGCCGTTCAGGGACGAGTTCCGTGCATCCCTAATTTTTTTTTAATAGATACTTGATGCCCTTGGATGTTGGTACTTCATTTTTTGCCTCAATATTGTGTAGTAAATATATTTATTTTATAATTGTACATTTTGCACTATATAAATTAATAATAATTATTATTTATTTGCAGTTTCCGTGGAGTCGACAGGTGCTCTGCCTCCGGAAGCCTTAGTTTGTGAAGCCATTAATGTGCTCATGTCCAAATGCAGACTTTTTATCCGAGAAATTAAAGAAAACCAAAAAGACAAAGCTGAAGGTCAAGAACTCAAGTGAACGACCTTCACCTTGCAAAATCCCTCATTCATCACTTGTCCTTTCATTCTATACCTTCAATAAAAATCTGAAATTGCAATCTTCATGTGCCATTTTTTCCACTTTTCATGGAAATCTTATTAGGGGAAAGATTCATTGATTCTGTCTGATGTTGGAATTTCTAACATGGCACAGACCTCTTACCGGTTTATGCAATTCTGACGTGAGTCTTGCTTTCTTCGGCAGCACTGCGTCCCAGGTACATAGTATCTTTCGTCATTGGATTGCCCCCAAAGAAATTTAAATTGATCAAATTTGTTCGCTCGAGGGAACCCGCCACACAGCGTCTCAAACAAATACATTAATTGGCTCTCGATTGCTTTTAGAGTGAACTACAAACTTATAAATGTATGCAATGTGACTCTGCTCCGTCGTACTTATCTGACCTCTGACTTCATTCCTCCTATGTGCCCAATATAAATCTTAGCTCGCAAAATCACAACCTCTTGAAACCCTGCAACTTTTGTTTCAGGTGTTAAGTTGTGTTCCACAACTCGCACCTTTTTATTGGAACTCTCTTAACCAACAACTCCGCTCATTCACTTCTCTCGATATAGCAATCAAATAAATAAATCTTGAGAGTGGATATATCTTGTCTAGAGATAATTATTATGGGGCTTGTAATCTTGACTGTAAATTTTTATACTTTTGTATACTTAGGTGAAAAAAAATCGCAGCTCCTTGGTAATGCGAGCACCATATTCTGAATTTGCATATTGCATAAACACGAATTTTCGTGTGCATTAAGTAAAATCAATTGCACACATATTCTTGGAATTTGCAAGAAAACAAATGGAATTAACCTTGTTTAAATGGAGGAACAATCGACAAAGGATAAAAATAAAAATTCCGATTTTTATGGTCAGATTTTCCCAGTCCTTTGACTGACACGTCAATAACACATTAGAAGACTTTGGGTCAAATTTCTCGTTGCGACTCTCAACTCTGCCCTGTGGGATGTTGTTACAACCTTAAATCAGCTCTCTATCATTGGAGGAGATGGCAGGCGGCGAAGAATTACTAATTATAACTTCAGTTTATTCAATACATGTTCATTAATTTGGTGACAAATTGACGAATGTGTCAACCCACTCAACCATAACATTGCCATGAGTTCATTTTCCTCCTCTAAAAAGTCTGCGATTACCATAGCAACGTATGGGTGAGCACTGAGCATTATTTTGCTGTAATAATCGGATCTGGGGTCTTTTATGGGAAGCTGAGCTGAGCTGAAGCTGAGCTCCCCCCCCCCCCACCAATATCTTCCCTAGCTGAGCCGATATCAAAAGTTTCTATGCATCATGGTCAGTGGCTTTTCTCCCCTTTAGCACATCCCGTAAATATGGCTGTCTTGAACCAGTCCTAACCTGGAGCTCGCTGGATTTTCAGTCCTGTCGGTTTGCTGTCACTCTTAGGCATCCCGAACGGGGTCAATCCACGGTAGACTTAGTTTCTTCTGCTCGATGACGCATTTGTTGTGTGGTTGATTCACTGTATCCGATTTTTTGGTCTGTGACTCCTGGATCAACTGCACGCTCCAGAAGGCTTCTGGATACTACTCTTCAGGAATCCGCTAGCCTTCCCAGAGTGCAATTTTTTTGCAAAAGTCTGACTGCTTTTGAGTAACGTTCCAGTTAATTTTATTGTGTATCAAAAACATATTGTCATAGTGTACTCGAAAGAATGTTTACCGGGATTCACGGATTGGCTGCGAAATAAAAATCAAATTTTTATCATGAACGGTTTGAAAATGAAGATAATAGACGTATGCCCCGTGTAAAATATTATTGTAGACCCAAAAATGAATTAACTAATTATTAAGCCAATTATAGATCGTTATGTTTCTTTTGCACTTAAGTATACGTTATTCAGAATTCTTGAATTATGAAAGATATCACGGACAACGTGAAGATCTTTGTTTGATCAGTGATGTGGACTTTGTGAGGTGCTTCAGGAGATTAATTGAGGTCATTATACCGAGTAAGGGTCACCATATTCACAATGAAACATCAATATCACGAATCCATCATTGCACCGAGTCAGAAAATATGAAAACGACGGTGTGATCACCTGCTATTATTATGGACGTACATCCCTCAAGGTATTGGCCGGTGACGCGGTCTGTATTCATTGTAGATGAGACTCTATGGAGGCGACTGTGGTCTGATTTTGTGACGGTGATAAGAAGTTAACACAAGGATAAAGAGCAGAGTTACTTCAGTCATTAGGGTATTGTGAAGTGAGGTGTGCTACATAATACGCGAGAGCTAATTAGTAGGACGCCGGTATGGGTTTCAGGGTGCTTGTTGCGATTGACGGAAGCCAGTATTCGGAACAAGCTGTCAGCTGTGAGTAAAAAATATACACGATTTAAACACCCATTACAGCATTATTCTTCTTATCCACACTCCCTCTGTCTTTCTCTAAGTTAATTGCAGACCTACAATAAATTACCCAAAACGAACTTATTTAAACCATCCACCCAAACGACATACAAGTATGTAGTTCAGTACTTACCAGCCAAAAATCTAACCAATGCACCAATTGGCAATATCATACACGTCCTATTTAGTATTACACCCTAGAACTCATCCATCATCCAATCTACTCACCCGCCCGACTGCAACAACGACAATCAATAACCACCAAGTAAAAGAATGAAATTTAAAACTCACCAGCCAGCTTTGCATACCACCCCTCCAACCAACCCAGCAACCCAGCATATTGAATTCATGAATCACCCCCACGTCATCTGCCTCGGCATTGTGTCGTTTCAGGGTACCTTAAGAATGTCCATCTGCCCAAAAATGAAGTGATTCTTGCGCATGTTTCTGACGTTTCCTTCTTCCCCATGTTTGGCTTCAAAAGTGAGTGAACTTCTCATGGCGTTCTAATGAAACTGATAACTGGCCCAAATACGTTCGCGTAAGATTCTACATATTAATGCATAACGTATTTGTAGGTACTGAATCGATGGAATTATGGAAAGTTGAGCAACAGCAGAAGGAGGAAACGGTCAAGGCATTGGTCAAGAGAAACAAAGAGACGCTTGTGAAGTGTGGCGTGGTAAGTAATCAGTTGACAATCTATAGATAACACCGTGTCCATTAAAAGAGGGTTGCTATAGGGTACATGCTTTTAAAACTGCAATTCAGCCCTAAGTGTAAATTACTATATCTTCTTTCTGAAAGTGGGTCCATTAAAACCTTGTATTACCTGTTAAACCCGATGAGACTTACATGCGCGTGTAATACAAAGCAATCATCATGCACATTCCAGAAAGAAGTCGAATTCGTCTCGGAGACCGGTTCTCCTGGACCCGTCCTGGTAGACATTGCTGAGAAGAACAACGCTGACCTTATCGTTATGGGGACACGGGGCGCTGGAACCCTGAGTCGCACCATCCTCGGATCGGTATCCGATTACGTCATGCACCACGCCAAAAGCCCCGTGTGTATCTGCTCCCACAACCCCCTCCCAGAACCCCCTCCGACCGACTACTGGTCCGAGATGTTTGAAGGCGTGGCGAACACGTCGCAAGGGGCCGACGAGGATGACAATGCAGCACTAGGCATATTTGCTGAAACATAAAATGTACTTCTACTATTGCTAATTGTGTGTGTATATGTGTGTTTATTTCTTTTGAATTAATAACTATGAATTCGTGACTTACCGAGTTGTTTGTGTTTTATAGTTGATGATGAAGTTGGCATATCGGGTGTTGCAGTGTCAAGCAGAGATAAGCTAGATTGTGATAAGATCCCTGTACATTCCAAAGGTTTGTACATGCATGCACCCGTGCATGTATATCTTGAGCATGTAGTTTATATCGAACTCTGGGATTTAATTATAGCCTTTTGTGGGGTCAAAGGTCTCAATACATACTTGTGAATACAATGTAGTAAAATGACATCACTCGTCAAGTGTCTAAAGACCACCGAAGGCGTGCAGAACTTCTATGCCCAGATAAAGCTGTTGTACATAACTTATGCCGGCTATATTCAGCGTTCCCTTACTGAGGCTTACTCCATGCATGTACACATTTGTAAAACCTTACGATTTTCGTATTGATATCATATCAACACACACAAGGGTCTAAATTTGTACCTACTAGTATTACAAGCATATATACCAAAGATACATGTACTAGAAATTATATAGTCTTTGTATATACGTATATAAATACTAGTATTACATCATTTACATGCATTGTAATCTTAGCTTAGGTTGCATCGAAACACAGCAGCGCCTAATCCCCCCTTGTGTATTTTCCATGTTTGTACAATAGTGTAAGTCAGCCAAATTGCTACGTTATGATGTTGTTGGATGCGTTATGAATATTCTGATGATACTCATGAATATTCACGATTTGTTAACTCATGAATATTCATGATTTGTTTGGTTCTCGCGAGACCTGGCAAAAGTAATGGCTGCTTTGGAGGAAGTTTGTTTTCGTGTAGCAACTGCATAAAAATACTCAAAACCATGAACCTGGATTAATATATCGCACCAAACTCCCTGTATCGCCCCCTCCGTCCGTTCTAAACATATCAAATTCATTTTGTTTGTGTAAAATTCGGAATAATGACATAAACAGCTGTCTCGAAATGGAGATGGATGACTTCCAAGCCCTCTCGATTGAGAGGTCAATACAGAGCTTCAAGGTAATCACTTATAATATAATTAACTTAATTAACACTCATGAGGTAATCACATAATATACATCTTAATTAACACAAGATCTGTGCTTCATTTCTCAGAGTTATCATGCTGTTGACATTAAAGAGCATCATTGATTTTGATTACATTAGACTTAGAGTCTTAGACGCCTGTACTCAGTAATGTACACTGTAGTACTGTGCTCAGTGGTACTAGCCTAACTAGGCTGTACAACTACATGCACCATGCATTTACCGTATAATATTCCAGTAATCCACACAACTTAAGTTTAAGTAACTTGAAATTCGTGAATAATTTCACAATTGAACCAATCGTACTAGCGTTATAACGAGGATGATCAATTTATTCAGATATCATGTCATCCAACCATAAACACATTGACTCATAACAAAATGACAATTGTAATTTTAAACTAGCTTATTTAAATATTGATGAATCAAGATCATGAAGATGCAGGGCAAAGTACAACCAAAATGGCTTTATTTAAGATGAATAAAAAATAGCTGATCGTGGCTTGAACTAGTAAAACAATGAAAATAGCAATAGATCCCTAATCACGCTACTGAGAGGCAAGCCAAAACCATTTGATGAGAGCTAACCAGGCATATATGTCCCTCTGTAATGAGTGTGTGTGCAACCACCTGGATTGAAATTGAAATGAGCCGACTCATCACTACAAAATCACTGAATGTTTAGTTTACTTTTTTCAAAATCTCAAAAGGCTTCAAAGAGGTTTACAAACAAGCAACCAAACAAAACGAACTATAGTACAATTATAATTAAGAGAGGATATGAAATCAGCATTATGAGGTATGCATATAATCATATATGATGGAGAACTTGATTGTATTATGTCGTTACTACTAAGAAATGCTGTTATTAATTGATTAAAAATCATTTTTGTTGATTGACAAATCAAAATGTCAATTCCATATTGTCTTAATAATTTTCCTTTGTTATTTATTCCAGTCTGCAGAAGAGTTAGAACGACTAACAGTTGACGAGCGCCTCTCTCCGATCGAGAGAGCAGTCTACCTTCTAAGGTGAGCCTTGTAATAGTATACATGCACTCATAATCTCATATCAATCAGCATAGGCATTCTTATTTCTTGAAATTTTCTTCTTTTTCTCCACCTTCTGACTCCAGTTCTCTATTGAAGAATAATCAGCTGATCTCTGATGGTAAATTGATTCAAATCATTTGAGGTGCTTTCTTGCATGGATGGCCAATGTTATGTTTTGGTGCTGGCGTAAATGACCCCTGAATGACCCCTGAATGTCTCACCCCCGTCCCTAGCATGGTGTTTGGGACCCTCGTCATTGGTTAACGCTTCATATTGCATGCTAGTTCATCATGAATATTTAGATCTCAAATTTGCATGGTTTGCATGTAGCGGTTGTGGTGAATACAAAATGATGTCTTTTTGTGGTGGCGGCAGATTTAATTTCTAGCTTACTATCCTCGTCCTTTGTCATAATAACATTTTTCATTCATATATTCCAGATTGCTCAATTTTCTTCTACATATTAGTTAAATCTTTGAATATTTTCTTGATAATCATAAAATCATGAAATATAATAATCCAAGCAATCGTATCCATGGAGTGTTTTTGTTTTCAATTGTTCCAGTACTTCACGTGCATCTATTCTTAGTTTTGTTGTGCCCCCCAAAAAAACATTTTTCCGGCCGCAAAGAGACTCTTGACGTATTTAAATGCTGCGGTGTACTATAAGGACTTACCGCCTTCAAACTGACGCCTACAACTCAGAGCTTTGTTTGCTCAGCTATTTTGGGCCACTTCAAGAAGTGTCGTTGAATTATACCGGTGCGTGTGATATACTGTCGCCAATATATTACAAATTCACGATTTTTCATTCATTTTGATACATTTTAAAGCCAGTGACATTATACCTGACTAAACACTTGAGCTCTGTAGATAATTATGATCTGATTTCTTTAATTCTCCATCCCTTTGATAATCAAATTGTAAATAAATTAGGGCTCTCAAGCTTAATATTGTTGTTCATGGTCATGTCTATGAATTGAATTGTGGACCAATTAGTAAAATAAATTATAATAAATTAGAATATCATTGTATAGCGTATACTGAGTCAATCGATTGCCACAAAGGAGCTTGGAATTTCGTTCGCAACTCACTTTTAGGCGTTTAGATGGCGAACGTATTGAACTTCTTGGGAACTAGAGAACGAGACTTGAATGCTAAAAATGCATTATGCCAATCAAGCACAAAGGAGAAACCGATTGAATTATAAACACTGAACATGCACTGAATGAACTTTCACCTCTGAACCTACACCCAATTGAGGCTTCTGTACAGATATTAGGTAGGTACATGTAGTTATAATTAATAGATTAATTATACAGCTCAATTGTGAAATCCTTAACATTAGTACATCAACTGTTTTTAGGCATTTGTAACTTATTATAAATAACTATAATTATATTAGATTATGCGTGAGGCTCATTCATGAACGTTTAATTCATCGTGTACACAATATGAGCTCGTTTCTTAGTGCAGGGTAACGGCATTATGCCTCTCTTCCCTGTCCAATCAGCGTTGAGCTCACATACCACTCAATACAGTTATGCATGAATGCATGAATTGTAGTCAGCGGTACGGGAATTCTCATTGGTCAATTCATACTTATAATTGCTTTCTACTCGGGACTTCTGCTTTGTTCTCGACTGAAAATTCATATCTTTTTTCAAGTGCAAAATCGACTGGTAATCGGATTCAATTTATGGCTGCTGGTTTTATTACTGGCTGTAAACCTGCTTTTTCGTTGAACGTTACTTACATTAGTTTCATGATAACCATCTCGTGATACGATCGGGCTTTGACTCTTTTTTATTTATTTATTTATTTATTTTTTTTTACTTTTGTATTTTATTATACAATACATTGTATAAATAAACGTTTTATTAATTAAAATACGTGTGTGGCACAATAGACACAATTAAGGGATTATGGACACAAAATGCTGGGTTGTTATGTTTTTTTTGGACACAAAATGGCGGATCAATTTGTATACTGTTGATTTTATGATATCGTGAACTTAAAGAACATTTTGTGAAAGTGTAAACACTCCCATTTGAACTTTGAGGACTTAAATGCCACAATTGCATTCTCTTTGGTATTATGTTATTTGGCAAGCACTTCACTTTAGATCGCCATCGGGATGCACTATTTTTTCCCCAAATGACCGCTCGGTGATTTTCTCGCCAAAACTGGACAAACAATCTGAATATGAGTCACGATGCATATTTTCTTGTGACCCGTTTCAAAGTTCTTTACTCGAGATCTCCATATAGCTGTCATTCGTATTATATCGATCCAGCGTCAACTTACTTACTGCAGTATACAGACTGTTTATACTATTTTAATATTTTAATATTTTATTGTTATACTTATTGTTTGGTATAATAATACTGCAATGTAGAGATTGTTTATACTTGTATACTTATTTTATTGTTATACTTAATGCTTGGTATAATAATAATTCGTTGATCTGTCTATAAATCATGTCGCAGCTTCTCTTGATGTATTGGAAAGCCAGACTTGGCAATCAGCCAAGATCCCCCCCCCCCTCTCCCCCCCTCCCATGACGTAACATCATATGCCTCAATGACGAATATACTTTTTTCCTCGGCCGCTCTGAGCGTACCTCTTTCGTTACATGCAGTGGATATGATTTTGTTCTGTTCAACCTCGTGCTTCTCCCTGGTTTATTGGTCGATGATTGGTTTGCGCATGCGCGGAACCGCACCAGCAGATAACTTATCTCGTTCAGAGTGACCCTCACGCCTCAATCGATGTTAGCATTGAGGAGGCTGTGTTCATAATATGCCTCCGTCATTTCGGGCGAAACTGTATACGATTTCACCCTTCTGCACTCAGTAACCGTGTCATCAATTTTCCATGCGACGCCGTCTGCTGTTGACCACTGCTTTGTCCACTCTTAATCGACTGACCATTACGACGGTCACGGTCTCGCTAGCTCCGTTTTGTCTCATTATTCGCTTCGGGGCGATTTCTTTGCAATTTTTTAAATATAACGGGCGTCTGCGTACGCACGTGGCCTTGTACCCACAGAGTGGACCGCAGTCGGCTATTATGCTAATGAGGCTGCGGATTGTAAACAGAGCGATGCTGCTGCTGCTGCTGCTGAGCGCCTTGAGTGAAGCGGGATCTCCGGCTGAATCATCGCGCTGTTCGCCATCCCACTCATTCGAGTTGCGCAGCTCGCCGTGTTTACATCTCGTTCACAGCACAACATTAGCGCGTGCAGTGCCCACATGAAGGACGCCATGGCGTCTTCTTCCAGGATACCTACGCTGTCGCCAGCGCAGCCGACGCCGACGCCGCCGCCGAGCCGACTGCCCGCCCCGCGTGTCTCCCGGACGAATCTGCGCTCACCCACGGGCCTCAGCCGGGAGTCCTCTCCGGCGGGTAAAGCCCGCAGCGCCAGTGTCAGTGACCTCACCAAAGCGTGTCATTCTCGGATACCCAGTCTCCACCACAACACAGCCGCAGTGGTCGGCCATCGCAAACTGGTCGTGGATGAATTACCCACGCAGATCCCTCTGTTGTCGTCCAAACAACGCTGTTCTAGTCTTCCCTCTCTCGCTCCCCCGAAATCACGCATAAGTCCGCCGAAGATTACCCTCAGTGACTGTGGGGGAGTGACGATCGGGGGCACGGGAGGGCTTATCAGTGAGGGTGGAGGAGAGTCCCTCAGCCTCCTGGATTCACCCAACTCACCCTCTCCTCCGATTTCCCCTCAAGAACTGAAATCTTTGCCTCATCCGTGGATTCTGGATGAGAACGAGGTTGATGAAGACATTCGCAATAACAATCGGGAAATACAATTGGATAACATCACAGAAGTTCAGTGGCCATGTGCAACGTAAGCTATATCCACGTGCATTATAATTATTAAGTATAATTAGTATCAAGTACCCCAGATGGCATTTGTCATGTGTATATACACAGCTAAGGAGGATGTCTCCATTACTCGCTTCATAAACTTCATGAAAGAATATATATCATGGTTTTTCTATGAACTTCCACTAAAGTTGCTTTAATTTGCATTCAGTCTCCAGCCAGGTATCTAATGCTAGTTGATATAACCAAGGTTGCACTGCGTGTGTAGAGTTTATATGCAGTGTACGTCAGTAGCTATAAGTGCAGCATGCAGAGCCAAGGGTAGGGTTAGAGCCCCCCTGTGCAAGGGTTACACCTGCAAGCGATGCAGCTCAATGCTCTGCTCTGTAAATTAACGCTGAGAGAACATCTTATATCAGGTGGTCGGAGATAAATGTTAGCACACCTCAGTTGTTTCTATTATGAGGGGGGTGTTTCAAGGGGGGGGGGGGCATCCGATTTCACAAGTACTCGCCATTTCTTGTCATATCACTCGGAGTACTTTGTCAGTACTTAATAAAGTACTTGAAATAATATTTAAATCTGTGAATGAAGCATTGTGTTGACTCTCCCGAGAATTTTTTTTTTTTTCTTCGCCCGACGTTGCCATGGAATCAGTAACCGTAGCAACGCGCGCAATGAGCGACAAGCAGCGCATTTTCTGTGAGGAAAAAAAAAAATATCAGAAGGAAAAATAAACGTTTTTGCTAAGCGTCTTCTGTTGGGAAAATGATGAATTGTAGAGGAATTGGTGCTGGTTTTAGCGAGCGCCTGTTCTTTTTCGTAATTAATGAGCGTCCGCTAAGTTCTCTTATCATTCTGCCGGTTTTTGGCATGTTTTTCCGATCACGTGACCAGACCCCCCTGCGACGTTATGACAAGTGCCAGCATCCTGTGTGCGTGATATCACAACAAAAAGTGATATCATTGCCGCCTGTGATAACAATATGATATCTGTGTCGTATGCGGGCCAATACAATGGATTGCATAAGTCCGTTGCTATTCGGCAGATTCTCAAACACCTTGATTTGATCGCACGCGCTAATTGTACTCGACAAGTGCGCGTATCGATACTTGGTTCACAGAATGCGTAACAAATATACTCGCCTCCGTCCTCAGCTGTTCTGTATAGACGGGCGCTACAAGTTCGCTTATCGGTGATTTGCTGTTTTGTTTGCAACGAGATGTTTTGGTTTGGTTGAAGGAGGTTTCTTCTTCTTGTTCTGCGGTGCATGGCAGATGGCTGTGTTGTTCGTGCTGCTTACGTAATAAGGGGGCTTGATTCCCTGATTAATTGCTCGGCATCTGGGCCACTTTGATGGCTAATTATCGTAATTAATTTTGCCAAAGTACTTCAAGTGTTGTGGAGGATCTTGAGACTGCCATTGTGAATTGTTTATCTTCCTTATTGAGTTCAAGTGTCATAATTGGCTGAGTACGATAATGTTGGTTCTTATAATTACATGTATACGTAACGTTTATAGTTTAGAGAAACGCAATGAATGGCAAATGTCAATAAAAGTGATTTAGTGATTTAGGCGATTAGTTTTCGTTTGGCAACATTCCAAATATTAATTTTTTGTTTACTAATAAAAAGTAGTAATTTGCACATGGATCCAGCAACCCTTGTTAATTTTGTTTTTGTTTAGCTAACTAAATTTTAATAAATTAAAAAGCAAATCATTTAATATTTACTTAATGGGCACAATGACTGCATTTTGTTCTCCTCGCTGTAAAAGGATTCGCTTAGAAATCGTTTTTGTTGCTCGTACAACGCAACAACCATCTTTGATATTAAAATAATGACAAAATTATGCCAATTATCCGAACACGTAGCTAGGGTTTTTATTGGCAGAGTGCCAATTATTGCTTGAAATCATAATTACATCCGCGAATACAAGTACGCGTATCCTGAGTATTATGTTTTTATATCCGCGTGAAATATAACTTTAACCACCGCCCGTGTAATGTACCGTTGCTTGTGAAGTAGCTTTGTTGCTTTGTGAGTGATGGCGTCTGTCTTTCCCTTTCAACTCCGCGAATTATTCCTCTTCTGCGAGGATTCCTCTCGTTTCGGTGATTGCTGATCATTCAGGGCTATGGCTTATGATTTATGATTGAACAGCCACCTACCTCCTCCTACCTCCTCCTACCTCCACCTATCTCCTGCTATCTCCTCCTCATACCTCCACCTACCTCCTCCTCCTACCTCCACCCTCCTCCTACCTCCACCCACCTCCACCCTCCTCCTACCTCCACCCACCTCCACCCTCCACCTATCTCCTCCACCCTCCTCCTACCTCCACCCATCTCCTCATACCTCCCCCCATGACGTGGTACTTAACCCTTGACGTATGCATAGCCTATCAAGATGCTATTAATTCAGCTCATTCCGCCTCTGACCACAGAAATGCCATTATCATTTCATGCAACGTTCATTCCTGCACCTGTTGACCCTTTCACATCACAATTTGCTTAAACCGCACATTTTACAAGTAATTTTCTTGCAATTATTCTTTTCTTGTACTGTTTTGGTTTTTTTTCAGTTCTGGTCAGGAAGTACAGCGAACCAGTGTGATCACATCGCTACCGGAATTACTCGAACAAAACAATGCAGACTGCATGCGACGAATTGTCCCCAAAATCAGGGTTAGTCTTTAATAAAAAATTTTAATAATATTTATAATTACTGTGTTCTCCGAATTCTCAACAACAACAAAAAGGAGGGGGAAAAAGTGACAAAAAAAGTATATGTTTTGAATAAGATTAATTGTACTTTGTATGTTGGTCAGTTGTCAGAAATAAGATATTTTTATTTATATTAAATTTCTCCATGTGGTTTCCATCATAAAGTTCACTGAAAGGACATCTGATCAAACCAGGCAGAAGTGAAGATTCTGACAGCAGACGTTTCTCTCACATTTTTCTGGAGTTCAGATAGAAAATATTTAATTTTTGAATTGATTCAAGTACAACAATATCCAGGGTTCGAAACTTGATACAATGCTGTTATATGTTTGCTCGCTATAGTGAGCTAATAGCTATGAATACCTGTGGCTGTTGATCCAAATATAGCTCCAATTTCCTCCTTGACATTCACCCGATCAGCCTCTCGGTCGGATTTACCTCTCATCATCTGGTTCAGCAATCTTGTAAACGAAATCATGAGTTTTGGGCCAGAATCAATATTTAACATGGATTGTTGATTTGTTTTGTTATAATATTAGGTGCAGCATGGCTACGAGATGGAATGCATGTATATAAATAAACATGATAAAAAAAAATAAGTGAAAAATAAATTCCTTTTTTACTTTAATAGTATATATTTTGTTATCTGTTTATATAAGAATGATGAGATTTAATTATGGCCACATGCACTAATGAGAGGCTCAGTTGCTAGTAACTGGAGTGGCTTCATGTTGATCTCATCTCGCAGTCGGATTCCCATCAGCGATGTATAACTTTTTACGATTCCTCTTTGATCGGCCCCAGATACACTCCCCCCTTCATCTGCGATGCACATGTGCTGCCGGAAGTAGTATCCTGGTGAAGGTCTCTCCCACCCATGCTCCGTACTCCTCCATGAAACTCTATTTTTGTATATTTTTATATTTTCTCAAGTGTTTCAAGAAGTTCTCTTGAAGTGTTGACGAGAAATGTTGTCGTTTCCTGTATCACTTAATGAATAATGAACCATATTTTGTGCATTTTGAGACTCCTGAGTCTATCAATTAGTCATTTATTTGGCCGTCAATCATTGATAATCATTGAATCATTTCATCACTCACAGGAGGTGCTGCATGTGGCACAGACAGAGATGCAGTTTGCAGCTTGCGGGGCTTTCCTACACATTCTCAAGAAGGACCTCGTTCCCCTCAACAATTACTCCCAGACGTTCCTCCAAACCATCCTCACAAGTCTCGACAACCGAGATCCTGGTCAGTTTCTCCGCTCAATCTGCTTGACCTTCGTGAACTCTGCTGCTTTCGCATAGAAGTCTGTAATTAAAATAAAAAGTGTTCATCTTGTATTGTAATTGAATTCATATTCTTATGGGATATTCCATAATTCCAAGCTTTCCCGCATTCCATTCTGATCGTCTTTTGGTTCCACATTGGGATTTTTCTTGATTTTTCTTTCTGAAATATCAGAGGAGAAAACAGCTGTGATTTATTCCAACACATTGTTCAGTAATCAGCAGTTGTTTCCAGTGCTCAGAGTTGAATCCATTTGTATCTTTTTGTCTGTGTGAACTCATATGATTTTGCTAGTTGGCTATTAGTCGTGGCTTTTAAGTGACTAATCGCCTTCCACTGTTATCAGACTACATAACTCTTGTGCTGTTTTTTTTTTTTCTTCTTCTTGTTTGACTGATAGCTTTTCTTATCACTTTCTGTTTTTTCTTTTTTCGTTCTCTTCTGAGATCTGCGTCTCAGTAATTGTTCTTTTGCTTTTGGAAATATTTTCTTTCGCGATGGAATGCCCAAGCAACCACATTTTAAACGAGCTGTGAAAACCACAACATAACCACAGCATAACCACAAAGCACGTGCAACTGTCATTAAGATGGTTACATGCATATTCGGAGATTTAACTTCCGTTTTCACTGTTGGTTTCTGTGTGTACAGGAAGCCAATTGTCATGAAGACATTTTGGATGTTCATTTCATCAGCTGACGTCATCGCCCGGAGTGAATGACGCTCGTCAAGTCATATTTCCTATGAGGGGAATTCCCCTTCAATCTGAACTCTGAACTTTGTGATTTTAATGCCTCATGTTTAATGATGAGAGGGTAGTTGCTTGTTTATAATACTTTCTGCAGGATGCAATTTGAGTAAACCTTCATTCCTGTAGTTGGAGGGTTATTTGCCAAGGTCATTTCCATCATAATGTATTTTACTAGTATGCATCTTAAATCACATCTGTGTTTACGAATGCTTGATGTTGACCTTTTGACCATGGGTCAAGCGCTTCCAGATGACCTTCTTGTTTGGTCAAAGCGGTCATTGTTTATCTTGTTGATTCTTCTGTTTACTCTCGCCTCGTTTTTTTCGTGGTAAACAATAACATGAGCAATCTGGAGGGCCTCACTCGATGCTACTCCAGGCTGCTATCGTCGATTGAAATAGAGGTACTGCACTTGATGCTAAAAACTATTGGGTGTGAATCTGGTTGAGTGTTCTGTGGGGAGATGTGTGATATTTTTAGGGGATAAAATCAAAATACCTTTGCATGATGTAAGACCATTTTGGTTGTCCTTATAGCGAATGTTTTACAGACATAGCATCTGCTTGGTTGGACACTCTGCTTGATGTGATCGACCTGCTTCCTAAGGATATCATCAAGAAAGATGTACGACAACTCAAACCAACGATCTTAATGTCTTCTTCATTTTCTGCTCTCTCGTCCAAAGGTTTTAACCATCGCCATATCCAAAGGTCAACTTTCCCAGTCCGTCCAATCGCGTCTGTCGTGTTGCAAAATTCTGGGTAAAATCGCCACCAAGTTCGAACCTTTTGTGTAAGCAAGTGATTCACCTGTAATCATGTGAAATCAAAAATGATTCGTTTAATACAGGATCAAGAAAGATATTCTGCCGATCGTACAATCTCTGTGCCAGGATGTGGAATACGAGGTCCGAGGCTGCATGTGTCGTCAATTGGATGCTGTCGCTCGGGGATTAGGGTTCGTTGATCGGAGTTAACTTGACGCGTTTATAACGACCGCTGATGCAGGTTGGAGCAGACGAAATGCGCCATTCTTCCAGAGTTGGTAGAATTAACTAACGACGAGGAGAGTTATGTGCGATTAACCGGTTTAGAAACTGTGGTGAATATTCTGAGTTTGCTCGATGACGGTTCGTAGACACGGTTAAGTTGATCCTTTGATGGCTGTCTTTTTTTTTCATTCCTGTACAGAAACCCGAGTGAACACAATTGTTGCTCTTGTTTGCAAATTCTGCACCCAGGCTCTGAGTAACAAAGACTCAACGTTATCAACAGTGTCGAAACTATTTGGTAAACTCACTCACTGTCTTTCAGGTAAGCATTTCAAATTTCATATCAGATGTCTGATTGCATTATTAATTAATAAATCAATTAATAAGGGAATCTCAACGATGAACAGCGGCGCTGGTTCATAGATTATTATAAGAAATTATGTCGACTCGGTGACACAGACTCTAAAAAGAGCAAAGATGGAGATGAGGCGTCTCCCAAAACGGTGTGTTATTAGTTTTCGAGGCTTTGGATCGTGTTGTCTAATTTATTCATTTGTTATCGCAGTCGCAACCTCCGATGATGCCCATGCTATGCCCTCTTGACACAGGGGAGGACGAAGAAGAGGACGAAGCCGTTGAGTGCCGCAGAAACGCTGCTTATAATTTTCCCGTAAACGCTTACAAACTGCGCATATTTTATGTATATATATTATGATTAATTTTATGCAGGCAATGGTTATGTTTGTTGGAGCGCGGCAATTCAAAGCAGAACTCCTTCCCACGATGACTCTCTTCGTCGAGGATCCCAACCCTCGAGTGCGGAAAACCATCGCGCACTGTCTTCACGAGGTCGCTGACCTCTTAGGGAACCACGCTCACCTGTTGTTACCTGACCTCATTAGGCTGCTGCATGATGAATCCACAGAGGTACGATTTAAACCCTGTTGACTTTCTCGCAAAGTCTTTTTCGCAGGTGCTTTCTGGGGTCCTCTCTCATCTACCTGAAGCTCTGCAACTTTTGGCCAAATCTAGCGTCTCCACTGAGAAGCATCAGAACTCGTTTCTGGACGTCATCCCTGCCATCTTAAGTTGCGAGGGCGTGGTCTCCACGTGCAACAACTGGCGTCTGCAGCAGACGTTCATCACGCACCTGGTCTGTCTGCCGTCCTGCTTCCCTTCCAGCCACATCTACTCCAAGTTCATTCCTCTCCTCTTCAGAAAACTCCAAACCGCGGTCAGTTATCACGCATCATAACGCACTTATTTTCTGGAATCACAACGCACTTTGAACGTTATGATTGATTGTATTATTGTCGTTGCAGAGAGCGCACCCGGTGAAGTACGCCTCGTGTCGCAGTCTGATGATTCTGCTTCGGCATAACCAACGCTCGGAGCAGCGGCAGGACATGTGCCACCGCATCACAGAAGGTACGTCATCAGATTGCCAGTGAATGCTCCGTCTAAACGATTAGCTGTGATCAACGACTGATCTTTCGCACGGTTCATTTGATATGCATGAAGAATAATAAAATTATTACCAACTCAGAATTTTAGAAAATGTCTACTTGGGAGATCGTTGGATGTTTTGAGGAATTCTCTTAATGGCTGTTTTGGGAACGTGTTTACTCTGCTTGAAAATAATTTTGGAATAAAATAATTTCTGCCAGCAAAATTGACTACATGCATCACAGAATTCATTATCTTATAAGAGTATTTTTCTGGAGAGAGAAAAAAATATACGCTACACATCAGTCAAAAAAATCTCTAAATTCTTGTGCTGCATTTTATTTGTATACATGAGTGTATACATGAATACATGTATTTGGATATTATTAGCAGTGCTAGACAAATCCCTAATTATTACTTCATTCTACACAAGCCTACTGTGCAAAATCGCGACTCAGCTGCGTAGGCCCGCCCCACCCCTTTAGGCCCCGCCCATTTTTAATTTATGCCGCTCAGATCGAGGCTGCTTCAGATCCACGTGACTTATCAAGGCGCGGAATAACAAGCATTGCACGCAACCAAAGTTGCAAAACTTAACTATTATTTGGGTGAACACAAAAGAAATGACAATTTTAGTTATTCAATCTTCGCGCTATGCTGTTTCCAACTTCGCATCGAGGCAATGTTGATAACCATTGTATGTGAAAAATCAGACCAAAGATTTTCAAGGTTTTTTTTTCTCAATCCGTGGCACAATTTATTTAATCGTGCAACTTATGTACAGAACATAACATAAATACGAAATAATAATAATGTTATGTACAAATGAATGAAAGTACTTAGCATGCAAAGTAATGAGTGAAATTCACTAACGAAATGACTGAATTCTCACGGTAGTCCTCCATTATCCTGACTCCATCTGCTTTTGAGCCATTTCTTGATCTGCTCCGGTTCGATCCTTGTACTTGCACTCAGCTGCCTCAGTTCGTGTTCCAAGGGGACCGGGAAGAATCGGTGGGTCGCGTACCAGGCCCTCAGCTGATCCAGGCCCGTTTGGTCCGGGGCTGCATAGGGCGCTGCTTGGCCCGCGGCCCGCGCCTCCCGTCGGCGCTGGAGGGTCTGCGCGCGGCGAGGGTGCATGGTGTTGTTGAAGGGCAGGGTGTTCTCAGTGCGCAGGCGCTTGTTGGAGAACCACTTCCGGACCTGCTGCATGGTCACACCGCCGTCCTTGGCGAACTTGGCCACGATGTCTGACGGCGGGTAGGGATGGTCGAAGTGATCCGTGTACCAAGTCTCCATCGCGGAGGTCAGCTTTGGCGGCAGGCTGTACACTTTGCGGGCGGGGCGCGCACGTCGGCTGGGCGGGGTGTCTCCGCGCGCCGTCGAGTCGGGAGAGGCCCGGGCCAGTGGTGGCGATGCCCTAGTCGGGGAGGCCCGGGCATGCGAGGCCTTGGCCGGGGAGGCGTGAAAGTTCTGGGTCGGTGGGACCCGTGACACTGAGTCCGGAGCTGGAGAGTCCTTGGGAAGCTGCGGGAAGTCGGGACTGCCGTATCCACTGTCGTTCTGCTTGGCTCCTCCCGGTGGCGTCAGCGTCCTCTCAGGGGGCGCATCCGGGAAGAGCCTCTCAGGGGGCGCATCCGGGAAGAGCGGCGGGGGCATCGCAACCACGGGGCGCATCGGGGGCTTGATGGGGCTGACCTCCCAGGGCCTCACGATGCGAGGCGGGGCGGGAGAGGCTCCAGGGCGGGCAATTCCTGGAAAGATATCGAGAGGCAGCGAGTACATACTAGGAAGTGGGGGCACCCGGTCAGACATAATAAGCTAAGAAAATGCTAAGAAATTTACAATCAATTCCAAAGAGCGAAGAAATTCAAATGGAATTAAATTCCAATACTTTGGTCAGAACTTAGCAAAAATATGAGAAATAAAAAATCGAATTCACGCGATAAACACACCTTGGTTCTCCATGTATAAATATCCACGAAAGTTGAATGTGCGAAAAGTTGCAGAGATCGAAATGTTGAATGTACCTCTCTCCGTAGATCATCTCCCTTTTAAACCCCTGGGATTGGCGCGCTCCCGTGTCAATCTCTGAGTAACAAAGGCGAGCTACACTCAGAGGTGTGAATGCGCTTGCTCCGATCGCTTCCCGCTAATTGCAATTAGCCCAGAGCAGCCTGCTCGACCACAACAATGGATCTGAAGGCGACGCCTCAAATTTTATTTATAGATTTATTTAAGACCAACTCAGATGAAGCTTAACTCCCCTTGTGTTCATTTCCGTTATATGCAACGATTTCTTATCTTTTGAGTTTGTATGCAACTTATCACGATTTTAGTCTGAGATTTTTGTTTAATGAAAAAAATTCTATATAGCGCTTTTCTGTTTGTCAGTCTGCCTGCCCGTCGTAGCGAAATTTGTTGGCGCGATAGCTACTTGAATACACGGGCGAATTTCACCAAACTACACAGAGCCATGGACATTTTGGTTTACCATCTCAGATTAAAATTTTGAGGTCAAGGTCAAAGTGATTTTCTAAAGTTTCAAACGGGGTCGGCCCTAGCTCGTTCATTATTTGAGCTACGGCTTTGTAGTTTACACCAAATGATTTAGTGCAACAAGATGTACAGCAAAGCACAGCACTATAACGACGCTGGGATGCACCGTTCTTGCGTAATTTTGCATAATAGTAATTACGATATACTCTAAGTTCAAGGTCATGATGATAATTAACGCAATTAATTGCATCGATTGATGATTATTTCGAATTTTGGGAATTTTATTATTCTTCTTAGTAGAGTGAAGCGTATCAGCATTGAACTCGGAATTTGTTTAGACTGCGTTTCGTGTGCAGTTTGCTAATTGTTTGTTCTAGTATATGTATATAGTTTTAGAATATTATTCGATATTAGCAGGACAGAATCATGTACAATATATATTTAATGATTATGCATGTAACATATTCGGTATATATATTTGCATTATTATTTTTAATTAAATTCGCCTACACTCGAGTAATCGCTGCTTCGGGAGTCGATTCAAATGGAGAGTGTTTAATGCAATCAATAACATCGAGTAGCGAGCGATGTTTGACACTTTGGCAGCCGTATTTGACATCTCCATTTTGACAGCTCGACTGTCTCGAACGCTCGCGCTTTTCGTTGGCTTTAAGCACAACTTCTGCTCTCAACTTCTTCATGAGTGGTCACCATTTAAATATACTCATAATTATGTGTACCTAATGTGATGTCGGCGGAATTTACGACATTTTACGCTGAAATATTGCGCTGATTCGTGTCTCATCCTGCATAATGTTGTTCTATTTTAGAAACATTCAAACCGATCAGTGATTTTTCCCGTCGATTCTCAGTTTTAAAAAGATGAAAGGTGCGAAATCGGCGCTTTTGTCGGCGTATTTCGTTTCGTTTGTTCTGGGATGCAATCAAACGGAACGATCGACTCGAAAGGGGCGGAGCTTAATGCCTGCGAAACGAACGCTAATTTCGCTTTGTTGAATTGTAAGTAGGCGCCTTGTCATTCAGTAGGTTATTATTTCCGTGTGGGTGTATCACTATACGTGAAACTGACAGAGTGCAGGTGATTTCCTCTTCTCTCTCTAAATAATACCCTAGAATGAATGACGTTCAGAGGAAAGTTTAACTCGTTTCAAATGCTCATGTATTTCGCGTGTTGATTTTCAGATCTGTGCCATGCCAACAGCTACCTCCAGCGCGTTCTCTTCATCGAGATCTGCGCTCTTGTGCTGGAGTTGTACTCGCGGGCGTTCTTCAAGGAGCACTTCTTTGAGAGCCTCCTCGAACTGACCATCGATCCAGTGCCCAATGTCCGCTTGAGGCTGTGTCCACTGCTGCCTCGCCTAAAAGCCATCATCCGCATGCCGGCTGAATGCCAACTCTTGCAACAACTGGAGGCGAGCGTCCGCAAGTTCCTTTGCAGTGAGCGCGACCGTGATGTGAGGGCCGCTTTGGAGAAGTCCGTCATGGAGCTGGACCGGGTGCCTGTGCTCATGGAATCGGTATGTGTTTCTGGATGTGTTTCCGTTTGACGTGAATGTGTTGTGCAGAAGCGAGGTTGCGTTGAGGAGGATGAAGCCGACCAGCGAAAGGAAGAAGAGGAGCTGCTGTTGATTGAACTTGTGAGTTGTCATTCAGTCATTATGCATTTAATTCTTTGTCTCACTCTCCAGGAGGAGAAGGAAAAGAGAGATGAAGAGCTCAAGTCGGCTAAAGGAGAACGCAAAGCAAAAGATGGCTCCAAGAAAGACTCAAAGATCCCAGCTCCGTCCAAAGCTCGTAAGTTTTTGCGTCTTAATTTGGTGCATAGAGGGTTTTCTTGTTTTGTTGTACAGGGAGCAAAATTCCATCATCTGGCATGCACAGCAAGAACGCAGCAGGTCGCGTGGAACGCAGCGGCTCCATTGGAAGCAATGCCTCCTCAACCACATCGTCCACCTCCTCACTCTCAGGCAAAGCAGAACGATCTACAGCAATTAAACGTCAGTGAAATTGGTTTCTTCATCTTTATCTTTACAAAACCTTCAATTTGAGATGTTGGTTGCCAGGTGTTTCTGTAAAAATTAAAAATAAATTCTTTTCTTCCATAGCTGGCAGCAGTAGTCGCTCAAAGTCTTCCAAAGATGGCCGCTTTAGCCCTCCAGGGTCAACAACCTCAAAGTACGTTTGTACTTTTGTGGAGTTGTCGCTATTATGCTTACGTATTGTATGCTTCTCGTATAAGGCCTTCAATTCCTGTGCATGTATGTTGTAGCATGAATTGCACTTCGTCCCTTGCAGATTGCGTCATGGCTCAGCGAGTTCTCAGTCGAGCGGATCTTCGTCTTCCATCATTTCCAGTTCTGGATCACGTAATAGACGCAGTTCATTAGGTACAATGCATGGCCCAGTGCAAGGTAGGCGGCCTCACCATTCAGACGCCAGCAACTCCCCTCTCCTCGCTTTTGTGCTCTAATCAACTGCTTTTTTTAATGCTACTTCATATTCACTACTCACTTTTTACTAATGCTAAATTGTACAATTGTTGATATTTATTGTGTTGAAATTGCAGGCATTTTAACTCATCTGAGCTTCTTTACATCTGTGACACAGACTTTTGTAACTATTCTAACGTAAATGACATCGTTTTTTTGTTGTGGGGAACGAGGTTTGGAGTTTCACTACAAGATAATATTGATCACTTTTTGCCATAATTTTTCTATATCATTTTTTAGACACTTTTGATGTGAATTCCATAATCACTTTTTTATACCTGACTCATATTCCCAATAAAAAAATAATTATCATTTAATGTTACAAAACAAAATTACAAAATTGCTGGTTTCTGCATGGAGAACAGTTGAGGAGGCTGTTTAACCAATTGTGATGTGTGTTTTAAGTTATTTTTGTCTTTCAGCTCAATTTTATTTTTTATTTATCTTCGTTTTTTTATAAAGAAATTTTGCTCAACATCTGTTCCTGAAGTAATTTTATTTTTATCTAACTCCATAGTAACTCATGGAATAATGATTTGCACAAACTCATGAAATTTCCTTTACATTGATTACATGTTTCTATAATTGCTCTGTATTTTATTATACTTCATTTACAAAATAATGTGTTCCAGTAATTTCAGTTGCATATTTTCCCAAATAATTTGTTTCCGTTTATTTTTAGATGGCAGAAAACAGCTCGCACGACACACCAGCCTCGACTCAATTCCAGCCGGTAAAGAAGTCACAAGGTAACCTAATATACTAATGATAATAATAATAGTATTCATGCCATTCACATTAATATACATTTTTTATTGAACAATAATGATAATTTTCTATTCCCAGGAAGAAATAATATTGAAGACTGAAAAGAAGTAAAAATGCTCATTCACCTTTTATAAAAAATGAAAGAAACTCCGTCCACTATTTCCTCAACTGGTGATATGTCATTATTCCTTGTGCCTCTGTCTGTGTAAGGTCTTTTCTGTTTTGATACAGCATTGATATTCTTTGTGCCTTAAGCTCTCGTGACTGTTTACTCAAACAAAAAAGGTGAATAATTACCTAGTTAACACAATAGGTTAATTGTGCCTCTGTTCTCAACCATTCAAAATGTGTTATAATGTTGTGATAATTTATAAATGCCTTGTTAAATGCCTCCTGTTTTAATTTAAATTGTTATTATTAGTCTACGTATTAACTAATATTTTTGTGTGTTTAGGGGTCAAATGCTGCTGTTTGAAGGCACACGAATATAATGACGACAGTGTGATATTTTGTGTATTAGTCTCAACATTGCGCATTATTTTTGTTACGCTGAGACAGGTTTTTTCGATTTTTGTTGGTTTCAACTTTATTCCATTGAATGCAATAAATTCAAGAGAAATGCTCTCTTCATTGTTTTGTTTTTTTAATCTTTTTCCATTCAATTTTTCTTACCAATGATTCAATATTCTTAAATCATTTGAAGGCTGTAGAGGCTTGTTAAGAATGAAGTAATTATTAAGGGTATAGAGTGACTGTAGAGGTCAGAGTTCACGGCACTGGAAACTGATTCATAGCTCAATGGAGATGTTTACCTCAGTTGAGCGTATGTTTAATTTTCTTGCCCTGACTGCCTGTGGAGACTGTGGCGTCATGTGCTTTACACAATATTTCATCTTATTCAGTGGAATGTTCCCAGTCCATCCTTTCACGCGCACAATTTTCCATGTTTTGCGAATCCTGAGAATTTGAGTAGGATATCTTAAGAATCGCGTTGAGACTTGGGGTGCTGTGCATGAAGGTCATAATCTATTCAATCCTTTGATATTACGATTTAATTATCAAGATTGTAATTGCAATCAACACGCCGATAGTATAGGCCAATACTACGACAGCATTGCACAGTGCTGCTCCACTGCTGCAATACGCACCATCACCATCGAAAAAAACAGGACATAAGGCGGGATGGAATGAAGAGGTCCGCCAATACCAAGATCGAGCTAATTATGGTTCAACATCTGGCAGGAAAATGTACAGCCAGGGAACGGGTTGATAAGAGATATTATGGTTAAAACCAAAAGGGAATATAAACGGGTGTCGAAGTGGCTTGTGCGAAATCAGGATCGAATCCAATCTGACCGTATGGCTGATGCACTTTTATCTAGCGACGACCGAGTCTTTTGAAATGAAGTTAAAAGGAAGACTCAATTTCGTTAGTTCCGAATACCTTGGAAGGCATACAAGGGAATGAGTCTATTTGTGAAATGTTTGTACAGAAATTTAAGTGAATTTTTTCCATTCTTAATGTCAATGCCGAATTGTTTTGCTGGATTGAATAGTCAATTTTATCAATTCCAATGATCTCCGAAAATCAGAGATGACATACAAAATTTTGAAAGCATGTGGTATCACATGTGAGGGAATCCCACGACCCTGCGTGGTTCGACTCAGAAGCGCGAAATTTAGTTAAGAGAAAGAAAACCTTATACAGAAAAGCAAAAAATAATAATACGGAATATTTATGGCGTCGGTACAAAAATTATAATAATTATGTGAGATCTATTCTTAGAGAAAAACATAGAAGATTTATTAATACCCTGGGTGATATCTGTACCCACAATCCTAAGCGGTTTTGGTCATTTTTCAGCTCTAAAACTAAAAACTCTTGCATTCCTTTGACAGTGTATCATGGTTCAACATCCGCGGATTGTTCTAAGGAGAAAGCATGTCTTTTTAATGATTTTTTTTACTTCCGTATTCTCGAATGTGAATTTAGTAATTCCTAATTCCCACTTTGTTTTTAACAATTATGTTCCGATTCCTGAGTTTACCATTGACGATGTTATGATTGTTTTAAAAGATCTAGATGTAAATAAGGCCAGTCCACCCTCGGAGATTTCACCCTTTCTTTTAAAGAATTGTCGTTCAGTTCTAGCCAGTCAGCTGACATTTATTTTGAATCGTAGCGTTTCAAGCGGAACCGTTCGTCTTCAATGGAAGAAAGTGAATGTTGTGCCTATTCACAAGAAAGGAAAACGAGCAGACGTTAGCAATTACAGACCAGTGTCTTTATTACCTTGTGCTTCTAAAGTTTTAGAGCGTTGTTTGTTTAACCATTTGTATTCTTTTATTGAGTCTGTTTTATATAATATGCAACATGGTTTTATGACAAATCGATCGTGTACTGCCCAACTGTTGAAATGTTACGATTTAATTGGTCGAATTTTAGATGAAGGGGGTCAAGTCGATGTTATTTATTTAGATTTTAGCAAAGCTTTTGATTCCGTTTCTCATTCATTATTACTTTTTAAACTGGATCATTTTTATGGAATATCTGGTTCTCTTTTAGACTGGTTCAAAGATTATTTATCGAATCGAGTGCAGCGTGTCGTAGTTGAGGGTGAGGAGTCTGACTGGACCCCAGTTACCTCTGGCGTTCCTCAGGGTTCAATTTTGGGACCTTTTCTTTTTCTTTTATTCATAAACGACATGCCGAGATCTGTTTCCTCAGCTTTTACTGCTTTGTTTGCAGATGATTGCAAAAATTTTATGCCAATTAATTCTAATCGTGATTCTGTATTATTACAAAGTGATTTAAATGAACTTTTAAAATGGAGTACAAATTGGGGTATGGCTTTTAATCTGTCGAAATGTAAAGTTTTTACCATTACTAGGTCACACTCTCCTGTTTCTTTTAATTATCATCTCGATGGAAATGTTTTAGGAAGAGTCTGTGAATTCAGAGACCTTGGTGTTGTTTTTAATAAGAATCTGTCTTCTACCCCTCACATTGAATGTATTGTTTTAAAATCTAATCGTGTTTCTGGCATTATTAAGAGAACCGTTGGTTATAGTGCCCCTCAATATGTAAAGCTAAGACTTATTACTACACTTGTTCGACTTATTTTAGAGAACTGTTCACAGGTTTGGTCACCTTCTTTTAAAAAAAGATATTTATTTTATAGAGTCCACTCAGAGGTCAATGACCAAGTATGTCTTGAATATTTGTACTGATGAAATGTCCTATTGTCATCGTCTGCAGGCTTTGTCTTATCGTAGAGAAATGGCGGATCTGATGTTTGTTTTTAAATACTTGAAACCTTTTATCAATGTTGATTTTACTGATGAAGTGAGCATTTTAAATAATACACGCACTCATCGTTCATCGAACACCGGCCTCTTTTTACAAAATCGTAATGTCAGAACCGAGACTTTTAAAGCATCTTTTTTTAATCGCATCTGTCATCTATGGAATATTTTACCTGCTTTTATTAGAGATTTGCCAACTGTTTCCGTTTTTAAAGATCGTCTTTTACTTTTCCAAACTTGAGTCGTTTTACGATGTTTTTAATTCTTGCACTATTACTTCTATTTGTCGTTGCACAGGATCTTATCATGTTACTTGATCTTCGTTATTTTATTTTGTCATGTGTTGATTATTTATAGGCTGTGCCTTTTTATCAATGATACTTGGTTTTTATGCCATTAATTTCAATAAATAAAAAAAATCAACTTTACCGATGCAGATTTTTCTAGTGTTTCGGCCATTTTTGACCTGCTTTATGAGCAAATAGAATCAAAGAGCTCCATGAATTTATCTTACAAAGATATTAACTTGTTTCTGTTTTATTTGTACAAGCGAGTAAACCACTGTGATGCATCGCCATTAAAATGTGAGAGTTCTTTTCACAAATAAAATGATATATATATATATATATATACAAATTTATTCATCAAATTCAGAACTTTCAACTTGGGAAAAACAAAGAGGATATTTGGAGGTTCACGTCAACAATAATTTATACAAAGAGAATTTGTGATAAGTTGATATATTTGCAGAAAGCTGATATATTTGAGATTACATGAAACCAGAAGATAAGAAAACATGAGATTATTCTGCAGAAATTGAGAAAAAAAAAAGGAGTCAATATTTTTGAGGAATACACGAAGTATAAATAAAAATCACAGGGATTTTTGTTAGTTAATTATACATATAATAATGGGATAGTAAGAAGATGAAAAAGAACAATTTTTTAAATGCAAATAAGGAAATAAGGACAACAGAAGCAACATCTCCACACAGAATATCAGTTTTTTTCTCTCATTTCTTTGACTCAAAGCCAAAAGAATTCTGTAAATTATCCAGGCACCTCCTGGCTCACAACTTGGGAGCAGAACTGCAGGAGACGGTTAGAGGCGGTGTGGCTAGGGGGCAGCACTATCTGTTCATGGTGCAAGTTCATGGCAACCGCTTTGAGACCGGACGATTGGTTCTCCTGGTTCTCTTGCTCCACGTCAGACTGGTCACTGTCGGTCATCTCCATGACAACCGCTACCTCAGGGGTCACGACCTCGTGCTTAACCGGCACTGGTTCTCGCTTGAAGGTTGGCACGGGGGGACACTGGATAAGATGTATTCCATCAGCGGTCAGCAGCTTGTTGTGACGAGTGCGCAAATGTCGTTTGTAGGTGTTGCGCGTTTTGAACCTGAGCGGACAGTCAGCGCAGTGAAAGGGCGTTTCTCCAGTGTGTCTCCGCATGTGCTCCTGAAACGTATGCGTTACACGGAATGCAAACGTGTGCAGTAAGCGCTCACCTTGAAGTGGCTGGGGTGGCGGAACTTGCGGCCACAGTCCTTGCAGGTGAATCTGCTCTGATTGTTGTGGATCAGCATGTGATAATTGAGGCTGTGCTGCCGAGTGAACGTCGTATTGCAGATCATGCACAGAAACGGTTTGATTCCTGCAAACAAAAAGTAATTCCACATTTAGCCAATTGTGTAACATCCTTACATATTGTGATATAAAAAAAAACACGACTGGAATTTAAGTTTATTTCTATGGTTATCCTACCCAGTCCCTCGCTTAAAAGGAAACGCGAAACACAAATAAAATATTTAAAACAGAATTAAAAAGCAAAAAAAACCCAAGCGCTAACCAAAAAAACCCTACGTTTAGCCCGAGGTTTCAAAGCTGAAGAGACAAAAGTCACACACAAATATGCACAGGGAAAAATAAAAATAAACAAAAATCTAAAAAAAATTCTTTAGAACTGACCAGCGTGACTTCTGTAGTGGTACATCAGAGTGGCTGTGGCAGTGAAGGTCTTATTCTCGCATATCTTGCATTTGAGCATGCAATCTTGAGTCTTTCTCAACCGCAAATCCCGAATGCACCTCAGAGCCATCCTCCTCTCCCAATCAGTGGAACCGTCTGGGGAGAACGGATCTCTCCTCTGCCTCACTGGGGTCGCTTTAAACCCATTTGCCTGCAGGGTCATTTGCCGGTCCTCCTCATCGGAAGACGACATCAACTCGGCTAAGACTTGGACGCGACCCTGATGAGCCAGACTGGCTTTGGGCATGGGAGGGTAACGACCTGCGCAATTAAATTGCAACACTGAGTGACTCACACAAACTCACTCACTTTTCTTGCCGGGACGCGAGTCATCCATCGGATCGACATCCTGCACGACCACCTCGTGAACGATGGGCATATTATCCGGAGGGGCCCCGGGAAGGCCTGCAGTGCCAGCTTGTGCCTGGTGTGCAGAGTCAGCAACAGCGTGGCCCACCCTCCCTCCGTGAGAGTTTAAAGATTCGTCCGTGTCGGTCTGATCACCGCCGTCAGCCTCAGTCTTCACAAAGCGCTTGCCAAACACGGTGGTGTAACAGTGGTCTTGGTACGGCTGTGTACGGCACAGGAGGTCCAGGATGTATTGCTCCTTCTCCTCCATGGATTCACCAGGGGCCTGCAACAGTCAAGATACAGAGTCTGATTGCAACAGAATAATCGCTCACCTCATAGTGGGCGTATTCCTCTGAAGTGGTGACTTCGATCTCTTGCATCGGCACAGCTCCATCCACCTCCACCTGTTGCTCAATAGGACCCTCCTCTTGCTCCTCCTCCTCCTCCTCAGGCATCTCCTTCTCCTCTGTTTCTTCCTCCTCAACCTCCTCCTCTTCATCATCATCGTCCTCTTCCTCCTGCATGTCATCAACCCGGAATTTTTTGCTGTTTCGCGAACCCTTCTTCTTCTTCTTGAGGGTGGTGAACGAGTCAGCTGGACGCTGGATGACCACCATCTTCTTGGTACTCTTTGACCACACCTTCCGCATGTGAACTGACCAAGAGAAAAATTAACTCAACCACAAACAACTGGGTAAAAGCACCCACCTGCGTTACGCTTCTTACGAGCATGCACTGGCTCAGCAACAAAGTTGAAATTTGGATCAGCTGCAAAAACAAAATTATCCAAATTTGAGATTTCACAGCATAAATAAACAAACCTTCCATTTGCTTCTTAATTTGCTTCAAATGTTGCTTGAGATGTGCCAACATGGACGAACGACCTCGCAGCTCATTCCCGTAACTGGTGAACACTGTGCTACACTCATCCGGGATCAGCTGACATTTGAATTCGTAGTTGCGCGACATTTCGTTGGCGCTGAGCTCAGCAAAGAGGTTAACGAGCATCTTGTCGTTGAGTTGTTGTAAGTGCTCAAAGGAAAGGAGCTCCATGGTGGAGAGGACCCTTTTAGACGGCTTCCTCTCAGCGCTCACTCTCTTTGGTTCCGTCTCCAAACGGTCGCTGGCCACTTGTGCCAGAACGTCAAGCAGCATGGCAGAGGCGTAAGCATCGTCCTCCAAGTCCTCCTTCTTTTTCATGCGTTTGCGAGGGGAACTGGGGCCGGGTGAAGGTTCGTTGCTGTCCACTTTCTCTACTTTGAATTGAGTTTTCGTGCTACGAGTACTCGGACCAGACATCTCGACAGCAACACAGTCTGCAAGGAGAAATATAGGAATTGGTGAAATATATTTGAGAGATCAAAAAAAAAATTTAATAGATTATCCAAAATAATGTCTCAGTCAGAATGAGCAAATAATTTTCAACTATTTACAGTATTAATCGTAAATTATCTCTAAATTCAATTCGTCGCTTGAATAATCCTGATTATGACGAGGTAATACCTCTCGAAATAAGTCATAATCAGCAGCTGAGCACCGTCTGCTTCCAAAGCAGAAGACAAAATGGCGACCTGCAGACGATGCTCAAAATGGCAGACGAAGGAGATCGATTGCTGGCAACATTCCTTCGCTAAACTAGCAAATTAAACAGCACTCGACTGCGAAATACATCGCATAAGGAGCGAACGCGTGTATTTCGTGCATTGCTGACCTGGTGAGAGCGGGTTAAGTGAGCAATCAGCGGATTTTGCGTGGAAAGCGATTCGTGAATTTTGTCAACAGGAGAAGCAAAAATGGCGGCTGCTCAACCACAAAAGCGTCTGTTTCGACGAGGCAGCAAAATCGCACTTGCGGGCGATTAAAAATGACTTACAACATTAGCAAGACCCGGGAAATAAATGATATAATCATGAACAACATCCCAGGGGAGGGAAATATGGTTAGGAAGGAAAAAATAAGAGTGCAAACAAAAAACCGACGGATTTTCCGACAAGTACAGCAGCCGAAGTCAAGTGTAACAGAGATTAAAAACGCATAAGGGAATGAAGCAAGGAAAATATAATCTAGGATAATTCTATGTATATGTTTTTTTAATTTGAGGGGTCATCGGATGCCCTACCGTCCTCCGAAGCGTCCTTTTTTGATGTTTTTTCGCGGCGGCTGCTTCTTCTCGTCGCCATTTTTCAGCAGACAACAGCCTTACCCCAGTTCCAACAATCCGTGATGGACGATTTGCGCGGATTCTAGTAACGATGAATTGCAGTTTTAATATAATATACACTAAAATTAACCCCTATTGACCGAAAATTTATTCAAAGCTCGCATTATTAGCACATAAAGGTGATTTATGAGTGAGTTAAAGATTTTAAAACCCGTTTGAAAGTATCGGTACCGCATAGAATAAGGTAAACATTAGCATTTGCAGAACACAGGGGGAAAATGATGAATATTTGTTTATTGAGAAATTGATAAGCTATTTTGATGCTCTGAAAGTTTAAAATTTGTATTTAAAGCTACTGTGTAGAAAGAAACATGCACTGTACAGAATGTGCGCCAATGTAAATAATTGCGATTTTTAATAATGGAGCATAAACATTGTGATCACGTGGTGATGTAATATATTTTGCTTTGCAGCCGCAAAATCTATTAACATTTTTCATTCCCGCCAACTCTCATCTTCACAATCACACGAGCAAGGAATATGGAGATAGGTCTCCATATTATAAAATAAACCTAACGGTTAACTTTAAAAAGAAATACAGGGAAATTGAGCAAACAAGGTAAACAAAGAAACAAAATAAATATATAAACAAATAGATAAATATATTGCACTGACGCTTGAAAACCATAGCGCCAAAAGCCCAAACGAGCAAAAACATCACCCCCCCCCCACGAAAAACTCTTCTGGGGAAAACATTAAAACATGAAAAACATTAATGAGGAAAGCATTGTAATGTTGCCACTCTGCTAAACCAGTAAAAGCATCGATAGGGTGGTGTAACACATTCATCTGGTGGGCAATCATCCAGCTACTACTCGGCATTATTTGGATCACATAATTATATTATTTTCATTTGAAGGTGAATTCAGCGCTGCTCGATGAAAAACAAACTTTTAAGTTATAGGCTAGATAATGAAGACTTTCTTAAATTATTTGTGTGTATGGATGTATATAACGAATAGCACTTTATGTACAATATGTGATTAATCACTACTATCACTAGTTTAAAGAGGACTTCATTTGGGAACCTTTTGAGATCGATTCTATGGGCTTTTGTGATTGACGAGTGATCATTTTTGAAGTAATTGGTCAACTATGAATGTTATTCAATAAACATTAAAATACGAATTTCTTGCTCAGGCAGAATAGCTTGAAAAGAGATGAGTGCGAGATTTCTTTTATGAGAACTGCTGAGAGATTTGCTCACTCGACGGCTCCCATTGTTAACAATAGGAGAACTACTTTTATGCCGTCACGACGGTATGAAATCGAACGCGAGAAGTAAGCGAGATTTTAAACCTCTCAAAATCGATGTATCTTGGAATTAGCCCACAGCAAGCGTATTGTCTAAATATTTGTCAGTCAAAAGGCGTTTTTGTCTTTTGGGATGCATCCTCTATCATACGTTACTAGTTCGAAACAATCAGAGGTCCTCTTTAAGTCTATTTGGCGATGTTGGGGTTCCTGCACAGGCCTTCGATTTTCTAAAACATTTTTCTTTATCTTTAAAACTTTTTTTTTTTCTCATGGCTCCGAATGTTCACAAGTCCGAATCCATATGCATGTAATGTAAAAGTATATAAGTCCCTTCAACCACCTCGCCTCGTCTGCCGCATGCCTGGCTTCGGCCCTGCTATGCGTTATGAATCATACAAGTATTATGTAATACCAGCTAGGGACACCTTACCCAATAATGACCACTCAATAACGCATTACACATATTAAAACACCATCGTAAGTTTGCCTCTGTGGGCTTCGGATAGGAGCTCCTTCGCCACCTCCCGCGAGTCCCGCATGCCCTCCAAGGTCAACTCCAAGGTCAACCCAAAATTGAAAATTGCACCACCCCACATATCAACGGGAATGACTCTTTAGGCCGAATGCTCGATCACAAGTCCGAATGCCCACAAGTCCCAATTCATAAGGGTTATTATGGTTATAGGGACTTGGTGTACTTATCGTTAGGCTTACGGTTTGAAATAGGTATAGTGTGGGACCGGCTCACAAGTTCGAATGCTCACAAGTCCGAATTCACAACGGTTGTGGTTATGTGAAAACAAAGATGCACAGCCTCATTCAATTATGCGTTCCTTTATTGGCATTACAAAAATCTACAAAGCGTTTGTGATCTTTTTAAATCTGCAATATTGGAGAAAACATGATAGCCACACAAGACATCAAAGGGAGTCGGATACTTGGTATATATGAATGAGCGGAGGGCAGTGTTTGTTCATCATTTAGTCTCTGCACGTACGCCGACTCACTTTTTCCATGCTTGACCCATCTTACGGATCAAGGCTCTATTACTCGAAGTGATTTCGACGGTCCCTTGAAATTCGACATATCGAGATTATACGTGAACTGCATATAGTGTGATCCGTATTAGCATAAGGTTACATTTAATTATTGGGGCATATCGAGTGAATGAAGAAATCTACCGAAAGATCAGTGTTTCAGGTCAGCTCAGATCGTAATAATAACAAGACTTTATGAAACACAGCATTTGGACGAAGCTGCCCTCGGTTTCGGCGATGGTTCTCGACTTTCACGTGCTGCCCTCACAGCGGCGTCAAACACCTCGGTCACACCATCCTCCATGAGAGCCGAGCATTCCAGATAACCAATGGCCTCCAACTCAAGCGCCAATTTTTCACCATCCAGCTTGCTCACTGCATTCAACCCGAGTTTAGCTGTGCTCTTTGTTGCAGCATCTGACTCCCGTAGATCTGTCTTGTTGCCGACCAGTATAAATGGGACCTCAGGGCAGTGGTGCCGAATCTCAGGAAGCCATCTGTCGACGACATTGCTGTGCTTCACATCGGAAGGAACAGCGAATACCACGATGAAGACATCTGCTCCCGGGTAGGACAAGGGGCGCAGTCGATCGTATTCTTGCGCACCCGCGGTGTCACGCAGATCGAGGAGAGCAGACTCTTTGTCGATCATCAAGTTGCTTGTGAACTGCTTGAAGACTGTTTGTGGAACGTATCCCCTTGGAAATACCTTGTCTACCAACACTGACAACATACACGTCTTTCCCACTAGAGTGTCACCGATGATCACGCATTTGATTCGGTCTTTCATGATTACGATGTGTTCTCAAAGGCGATTGATTTCCTTGGATAAGATAAACACGGGAATTCATTCAGTCCTACAATTATAGGCTTGTGCAATTACATATCTTTATCTTGTGACCAATATCCGCTTTTATAAGTTGATGTATTTCTTCCTTGTCCATAATGTCTGTTTTATTTCTGCTTTGATCTAACGTCCAACATTCAATGATTCAATCGCTATTCATGTTTGTTTTAAAGACTTCGTGTACTGATCGAATATGCATAATTATTCTAGGTTTGGAGAAGAGTTGATCTAAAAAGTATACCCGATGCAGAATTGGAAGCTACTCAACATGTTGCGAGAGGAAGACGAGCAGTTACTGAACACGTGATAGAATTTATTCTTCAATACACGAGATCATCAAACGCAAAGCCATTGAGCGCATGCACCTCAGTGACCTCACTCAAGCAGAAGTTGAAAATTTGCTCCTTTATCCACTTTACAAACTTGCAATCGAAGCTCACCAGAACACTCCATGCCATCTAACACTCCTGAAGAAGACCTTGCCCAAGCTTTTAATGACTTTTTTTTACATCTAAAATTCGTGGAATTCGCATGGATGTGGATAACAGCACATCGCACCCATCCGAAGTGAAGTCATAGCAGAGGAGCGCAGCATTTGATACATTGGACCACGATCGCCTCCTATTCCGATTGGAGAGTGAAGTTGTTCTCTCTGTGTGGAGGTTCCTTTGCGTGCACGGCGCATCTCATATGCCAGGCTCATTGGTGAGCTGAATGTCATCCATACAAAACTTGAGGATGCCATCATCAAGCGATGTCCTCCTCACATCAACATTGGTAGGAATTGCTCAGACAGCTGCATTAGAGGAATTGTGATCTTAAGCAACCTCCAACTTCAGCTTCCCATTCCCTCGAACCTGGTGAAATCCCTCGGGGTGCCTTTGGGTGCTGGCCTGGGGTTTCTAATCCCTGTCAACTTGTCCACGGCTTTATTGTATGTGTATATGTATCAAGTCATAGTATGCTTCCAATAAACGATACATGGATCCTGTATGATATAATTAGTAGATGATATATACGATAAGCCAATAAACAGGGCTATTTGGTGTTCCACACAAAATTGTATCAAGTAAACAGTAAGTTTTATTTACATCTACCTGTATCTATATACATGTAATATCTTCTGACTTTTATTTTGAGGGTTATTTTTCTGTTTTCATTAGTACTATGTCTGTATTGACAAGAAATAACACAGGTCATAATTATTAGGATTAAGGGTCAAATAAGAGTGGTAAGTGCCAGTAAGTGGGCCAATTGACTGAGTGGGATATACTCCCAGGTTTCAACTTCTTGTTACCTGACTTATACATGTATAACAATATACAGTAAAACCTCGATGTGTCGAAGTTCGTGGGGTTAGCTCAAATACTTCGACTCAAGGATACTTCGACGGACAGATCGTGGCCGTTATGATATGACCGTTATGATTTCAAACCGTGCTCTGACGTTATGATTAACTGCATGCGTTATGAACTCCTAAACTATGAACGGTGATCTCATGACTTACGATAAATCTGGACCAAAGAAATGATTAGGAGAAATTGAGATTGAAACTTTTATTTAACAAATATTTATCAACGTGTAGATCTAAGGTTGGATTTCTTTAATTAACTCTAGCTTCAAATGCGCGCGGCCTTTTGTGGGCAATTCATTAAAGATCATCACAAATACACCAACAACAATGCCTTATAGCTTAGTTGAGATCCACGGTCCGTTGATCTTTGGAGTCAGCCAATCAAAGCTCTGGTCGTGGCGTAAACAGAGGAGAGATAAAAGCTGCCGACTGCTTTATGGGGGCGGGGATGTTTTGATGCTTTGTAAACTACTGACTCTCTCTCTCTCTCTCTTTGAAGTTACCAAACTGAGAAATATGCTCATCGAATTTTTCGACTTCGAGCTACAGATCAAAAATATGCATCGGGGACTTCGAAAACACTTCGACACCAGGATAAATTCGAGAATGAGACATTCGAGGGACGGATGTTAATGCTAATAGTAAAGTATAGGAGAATCGTCGGGACTTCGAAAACACTTCGACACAGGGAGACATTCGAGGGACGGACGTTCGATACATCGAGGTTTTACTGTATATAGACAATAGAGAGCTTACCCAGGTTGACATTTACACACATGTAAACCACACTAATATTTCCTAAGTACATGTAATGTATTCGATTCATAATCAATTTTGAATGGTTCACATTCTTCAACTTGCTAAAAATGAACATTAAACTATTCTTAATTATTGGAAATCAAATAAAATTTATTGTATTATACAAAATCTTTATAGAAATGTAAGTCAGTTGAGACATCAAGAGTCAGATTACAAATTGAGGACGGAATTATAATAATATTAAAAAATACATCACACACAGAAAAAATAATAATTAAGTAGTAACACATAAACGCGGTAATAATATTAATATAACAAGGAAGCAAAACTTGAACAGAGGTCAACATTCAATTCCATATTTATCAAAATTTCTCAGCATGACCCCTAATTCTAAGTGCACTTTACCCATAGCTAGCGTATGCAAATGATAACGATCAGCTCCACTGTAAATCAGATCAGAATTTCTAAGTTGCGGACCTCCTCCGACAAACATTTGCGCAATCTGCTCTCTGGTCGTGCCGGCTGGTCTCCAAGTTGGACATTCCATTTTGTGCATCCCTGGTGAAGTAGGGACATGACAGTGTCCATAGCCGTACAACTCAGTACGACCAAAACTATCAAGGTGCCATACTTGGAAGTGAATCTTGGGCCAACCTGTGATAATAGAAACATTAAAGCATGTTTATATGCGGACTAAGTAGCAAAAACCTTGCAGTCCTTTGGTAGCAAAGTGAAGATCAATGGGGTGAGACCATGCAGCATAATCTTCATTCTGAGGGCTGTCTACTTGGGTCTGGCCTTCTCGTAGTCCAGCCATCACCCTCCAGGCTCCACCTACGACAAAAGTTGCAGGGAGAGAGCAATTAGATTAGGACAGTGTTACCAGCGTGAATTCCCCATTTGCAAAACAGACTCTGATCAGGGAAGCCACTCGCTCCTTTAATCTGTCCAATCAAGTGCATTTCTGCCATATTGCTGTCTCACCTGAAAATAGCGAGAATTTAGATACGACACAGAGATGAGGTAAAAATTGGATGAAAATAGCATCGTACATGTCATCTTTTGACGAATATTTCATGACAGTGCAGTGTGTGCATCATCTAGAACACCATTACACGGATCTGCCTGCATGTGAAAAACATATTTCTGACTAGCTTTTCAGTCTCATGTTATTTTGCCCCTACAGAGTTTAGGTTCAAGTGTGTCACTGATTGATGCTGATTCTCAAAGACTCAAGCTTGCTATACAGTCTATTCGTTTTCATGCGAGCAATTGCTCTCCGCTCGCCATTGCTCGCGCAAAATTGATTCACGCGAGCAAAAAGTTGCTCGGCTAAAATATTCTCTTGTATACGTTCGCGAGAGGTCACATGTTGAGTCTCCTCCGAGTGTTACCGAAGATTGCCGAAGTCTTTATTAAGAGACTTCATTTTTCACGCGTTTGTCTTCGGAGGTGGTCGGCCTCAAATCGAGATTACCGATCGCCTTATATGGAAGCTAATGTTTTATGCATGAGAGGCCGAGTCCAATCGGCGCCCAGGGAAAATAAATTATGCGAACTTGAAGTGACATAGCATTGTTTTCAGTTTCACTTCGCGACGCTAAAAGTTAATGCAGCAAGCATTAACGATTGTAAAAGAAGTTGAGGTATTGGAAGTGGCACCAAGAAGCATGCCCTTTCACGTCACATTACTGGTATAGCCCATGCAGTAGCTCTGGAGTTAAAGAAATTGACCAATCCTAAATCTGAATCTGATCATCAACCTGATCAGGCAAATGTCAACACCTCCATATCCATAAACTCCTCAAAAAAAATCAGTGTGATTTGGATCTACATTTCATTCATGACTGATTTGAGATATAATGCAAAGAAAAGTAGCAAAACATAAAAAGGGCCTAACTGGTAACTTAGTAATAGTTACTTAATTTTGATTAATTGTGTTTAGCTGAGCAATTTGCTCGCCTATAGCATTTTAGGAGAGCTAAAAATTGCTCACGTGGCCATTTTAAATCATAAAGACTGGCTATATATTCATTCATGTATGATTCGCCGATGGGAAACGAAGAACGAGGGCGTGCCTCAACACAATCGAAGCATAAATTGAACTCTCCCGAGCAGAGCTGTTCTATTCCGTGGAGGCACGCCCTCGTCCTTTGTTTCCCACATGCCAAGCGCTTGCCTGAATGTTGATGAAATTGGAGTAGGAATTATAGAAATAGCAGCATGACATGTTAAACTACCCATACCAGGTTTTTATTTC
>KB305864.1:104645-151090 GCA_000328365.1 Capitella teleta | reverse complement strand
GATAGAATCCTTAAAGGGGCCAAGTCAGATGGATAGAGGGATGGTTTATGCACAATTTGGTATTTCAAAAACCATTGTACACCCTTTAGTTTAAATCGTCCAATTACCCCAAGAGTTATGGAGTCAGGTCCTCTTTGTGACTGAAGAAAATGCTAATCCGTGGATGTGACAGGAAGCTGATGCCTCCCAACGACTTTAATTGAACCAGGGAACCCCTGGGAATTATTTATAGAGCTGAACAATCACATATTCATGAGAAAATGGTGAATATGCATAGTTTGAGGCTGCAAAATGAATCGTACTTCGATGTAGGTACACCCGTACCTACTTCTAGGTACGTACGTTGATTTAGGTACGTACGTCGAACAACGGTCCGCCTCGACCTGGTTACTGGACAGGTCGATGACAGAGCAGAGTTGAATTATACAAACCGCAGACCGCTGAAAACAAATCCACGAGGTGATTTTCACAATATATAACTTACTCTGCTTTCAAAATACAATTGTATAAAGCTGTATAAGACAGTTAAGAAATAATATCCATCATTCGACCATAATCAAGACGAAGGAATGCGTCCGCCATTTGTAAACATCCGGTTGTGATAGTAAAAATTGTTTTATATTACAGTAAAAGCTTGTTAGAACGGCATGTTTTGTTTCAAGCAATTAATCGTAATTGCGACGATTTTTTCAGTGCAGTGAATCTGGATCTAAAAGTAGCTGGCCGACCGTCATGATGATGACTGTTTTGATTCCATTCCATAACACCTATTGGTTTATTAGTACTGTATGTATTGTCATCTATACCCGGAAGTCGCCAAGCTGTGAAAATAAGGCTGGCTGAAGCATCAATTCGGCGGCCAAGCCGAATTTTTCTCATGGCGGCTGATTGAGTAAAACTCACGGCTTAGAGCAAAGAAAAGTTTTCCTGCCCATAAAGCAATAACATTAGCGCAAGTTGAAATATATACTCAGCGTTAAAAACAAGGCAACAGTACCCTTCCAAAAGTATATTAGAACTGTTAGTTGAAAACTTTTGAGCAATTAGATAGTGAAAAAATAGTTTATTTTGTCATAGCATCTATACTGGAATAATTGTGCCATAGGTTATAATTAATTTTAATTAAATGCACAAGTCAAGCATCCACACACTGAATGTGATTTTCACCTATGCATTCATTGTAAAGCTCCTTTGAATAATTATAATAAAAATGCAAGTGTAAAATGATTGTACATAAAAATTTCATGGTTATAATTATACTGTGTCATCTACATCTGCTTGTACTGATGCCTATTTTTTTTGGCTCCGAGTATATAATGTACTCAGACAATTTGAGGGAAAAAAACTCCACCCAATCGAAAATTGACTTCTAAAAACCTTGAAATTGAAATGATCGTAGCATCCAGAAAAAAATTGAAGAGGCGATTCATTGCCATCATAATTATAGTAGATTGAATTATTTTACTTTTTTAGGCCTTAACATGAAATTAGTGCTAATTACTCTGCAGCATGGTGTAAAAATGTTAATGACAGGATTTTATATTAGTGGCCAACTGGTCATTAGGTCATTGGTGGCAAAGAGTATGTTTGTGGCTAAATCCGCCAGTATATCTAAAGAAGAGGAGAGGATACAGCATGATTCTTGCATTCCTCGGTTGCGAACAAACTCTAGTGTAAAAGATGTTTGTGCATGCACGAGATTTCACAAGAGTATCATTCAATTCTCTCAAGAAAAAGACCTATATGGTTGCAATGATAAACGCGAATTAGGGCTTGCTGGGCCCATATGGGGTGGTCTAATTAATGTGGAAAATGGTTTCCAAAAGTCCTTAGCAGTCATTAATTAAAACAATAGTGTCAATTACAAGACATTATTTTATAAGGCCCAATGCCCACAAGCAAATAAAATGTGAACTAAATTACATATTGTTGATATGTGATGCTGCACATCGAAATGAGTCGCCTGTCACAAGAATATAAAAAAAAAAGACTTATTGATTTTTTGTTGTAGCAGAGACAATCTTCAACACACTGATGCAACAAAAATAATAAAAAAAAAAAATAAAAAAAATCTCGAAAGGTGGTGAAGTCACAGGTATTGTTTGTGAAAGTGACAAACTTTAATGGTCAGCACAAGTAAAAAATTAAAATTTTAGGCCTTGATTCGATCAGGCACAGGGCATAAATATTGTAATTTTTAGAAATTTACAGCTTCAAAATGCTTATTTAATGAGATAGAATAATCAGTGTATGGAAGTATCATTGAACCGCTTACTTCAAACCAGTTGCTGATTAGTCTGAATGTTTCCTACTCTTAATAATTTGAATTAAATCACATACCATATTTTTTTCTTTACATGGTCTCAGGTATAAGGATAGGGGCTTTGACGGTCGTCTAAAGTATACCCTATGTTATACTTATCTGTGCTCATCTCAATCAATGGGACCTAAATATGACTATTCAAGTCTTGCTAATGATTGTGCTCATAATGTTCCTTTATGTAAATAAAGGAATATATAAAAGGATATATAAGAATATATATAAGAAATATAAAAGGAATATAATAAATAAATAATTTATGTAAATATCATAGCACCCAGGAAATTAAATTGAAATGGCCCAGGTCATTAAATTAAATATGCTGGTAATTTTGTTATTGTAAAATACAAATAAACCATACGGGCTTCAATGATTGTTCCCAGCAATCAACTATTCTTACACACATCCTGTTATCAGGTTATATGTATCTAAATTAATGACACCCTAAATAGAAACAATATACTCTCATTCATGCTCAAGCCGTTGCATTCAGAACTTAGGGCCGCATCATCAAGTAATGCAAGCAAAGTTGTTGGTGAGTAAACACATATTCTCATTTTCTCAAAGATTTTACCTGGTTATTGAGTGACAAAGAATTTAATTAGATAATTATAGCTGTTTTGGGGATTGTCAGGTTATGGCATTATACCCGCCATTTTCATTGATCGGCCTCTAATCAATAAACAGACATTCATCAATGATGACACCGAGGACTTCAGTTGACTGTTCTTGCATTATTTGGGTTCCATTAATGATTGGTATAGATTTGCAGGTGAGTGGTCCTCGTCCTCGTTTGAAGAGAATAAAGTGAGTTTTTTCTTTTCACATTAAGCTGGAGTTTATTTGTGGCGAACCAGATTGTAACTTTTGGAATTACATCATTCAGTTGTGAGATAATTTTTCTGGGTGGGGTCCATGAAGAAGAATGTTTGTATCGTTAGCAAATAGAAGAAATGAAAGTAAGTTTGATGTTTTGTAGATATTATTAATGCACAAGAGAAAGGAAAGAGGACCGAGTATTGAACTGAGCGACACGCTACACTGAACTGAGAGTTTAGAAGAGGAGCTGTTCTCGATGGTAACATACTGTTTACGATTGGATAGGTAACTTTAAATGAGGGAAAGTGATAGACCGCGAAAACTGTATCCTTCTTATTTTGGGAATAGAATTTGATAGTTTATGCAGTCAAATTCTTTAGAGAGGTCAAGAAGGAGTCCGAGGGTATACTTGTTCTTCTCATTTACTGTTGTGATGAGGGGTACTACCTGCATCAAAGCTGTGACTGTGCTGTGGGTTTTGAAAAAAAAACCATACTGATGTTGATAAAGGATTATTAATCAGATAATAATAAGATAATAATCAGATATAATATTTGTTGTTGAAGTTGATTATTCTTTGGTATATTAATTTTCCAAAAATTCTGGAAAAGAAAACTAGGATGGAAATGGGTTGGTAATTACTATAAGGTGCTTGTCACCTGATTTGAATACTGGGATGATTTTTTAGACTTTTAATTCAGATAGAAATGTGGCTTGTAGAATGTATTTTTTAAGTACAGTAAAACCCCGCTAACTCGAATTTGAAGGGACCAGCGAAAACACTTCGACGAAGAGGGTTTTCGATGAAGAGGGGTTTTTGGTAACGTTTTGATCTATGCGATGACGTTATAATCTCAAATTACGTTATAATAGCGTAATGACCTACCCTTGAACACTCTAAAGCTGCCAACACATGAACAAAAAATTAAAACGATTTGTTTGCGTTGTTTATTGAACATCATTTTGAAAAGAAAGATATAATAATCGCCAAGAACTTGGTCTCTAGGGTTACACACGTAATCTTTCATTTAGTCGCCATTACTGCAGAGATGTCTCGCAGAGATTCGTCGACAGACTGATTAATTTGTTGTGACGAATGATCGGGTGTCATACTGATGGGCAGAGTTTGTTTATAATTGATGTTTCCCGCCTATTGAACATCTGAGGCTATACCGCTTTCTGTAATTGTTTTCATCAAAGACGTTTTCATGTGTTTTACTCCGATCGAAAATCCACTACATGCTCTCTCTTCTATTGTTAACCAAGCATCTGAACAAAAGAACGCTTGCTACTAATTGAACCTTTGAACATGGCGGCTGATTTAATCGACACGATTACGCAAAGAAAAGACAGGGACGGAGATGCTGACGTCTGAACAATGCGAGACACACGAGTCGAACTCTGTTTGTAAACGATTGTCCAAAACAGTAAACAGAGTTGCGTTAATTGCAATTAGCGAAACAGTTCTTTGATCTAAAAAAAAACAAAAAAAACTTCGACGAATACGATTCGATTTTGCTCAAGGGACCGAAAAATATGTTCGAGGAACAGGGTTTTTCAACGAAGCGGGGTTCAAGGAATCCGAGCAATCTGTAATGCTAAAATATAGGGGAGTCGTCGGGACTTTGAAAACACTTCGACGAAAAGGGGTCTTCGAGTTATCCGTTTTTGAGTTAGCGGGGTTTCATTGTAGTTGAATAATATGGAAGCAGGTCAATGTTTGTATTGGGAATACTCCTGGGGATTTGGGGAGCAATATGTTGGCAAAGTATTATTAAACACTTCAGCTTCTTTTTGTCTATTGCTGATGGCTTCACCAGAGTTGAGGTTGAATCCTCGGTTACATAACGGTCACATTGGCTCCCAGAGTGAAATTTAAAAATGGCCAGTGCTCCGGATGGAGAAGACTCAGCACAACGATTCTTGCATCAAGCAGTGAGGAATATACAGAATATACAACGCTTGCCTATAACAACCACTCTGGGGACCAATTACAAACAGTTGTTTAATACAGGTGATTGCTGAATGCAGGGTGCATTTTGAGCCAGCTCATAACTGTGCGTTATGATAATGAACCAGTAAAAAAAATCATAATGCTTCCACATATACATGTGCAGAGCCTCTGATGCCAAGGTTGTGTAGTTTTGTATAATAATAATAATAATAATAATAATAATAATAATAATAATAATAATAATAATAATAATAATAATAATAATAATAATAATAATAATAATAATAATAATAATAATAATAATAATAATAATAATAATAATAATAATAATAATAATAATAAATTTATTTTATATAGCGATCATAAAATTCACAGAAGTCTCCGACACGCTGGTATGGAGTGTGTCGTGTCTGATTGTGTCGAAAGCTTTACTGAAGTCTAGAAAGGTGCAAGAGTAGAGTTTTTAATTTCCTTTTGTTTTATGATGTGCCCAAAAAGTTGATCCTTTGCGTCTGATGTACTGTGTTTAGGCCGAAAACCGTATTGGTGAGGATTTAGAACGTTTGTATTAGTGACAAATGAGAGGATTCTTTTGGCTATTAGTTTTTCAAGGAATTTTGGAAGTGATGGGAGTAAGGCAATTGGTCTGTAATTGTTGAGTATGCGAGTGTCGTCTTTCTTGTGTATGGGTATCACTTTTGTGGAAAGTATCATGTGGAAAGTATCCTTGTGTGATGCAGCAATTGTAGAGTATGGACAGCGGATGAGAGATGAGTGGTGAGAGTTGTGTCAGGTGTTTGGTAGATATGTAATCATACCCAGAACAGGGTTGGCTTTTGAGATTTATGATGATATTGCAGATTTCTTGTTCATCGGTAGCTAGGTGTCATGAAAATTGTTAATGTGTTCCGTGATTGTGGTTGTGCTGTTGTGGGTATGTTGATATTGTTTGATGATGTACTCTGTGCTTGTTTTGAGCCAACTGTGCTGAAAAAGTTATTGAAGTGATTTACTATGTATACTGGGTTAGTGAGTTCTGTGTTGTTAACTTAATTTAACTTAATGCACCCAACAAAATACAACTCACCCGAGAAGCATTTCCAGGGTTATCTTGTACTGGAATAGGATTGGTGGTACAGAGCAGATACCTTGGTCTTGGAAGAGGTATGTTACTGTGTATGAAATCCTTCATTAAATTTTCATAGTATAATACAGATCCTCCAAAAGTGTCGGAAAAACAGCCTCTATGATGGAAACACAAAATCATTAAAGGGTATGACTCATTAGTGGCTCTGCGATATAGACAAACGTTAACCCTTTGGTGGCGCTTGCATTATTAACACTTTTTTCTCTATCTAAACTTAACTTAATTATGCTGTCAATAATTAAATGCGCAAATTTTACAACTTTAATCATTTCCAGATGCATGATATGATACAATACAATTAGCTAGTTTACAATACACACAATTATATGGTAAAATCTGTCTAAGACGATGGTGGTTTTGGATAGTGACATCACGGTCCTAACCTCGTTCCAGCCCACTGGATAAGGAGGTGACAACCGAGAACCTGGAAGTTATAGAACAGTTTCAGGTTCAATTAAAATCTCGCGAGTTTTGGCTGTTAACTTGTTATGCATGCTAGAAATATAATGTAGAAATTTGTTGTCACATGATAATTGGGCGAGACATCGTCCAAAGTCTCGTGGAGCATTTTTCATGCAACGCGTGTCTGGTCCAAAAATTTCTATGGTTCTGACGTCACGGTCCAAGTTGAAGTTGAAAGAAAAACAGGCCATAACTTCAACTTGGACCGTGACGTCAGAACCAGAGAAATTTCCGGCCACTGGATAAGGAGGTCAGAACCGAGAACTTACTAATTATGTAACAGCTTCAGGTTTTACTAAAGTCTCTCGAATTTTTGTTGTTAACTTGTTATGTATGCAAGAACTATAATGTAAAATTTTTTGTTACATGACAATTGGGCGAGACATTGTCCAAAGTCTCGTGGAGCGTTTTTCATGCAAAGCATGTTTGGTCCAAATATTTCTCCGGTTCTGAGGTGAGGGTCCAAGTTGAAGTTGATAGAAAAACACGCTCCTTCTAGTTAATAGCTCACTCGGGCCGCACAAACCAAGTAAGCCAAGTAATATGAAATAATCTTTACATCACACTCCAAGGTCAATGTCGAATAGTCTTTGAGAACTGACATACTATTTTCGGAAATGAATATATGAATAATAAGTTGTAAGTGCAGACTAAATATCCATAGCTATCCTCAAATTATACAAACATTTTTGTTTGAAGGATATTTTATCGGTAATAAATCATGTGTTTATTGTATTATCTAGCCATCTTCCTCACTTTTTCTTCTGTTTTTTTTTCCGAAACTCCACTCGACTTATTCCTCACGACTAAGGTCAAGGTGAAAGCAGACATGGAGACACAACAGAGCGTTGTAAGTTGTAATTGCTTAATTACCTCTATTTTGAAAGTATTTCTTTAATGACAACAACCCAGATCGAATAATAGTTTCTAATGCTAGTATTTTAAATTCTATACGCTATTTTTTACTTGGCCTGCTTGAAAATGACTTGTATCGAGTTTTGGGGGTCCGGGGTTATTTGACAACTTACAAGTCAAGTGACAAGTGTCAGTGAACTCTGAATTAAATTGAATTGTTGCTGAAATTTAAATCTATCAACATCTCATTGCATGGTATGATGGTTGCACAGATCAATCAGGCGAGGTCTGCGTACCTCGCCCGACAGTAATCCTAAAACCACTACTTTTGCCGTATACTGACCGCGAGGCTCCACAGTCACCCGATTGCATGATAAATATACACATAGTATCTCAATATGTGACAAATCCTTGCGTTTAAGCCTTTCTGACATTAGCGCCTGTGCCATCATGTCGAACATACATTAATGATTAATCAAAAACCGCAAAATAAATCACTTCGTGGTGAAGTAAATAAATGCCATTTTGCGAGTGACGTCACGCAGCGCTTGCGCACTGCGCTGTAAACAAGTGCACATGCTTCACTTTGCCGCTCAAACTTCTCTGACGACTTTTGAATGATAATAAATAAATTGTTCATATACTGATTGGTAATGCACAAAATATTGCGTAATATTAATGTATACGTATTCCTTTGCGAAGACTCGGTCCCAATCACATTCGCAACTGCAAGGAAAGATAGGCGGCAATTTGAGCTGCTTAGCGCGGGAAAATTGTATGTGCATGCGTGTATGTTTACTACGCACTACGCAGGTGCAGTGCTCAGGTTTATTTATAACTCGTGGAGAGCAAGCAGGTTATATCAATTTATATGACACAACAATCAGAAACCTAAGCAAAACCTGTTTTGTCACTTTTTTTTGTTGCGGATCCATTTTAAGTAGGTTTATGGTACTGGTTTCGGACGCAATTTGGTACCAGGCTGTACCTTACATTACTATGAAGCGCCTGATACCTTCATAAGTCTCATTACAAGAGTAGAATTCTAGAAATCGTGATTCGCAAACTGGGCTTGAATACGTTTACCGTACAGTGGGACCCCTGGGTCTCGCTGTAGTATGTCAGCTAGTATGATGGTAATTCACATTCTGCTATCAATATCATTCTGATTCTCAGAAAAGTTCATGCGGCTCGAAAATTTCCTGTTCTACAGTATTTTTCACGTGAGCTGATTACTGTAGAACACGCCATTTTTGGTGATGAAAATGAAAATCTCGCTATATTGGCAGTCATGATTGACCGCGAAAAATAGATGCCCGCGAAATCTTTCTGGGTGATCTTATACTATCTTATACTATATGACCCTACGCTTGACCGTGAATAATTGGTGCTGCGAATAAAGGCCTCAGCTATAAAACTGTGAAATTTGCAGTCTGCGGAAATTTCCTGTTCTACAGTATGTGCTGCGCATGTTCCAGATGAGACCAAACAACAATCTGTATGAGGAGTGACACAAAACAGAATCATAAGGTATCTCTATACATGGCAGTTATGTTTCAAAGGATCTTACGGTTCTTGCTTATGTGCATCATTTTGCAGAATCAATTTTACAATGGTCAAGACTGGGGTTAAAAACATCTGAAAACAGCAAAACCAGAAAGTAGCAAGCACGATAGCATTGCTCGCTTAAAGCTGCGCTTTCTCCATTCTCCATTCCGCATCATGGCAGATTGAACAAAGCAAATAGCATGCAGCATTGATTTCACACCTAATACAAGTAGCCCAGTCAGCAATACAAAGATGGTCCTACGCAGGATCAATGTAAGCAACTATGTCAGACCATTATGGTATAACTACATTGGTAAAGCGTAGTTTTGGCCACCGGCACTTGCTTGGTCCTTTGTAGTTTTATGAAGCTTTGGCTTTGGAATTCGAACTTCTACGCATCTACGAATATTGGCTATTTTCCAAAGCTTCTGCTTCGCACGAAACGATTCAAACGAATCCGAATACCGGGTATCAAAATATTTTTCCTCTTGGGTTAATTAACCTTTGTAAGTTACTTTGTTTACTCACCTGCATACGAGAGCCTGCATTACTCACAGTAATTAAATGCTTGAATACGTAACAATGGATGAGAATCAACGAAGCATATTTTAAATCAACTCCAATCTTCTAGAGAGAAGATAAACTTTCACGAGTAAAGTCGTGAAGTAAATGTAAACAGTGGGGTCATTTGAAGTGAAAAGCTTTAAGGGATGGGGAACAGAATTTTAAGTGATGTTCTATTGACTCATAGCACCAATTGATAGCATTCTGTGCCAAAAACACCATCATGCCCATGCCTTGATGCAAGCGCAAAGAAATAATGCATTCCGAATATCCGGGTTAGCATTGGGCCTATGGGAGATAGCTTTCATTGCGAAGTATTGGAGACAAACGTCAGCTGAGGGCTTGTCGTGATTGGTCCCGTTCCCCTCGTGAAGCTATTAATTTTAGCCAATCAGAGCAGAGCATCTTCGCCATAAGCGGACATATTTGTTGTTTACGAAACGAAAGCGTCAGTATTGCGCATGCGTGGTGCACTCTGGCTGACCTTTTTACTGTTTCAGGATGAGAAACCATGGTAGGTGTCCTAGAAATTCGCTTGTTAAAAATAAGAAAAATACCGAAAAATATTCTTTTTTCGTGCCTGACTGGTTGCAAAATGATTATTCTATCTATTTCCGAAAAAACCCCCCAAAAACCATGGTTTTAGTCGCAGGACACGCTGATATGACGAGGCCCATTGTAAAAGATGGGGAACTCGGTGTTTTATCACAGCTCCTGACGTCACGCCTAACTAGCAATATATCTGCCGCGAAATCTTTAGGGATGATATTCCTTGTGTGGGCCAGGCATAGGAATCATTTTTGGTGCATCAAATAACGACTCAAAGTCCATTTTTAACCAGTTCTCCCTCCCTTTAAGATTGAATTAGAATTAGTGATCAAGCAAACATGCAATTGCACTTATTTGTGAATTAGTTTGCTGAGGGGCTTTGGGCTTTATCAGGGGAGTTTCGCGTGGCTCCCTTTCGTAAATTTTGTTTAAAGTTATTGGCTTAAAAGAAGGCAGGGCATCGAAGCACATGACAAAACCTGACAAGTCACATGTTGAGCTGCTCTTGGTTTGTCAATTACCTGAAGGGGCGTTAATTGGTTGATCCTAATAGCCTATATCACGATCAAAGATATTACTTCAATGGAGTGGGGATAAATTAGGCTCCGTATTCGGCTTCAACGAATATATACTGCTCTAAGCTGTGGCTTCGGATCTTCGGACAAGTTCAATATTCACCCATCACTAAAAATATTATTCAATACCCCAAAAAAATCAATGCAAAAAGAAAGTCAGATATCATATATAATTATAAATCTTCAAACGGTTGCATCGTCAGCGTCATCACTGAAAGGACCTGCAATGTGAAAAAAATGTGAAAAATGAAGAAGCATATTTAAATAATGCCTGCATTATAATTTTATCTTGCAAAAACTTTGCAAAATTTATAGAGTTGAGTCTCCGAGAGTCAGTGCACTCGCTGTTTGCCAAATTGCGTTTTGTCAATTAAGTCAGATATACAGTCAAAGCTCGCTATTTCAAACTGGGATATATAGAACTTCTCGTTATTTAGAACTTTTTTGGGGATCCAGATCCCTATCTTTTAACAATCCCTCGCTTGCCTTGCTAATTACTTAACCGACATTTCACACCTATTTGATATCAAATCAGAAATGCCGCGAATCGAGGGAGCCGCCGATTTCAAAGTCCTTTGTCTTGAACATCTTTAATTTATCTTTAATTGCAATTGCAGTGAAGCGAAGGCAACCAACATTATTCTCCTCTTTTGCATTCCCTAACAAGCAGACGATGGACGGCACAAGCACCAGTGAGTCAGCCGGGCTAACTGGGTGTCACACGTTGCCTCTCCAGTTGATCAATGTTGAGATCTCACACCATGAATTTCATAAACTTGAAGTTTCAAACAATCAACATTTGATTCAGTGTTTGTGCTGACATGTATAATTATATTATTAATCAATTATGTTCTATCACAAAATGGAATAGCATAATTTCGATCGCAAGAGAAGATACTAGTATGCTGAAGGTGAATCATTACGCAACTGCATGAATCATAACGTATTTTCGAGATCAGAGAGATTTTATGTTCTCCTCATAATATTATATAGAATTTCTGATATTGCGAACTAATTTTTATGGCCCCTGAATGTTCGTAATAATGAGCTTTGACTGTCTATAATTATTTATTGAAGGCTGACCTCGAATAATTGGTGCCACAAATAAAAGCTCGAGCCATAAAACCATGAAATTTGCAATCCGCGGAAATTTCCTGTTCTACAGTATTCTGTGGACTTATGACAGATTGCTGGGCAATTTGCGCGTGCTTATCTGTGAACAACTGTCGAAGAAGGATCATGATTATATGATATAACTGGATCTTGTACTGTGGAAGTACAGTGGTTTACGGCCATAGGCCTCCTTCCTGAAAGTGCATTATAGGCCATTATTTATTTGTGACGGCAGAAATTGCAAAACTTAATTTTGCCGTGAAAATTTAATGTTCCACAGTTTGATGTAAGCTGGTGGTTCGGCCGACCATAATTGGTATTTTGCAATTTTCTCTAAGAAACAATTATAAATTCAATTTCAAATTCAAAACCAAAAGTGGGTGTTATTGAAATGCGTTGAAAAACGTTAAAACGATAGTGCTTAGAGTCAGAGACAAAAGCCCAGCACATATCAGTTTCACTTCGAAATAACTACGATCACCGCCTTGTAGACCTGCAGGAAGCGCTGATGGTTATGTAATCCTTGAAACAACAGTGTGTTTTTAGAAGCACCTCATGGCGATACTTTGATGAAACTACATGGGTTTGGGGCGCCCATCCTTCTCCTGATCCAAATTTCTGCAACATGTTATACACTCCGCAATACATTAGCCAATACAAGTGATAACATCCTGAACGCAATATCCCAAATGTGCCAAATCAGTGCACGATTTGTCAACAATTGTATTGTGATTTGGAGCTTTTTTCGTTTGCGATTGGAAATGGTCAACATCACTTCTTCCCTGTAGTCAGTCATGCTTGGAATATTTCCCCACTAAGCCTGTTCTGAAAAGTTAAGACGAGCATCATTGTTATAACTAAATGTTGAACTTGTCTCAATTAAGGCAGAAACATTACGTCCCTCTTTGTAGATCATTACCATGTCCATACCAGGATCATGCTTCATGAATGGTTTGCTCACATAAGAAAATATATAAGTGCACTAGGAGCAATTCAAAGAAGTTTCCCCTGAACAACGATCAGAATTTACAATACTCGAGTATTGTGATAGATTTAGTCTTTTATTACTGTCATTACTGTCAAATTACTGTCACTGAATTTCTATCGAAACCTGAAAGGCCAATGATTAAGTCGGAGCATTAGCTTTAGCTTAGTGGGGAAATTTCCGCGGATTGCAAATTTCATGGTTTTATGGCTCAAGCTTTTATTTGTGGCACCAATTATTCGAGGTCAGCCTTCAATAAATAATTATAGACAGTCAAAGCTCATTATTACGAACATTCAGGGGCCATAAAATTAGTTCGTAATATCAGAAATTCTATATAATATTATGAGAACATAAAATCTCTCTGATCTCGTAAATATGTTATGATTCATGCAGTTGCGTAATGATTTTACTGTTGTTTTAAAGAATCTCACTTGTTGGGACCACACGAAATGGCAGCGATTGATTGATCCCTCGTGGCTCAAAATCGATGTAATTAATCATAGCAAAATGTTTGCCCTTTTTACGGTACGTAAAACAATTACTGCAGCGTATTTCTGATTTTGTCGATGAGCATCAGGGAGACTTAATAATTATGTTGAGAAAGATCCAGGCTCACCGCAAAGCACCAATGAATGAAGGTCTGTAGTATTCTTTTATGTATCCATTTGTTTATGAACTTTCCATGCATGGTTTTCATTCTATCTCATGAATTGGCTAAATCAAGCGCTCTTGTTTCAATCCCTCGTGATTTGATTTGATAATGATATAGTTTTAGACTGAATCCGACTGATAAGGGATACAGTATCTTGTGATAAGTATATAGAAATCAACCTAATCAAGATATACAGGGATCAGAGAGCAGGTACATCTTCAGATTGGCTCTGTGACTGTTATCAATGCTAATTTTCTATTTTTAAGCTGTAGAGAATTCTAAAGATGCCTTGCTATGACTTTGAAATTTTGTATACACAATATTATGCTCTAATGTTATTTCACGTATATGGCGTCATTTTTATTTCGAGCACTCGATTAAGTGTTCATTGGTGTTGTGCTGGCACATGAAACACAATGAAACTCTAATTACATGTGTGGTAGTCTCACAGATCATGAACGTAGGGTAAATAAGGGTGCGTATATTTGATCAACATCATTCCCGGTAATCTCAAAAAGGCTTCCATTAAATTATTCGTCTTTTTTGCATCTGTTGCATTCCGTAATGATGATGCAATGGAATTATGGATAATCTGTTAAAAAATGCTCATTGCACGATGATGATTATCTTCAATTGCACCATTTAATTGTGACTCTAAATTGGTTTACGATAGTTATTGTAAGTATAATCTGGTTCGCCATAAGAATGTTCGACATTTATTTGAGCGATATTGTTTTATTACCATGCTGTTAGTTGTGGAATGCGATAGAGTGAGGCCCTGATCATTTATGAACAAAAAGGTCTGGGCTGAACTTGGGTTTGACTCGCTCGACGCTTGGCATACTTGAACAATAGTAGCCTAATTTCAACAATGAACTATTCAAATAATCTAAAAAAACTTCAAATTGAGAATAAAAATATTGCATAAAGAATTGAATAATTGCTTCTCGGTTCCTTTTGAAGCATTTCTTCGGCACTTGAATCGCGCCTATAAATTAAGTATCCCTTTAAAACAATGAAAGAACGAATATAAAATATTTCATTAGCGGTACATGCATACAAGTATGACACACTTCTTCTGTTGATTCAGGATTTAACTCGAAATTATCTGACGCGTCTTAGAATATAGAGATCATCTGGTTTTCACGTTCACGGAAGGTTAACTTCCCTCGAAACAGATATGTACATGCATGTACATCTCTTTAATCATAATTGTGTAGATTCTAGGACTGCCTATGAGTAAACAACAACAATGTCCTTTTAGGAAGACATTTACTGCCTGCGCAAGCGAACGCATGCAACATTGCATACCAACAAAGGTGACAGAGCCAGTTGTTTTGATTAGTCTAAGTCAATCAGAACAACCGGCTCTGTCACCTTTGTAATGAATGAATGGATAGATGTTTAACGGCACTTTAACACTTGTAGTGTCATGTTAGTGTCACCTTTGTAAACATGTCATATGTGCACTGTCACTACTCTACCTCTCCGCAAACAAGATCACCGGGGATCACGTGATCTCTTGTTTGTCTGCGTGGCGATCGTGGGAATCTTTCACATGGATGTAGTTCATGTTACATCTACACAAGTACTTGTATCCTGAGAAAACGTGAAACATAGGCCTACATGCCTGATTTGTATGCTTGAAATGTGAAACCCATGTAATCCAATAGCTTTAATCGAGAATGGCTCAGTGGAAGTCTGTGCAGTTAAAGACAGATAGATGTGAAGGAGATCATAACATCCGCGGCCGGAACAGAGTACGAGGTCATTGTGGTTGTCCAGTCCTGAAGGAACAGTCTTGTTGCTGCCAAATACGGCATCTCACACCCTCCTGCCTCTTCACGTTGGCAAACAATTCCGTTTCAAAACGTAGGAATTGAACTGGAATTGTTTGCCAAAGGACAAGCGTTGAACTGGCAGACCGAAGTCGAGCAAATGGGTTGGCAGTTGATCAACAGTTTGATGTTTACTATGTTAGGCTTGCAATGCTGTGCTCTGGTTTGTTAATTTGCTGTGCTAGGTATCTCAGTGATGATGTTTATCACGATTTAGAGACAGGCATTATGCTGCATTAGATCGGCTTATTTATTCACATTCCATTGTTCGAGAAATTTACATGCATCTCATATCCCTCTCCTCAATCATAACGGATCACTTGTGTCTCTTCATCATAACGTCCTCTATATTGTCCCGTTGTCACATCAATTTGAGTGGACTGACAATTGACGTTTCGACTTTTTGATAATAATGCGATGGAATCCGTATTGCGAAGAATTTGCATGCAATATTATTGTGCCGCTATTCATCGTGTTTACCTTATTCAGTCTTATCAGCTGTTATTCCCAATTGTTTATTTTACTAGAATATAGCTCAACCTCCTCGTTGCCGATAACATTCATCGATAAGGAGGTCAAGATTAAACCGAAAACCCTTATTCAATGAATATCAATAATCAATGCATTACATTGCCCTATAGTCTATATAAACTAGTGATACAATGATATACTCCATTGATGTCACTGAGATTCATTTCTCAAATCATTGCACCCAATTGACGTACGTAGCCCGCCCCACCCCCTGCCTAATTAATCCACTTGTACCCATTTGGAGGCGTTCGTCTGTGGGCAGTGCCGGCAGCTGCGTTCGGTTGCGCCGGCTGCTCTACCGGCATTTACGCTAACACAGCTGGTTTCTGTGCCTCCTGTATTTACACGCTGCAAGTATACCAGCTTTGCTGCACGGACACCTAAAACGGCTTCGATTCTGATGAAGTACCAACATAACCCGTTTTCCCCTTCGGGCTCGGGGGCAAAATGTCCATATTTCGGGTCTTAACTTGACACGCGTTTTTTTTTTTTTTTTTTTTTTTTTTTTTTTTTTTTGCGCCAAAATGTATGTTTTAATGTCGTATGGATTTTGTGTTTTTTTTCGACCTTTAAAGGTTATATTTATACAATTGATTCGGTTGTCAATGCTAGTTATTCGACTGTTTGTCGTGAGTACTGTTTTCACCCGTGTATACGATGATATAGTTGGACGTTCGCTGATGTAATCTGTGAGCGCGTATTGTTTTAAAGCCGCAAGCTGTGAAAAAATGATGACCCAATACAATCAATTGTCACGTACTGTGAAGCGTGTGTGATTTTTTTTTTATTGATATTGACATCGGGTCATTAACATACAACTCATCAATATGCACATCTGATTATTACGACTGCATCATAATCCCTTATCCAACATCTGCTGTTTGTGAGCGTACGAATAAATTTACGGACATAAATCGTGGGAATTCTTCGCATAACTAACCTTTGGAACGAGTGAAATTAATAATCAATAGGATATTATAGCCATGACTACAGAGCGGAGCATTTGGGTTTGTATATATATATACATGTATTGAATACATTATCAAAAAATTATCAAAAATCGATAGAAACTCTACATTAATTGATATCGTAAAAACCCTGTGATTCTAGTTCGGTTCATTGACTCAGGGTGGCGCTGCAGTCTGCAGTTATTGACGTTGATCGGGTTTTTCTTTCAGTTAATTATTAATCGAATTTTCCGCTGCAGCAGTCGGATATTCTTAAAGCGGGAGATGCTGTAGTTCCAAGGAGTGTTCAATTTTGTGAATCTTTTTTCTTCTTCTTCTTCTTCTTCATCTTCCACGCTCCAACGCGGAGATACATTTCTTTATAAAGTACTGTCAAGTGTCGGTGCATTATTATGGCGACGAATTCTACTACAATGTTGGCAAAACTTCGTATGAACGGGATTAAATTAACCGGATTGAACAACTCGATGGAGGAGATGGATCACATGCCCCATGTTCGTAAGCTCCAGAATTCAGGTTTCTTTTTAGGCTTTTTGATTTTTAGAAACCGGATTCTGTATAGGTTTGGCGAATTGGGTTTCTCTTCCATAATTCGATAGGGTTACAAAGCCTAACGCAATATTTGTTTATAATATTACCGGTATACGTTTCATTGATTTAAAATCTCGTTCACTTTTTTGGTCAATAATACTTTATGATGCATTATTTTCCATTTCCGAACACAATGATATATGAGTTTCTATAAATACTGTTCAACCGGACTTCCATATTTTACATGTATGACCACGGCGCATCTTTTGGTCATCTTGAACTTTTCAACTGGACGGTTTCCATCGGAGGTCCTACTAGTATACACATGATCTACGTCAAGTTTCGCTTGGAATTTCAAATTCGGATTAAGGTTATTTCAATATGAAGTTATATCACGGGGTGTAATATTGGCTGCAGTCATTAGTCATATTAATCAAAGCAATGTGGCGACATCAGTTTACGTGTCATGGCCTGTACCCAGAAGTACTCGAGTGTTGCAATTTAATGAATGTACCGCCAACAGCGTTACCGTAATCAGCATCTGGCTCAGTTGTCTCAATACTCGTTGCATATCAACACGGTCGGTTGCATATCACACGGTGCCGATATGCAGTACAGAAATACTATCCAACGTCATTGTGTAACACTCAGTTGGCCGCTCCGACCGAACTGGTGCTGTGGCGTCGTCTGCTCGTTAGACAATGATCCAAGGTTGTATACCAGCGTTACTGCAGTACGGCAGTATGTCACCGCATAAAACATGTCACGCTTGGCTGCACCCAGCTCTCACGCATCCTACGAACGCCTTTCAACACGGTCGCTTTAACGAATCAGCCGCTTTCGGTATAATGCACCAGTGGCATGTGAAAGGCGTTTCGCTGCTGCTGTTGCATCACCACCCTGGGCCGTGTTATCTTTCGTTTTACTCACTTATCAGTTGTGGATATACATCAAGGCATTCATTCGCCGCTGTCACTTGGTTAGCATGGAGCAGTTTTGGGCTTCGAAACGAGGGGTGTGTTTCTCTCTCTTAAAAGGATAGCAGGTTTATTTTCACTTTAACAGAGGCTGTGTTTTTGTGGTTCGTGTGAATGGTGTAACTGGAATTTCAGTTTTATCTCAGGGGTTGCTATAGTATTATAAATTCTTATGCGCTGCGGATTGAGGACATGCTATAATAGTAATAGTAATTAATATATTAATATCAATAATAAAACTTTTTGGACTTTGAATCTGAAAGAATCGTCATATATAATAATAATTGCTATATAATTAATAATGTTATTCCTTAATTTGAATCTAATCATACTAATTCTCTTTTGTTCTTCTCAGGATTTCCCGGCCAAGGGCCACCGTCGTTCTCCGAGCGACGCTGAGTTCCGTGATTTGACGTTCCGTGATGCCAAGGAGTCTCTGCACAAGGAACTGGAGAAACTTATCCACACGGCGGATCCATCCCAGCAGACGGTCAGTATCGGTCAAATTATTAATTAGTATTGATTCAGTGTTCTTCTGATTTCGACTGTGGAATTTTTGTGATAATTAGGAGTAACTTTAATTTTGACTGAATATCATCAATGCATTCAATGCTGACTTTTCGTACATTTAATTTTGACCTTTTCTTAATGTTAATCGAGCGATGTTTGATGCGATTGAATGTTTGAAACCTATCGTGTGAATGCCAGTGTATCCATTCCCCATGTTGCTTCCATACAGCCGAGACTCAAGAGTGTATATTTCCCTTCTGCATGGTTGTCATTGTTGGTTGATATATTCGTTCAATTTGGCAAAATTTGCAGAGGTCATGACTCCTATAAAGTGGTTTTTCACTCTGAGCCAATTTGGCATACACCGACAATTTTTTTTTTCTTGTCTAAGGTCAAAGTCACCTATGTTTATGTTAATGAGTTCGACAATAATAGCACTGAACATAATATATTTTTCTTTACATTACAATTCTTTGAAGGTAGAATGTATAGCTGACATGCAAATATATATATTTTTTTTTCTCTCTCTCAATCACCCTGAAGGGCATTTGTTAGTGTAACATGGCCTAAATATTGCGTTATCACTTCGATATCAGCCGGCAGGGATCATATATCATGATATATTTGCGTGTTTTTTTGCTCTAAATCTTCCGGGTTAACTGGTCATAGCTTCATCGCTGTTCATAGGACATTGAACCCTGTGTTCGATCGGGATAAATCCGGTCGTTCAATGTTATAGGGATTGTGGCAGGGAAGCTTTGCCTGGGAGACCATGATTATTGCAATAGCAGTGCATACCATGTGTTGTATGTTTTTCTGATCAGTGGCCAATGATTTTCTGTTATCCCTCTCGTATTTTTTTTACAAGTCTGAACACGATTTTCTCCTGATGTTAGAGGTTTTCTACTTTACAAAGTTATAATCTTTGTTTTGAATTTTTTTTTCGCAGGGATTTTAAATATTTGTAAATCTATTGACTGCAAAGACTTATTAGTCAAGGGTACTCCCGGTACTTAACTTCTTCGATAGAATATGATATGCTAGATAAAAATGTTTTGAGTATTTTTTGGTAATACTTAGAGTTATTTATATCGACACCTCAGCATAAAAACAGTCCAGTTATCACTATGATATTGATAAGTTATTATAGACATTTGTTGTTTTATCAGTGAATCGTTAACCCACATCTGATGATGTACTTTTAAAATTTTTTGCAGCATGTACGTAAAGAGTTTGATGGCTTTGAGCAGCTGTTTTCACGCTTCCTGGAGGAGACTGGACCATCAGTGGATTGGGAGAAGATCAAGTTGCTGCCTGAAGGAGCTGTATGTGACAGTCTCATGGGTTGAACTTGTGATAAATGATATCTCCAGGTACAACCGTACAATGAGCTCGAAGTACAGCTGACCAATGACCAGATGAAGACCATGCTGAACAAACTAGTCGTGCTGAAACTGAACGGTGGTCTCGGCACCAGCATGGGTTGCACCGGGCCCAAGTCCTTGATCTGCGTCCGAAACAACCTCACCTTCCTCGACCTCAACGTGCAGCAGATCGAACAACTCAACAAGCGGTACGGCACAGACGTTCCTCTCGTGTTAATGAACTCCTTCAACACTGACATTGACACGGAGAAAATCCTGCGAAAGTACTCTCAGATGAAGATTAAGATCCATACCTTCAACCAAAGCCGGTTTGCGACTTCATCTTTACAAAACAATCAGCGGATTATTATGTTTCTTCCCGCAGATACCCAAGAATCAATCGCGAGTCATTGCTTCCCACCGCTAACTCAATCGGAGGACGCGAACAAGAGGGGTACGTTCCAGTCGTATATTTTGCTAGCGTAGAACGGATGCTTAGTCTGCTGCTGTGGCATTCATGCGCTTTCTTTATGGTTTTGTAGGTTGTCGGATTGGTAAGTCGTGCTTGTGAAGGTGTTCCTATTATACTGCATGAGTTTATTTTTCTAATTTTTGTTGAGCACCCCTTTCTGAATAGTAACACTATTATTCACAGTTTTTATAACTTCTAAGGATAATTGACATAGTGTTTCTCTTGTATAATTAATAAATTAAACTTGCCGCCTTTCCTTTGTCTTTGGATTGAAGTTAGTAAGATATTCATTTGTTGTTTCACTGTATTGGGTGTGTAAATTAATTAATTGTGATAACTCATCTCTGTTTGTTGTTTTATAATTAACATTTCTCCTCCCCTCCTTTGTCTAACACCACGTCATATCCAATAATCTGAGCATTACTGACTGAATTTGTCAATCCATTCGCTCATGATTGAAACCTTTTTCTTTGTTGTAGCTGGTATCCCCCTGGTCACGGAGATGTCTACGAAAGTCTCTACAACTCAGGTCTCCTGCAGAAGTTCATTGATGATGGCAAGGAGTTCATCTTTGTGTCCAACATTGACAATCTGGGCGCTACGGTCGATATCAGTATCCTTACAACTCACTCATTGATATTTCAAAATTTTCACGATTTTCCAAATGATTGTTAAGTTCCTTGATTCAACGATTAAGATATTCTGAACTTTATGAACAACCCAAGCAATGGCCCCGCCCCAGAGTTCATCATGGAGGTCACTGATAAAACCAGAGCTGATGTTAAGGTGTGTGACCTTGTACTGTTGCTCTGACCTTGATCTGACCTTCCTCACTCAAACAGGGTGGTACGCTAGTTGACTACGAAGGCAAGCTACGATTGGTTGAAATCGCTCAAGTACCCAAAGACAAGGTTACTATTTGTTGATTTGACGTGATTTAATAAACTAAACCATTTTCATCATTCATAGGTCGATGAGTTCAAAAGTGTCAGCAAATTCAAGTAATGAAGGATGAATATGTTCTTGAAATTATTTATTATAATTTCCTTCTCTAGAATTTTCAACACCAACAACTTGTGGATGCAGTTGAAAGCGATGAAAAGAGTTGTCACAGAAAAAACCCTGAGAATGGAAATCATCGTCAATCCTAAGGTATTTACATCAATACCTCAAACGTATTCCATCATCAATTAAAACTAATTTTCAGACCCTCGACAACGGTATCAACGTGATTCAGTTGGAAACAGCCGTTGGTGCAGCCATAAAGAACTTTGAAGGCGCTATCGGTCAGTCGAATCATCTCATTGGGAATCTTGCTTGACCAGTGTCCATTCAGGCGTCAATGTTCCGAGGCGACGTTTCCTTCCTGTGAAGACCACGTCCGATCTTCTGGTCATCATGAGCAACTTGTACAGTTTGCACCAAGGTTCCCTTGCCATGAACCCTATGCGGTCATTCCCGTCAGTTCCCTTAACTAAGCTCGGGACCTCATTCAAGAAGGTAACATTTTTCTTATCTCGGAAGTACATAACGAAAGAATCATTTCCCATGGGATTTTCCCATTTTTCAATTTTTCCTTTGAAATCTGGTTTGATAGGTTAAGGATTTCCTTCATCGTTTTGCCTCCATCCCGGATCTCCTCGACCTGGATCATTTAACCGTATCAGGGGACGTGACCTTCGGTAAAGGAGTCACCTTGAAGGTAAATTCCTTAGTTCATCAATCAATCAATATATTGACGTCAATATTCAGGGCACGGTCATCATCATTGCCAACCACGGTGAACGTATTGATATCCCAATGGGCGCCATTTTGGAAAACAAAATCGTTTCTGGCAATTTGAGAATATTAGATCACTGAGAACGATTCGGCTTTTTGTTCTTCTGTTACGTGTGCCATCTTATTTCTATGAAGAAAATAAATAAAAACCTCATTAGGGATGCTGCTTGCCAGAGTGCTTAATTAATTAAATTTATTAGTTAGCACTCATTATAATGTTAGACGCCTTTAGGGCAGCCAGGGATTTTTTTATTTTATTTTTATTTTTTTTGGTTTTGTTTTTGCGAATTGTCCGTTGCACGGATGATTCATGTGTGGAATTCGATTATAATCATGCCGATCGTAGATGAATAAAATCTGTTCGTTCATATCTTGGCTTGAGACCTTATTCAAGAACTGTTTTCCTGAAAATCATGACTACGTAAGTTCATTTCAATGTACCGTTATGCTTCATAAGAAGCTTGAGCATTATAATAAGGTCGCTTTTATCTCATGTAATATATTTTTTATTCTTTTCAGATGAAAATCTCAAAATAATAATTTATGGGCTCTTCATATGTCTTCATGAGCCGATGTTGAAATTTTGGTAGTCACGCATTCACACGAATATCATAACGCATACCTGTTTACATCTGATTTTCAACATGCAGAAGCGAGAAATGATTTCGTTTGCTTTCCATTTTTATCAATTTCATTTTCTTTCGGTCTGAAACATCTTGAAACATGGCTGTTTTTAGAATTCCACATTTTCAACTTGCAAAGCGTGTCAATTTCGAGAAACACACTTCTTGCGTGTGTAAAAAGTGCGTTATGACTCTTATCTCCATCATTGCGTGTACATGGTCACGGACATCGGTTTTCATGTATGATCATGTATGTTACATGATTCAATCATCAAAAATAATCATCAAGAAACCCCTACAGGTGCACTGAGTAGGTAGAACCCTTTCCAATCATGTAAAACCAGTATACAACATCACAACATCTAGTTTGCTTGCACTCTTGAAAAAAGTCCCTATCTCCTACCATGGCGTGGCCACGGACATGGGTTTTCATGTATATTACACGAGTCAATCAATTCAAAATTAGCATCAATGCAATCCTTTCAGTGCCCTGAGTTGATATATACCCCATTCAATCTTATAAAACTAGTGTACAACATCACAGGATCCAGATTACACATGTTTTCAATCCTGTTTTCACATGCGGTCAGAAGACGCAAGGATTTGATCTTCGTTGTCATAACGCACTTTATAACAAACGCAAGAAGAATGGCATCTCGCGCGTCAATTTCACTCATTTGCCATGGTAACCGCTAAACACGGGCCGACATGCCGAAAAAAAAAAAGGAGAGTTTTTGTTCTCGTCGGTTTCACTTTTCTTCGTATTTACTTTGATTGCAGCGTCGCTATAACTATTTCACATGTAGGCCTGTATGTAGAATATTTCACATGTAGGCCTGTATGTAGAATATTTCACATGTAGGCCTGTATGTAGAATATTTCACATGTAGGCCTGTATGTAGAATATTTCACATGTAGGCCTGTATGTAGAATATTTCACATGTAGGCCTGTATGTAGAATATTTCACATGTAGGCCTGTATGTAGAATATTTCACATGTAGGCCTGTATGTAGAATATTTGAATCAAAGCCGTTCGAACATTCGAATTCATTAAAGAGACAATGTATTCGAATGTGCTAAAACATATCAGCATAATTATTTATCAACATGAGCGTGATATGGAGGAGTTACTGACCTGGAGAGATAGAACATTATAGGGGATGCCTTTGCTAATTAATGAACTCTTCTCACATCTGCGTAACTCGATCTCCATTGCAACATAATATCAAACGTCTGATACCTGATGCCGCGGTTAGACTTTCAGCCAAATCAAATCAAACATTAAATTAATTTCTCATATTGCCTCACTGTCTCAACCTGCTTCAACCTCCGACCTTCAACCTCCGACCTTTAACCTCCGACCACTGGACCAGACCAGAATACAACACTCGTCGATGCAGGGGGGGCTGTTACCCACTTGTTTAAATATATTATTATTATTATTTCGAATTTCCTACATTAAAGAACATCATTGCCCTTTGCGCCCTCATCGAGGGACTTCTTCTGCCATTCCTTCCGTGTGTTAATGAAAATAGTCGTTTTACCGACAACGGCATATTCACAATGTCTTGCAACGCCCATAATTACGTATAAGCGTGACAAGACTAGTTGCCAACGAAAGTGATTAAGTCATTACACACGAACATGTTAAATATATTCACTATTAATTAATATAATTAATATTGCACGGCATTTAGATCCATTGATGTAGCCATTTGGTGCGAGGACAGTATCTCATTAGCAATAGAAGTCTTTGAACGAGACTAAAATTGCACCTTGCATTCCGTCATAGCAGGTTGTGACCAACAAGTATCCGCTAATCAGGAATCATCACAACACTCTGTTCTCTCGGGACTTCTTTGACCTTCAAAGACCCAAACCGTCTTTGACCTTCTTGCTCTGATGTGGATGCAAGGAAAATCACAGAAGAAGTATATATATATATAATAATATTATGTCAGTGGCAAATGGCTGACACGTGTTTACACGGGACTCGGCTGTGGATATAAACTCAGAAATCAAAGCCACAGGTTTGCAGTCTCCCAGCACCGCTCCGATAATCAGTATCCGTTTGGATAATTCACTTACTGGCAGGCTGTGGCCGCCAACATTAATGAGTACAGTGTAGAGCGTAGGGCACCACTGACCAATTACGCACACGTGTACATTTGAGAGTCTGCGCACGCTGCCTAATACGGCCCTAATTTACAATGAAAATACTTCTCCCTCTCCTTCCTTCTTCTTCTCCGAGTAGAATCACTGCATATCGTGCTCACAGGCAAAGCAGTAATTCTGATAAGTGCAATCATAATATTTCTGCCCCTTCAATTCTCCCTACTTTCTCATACTTAGTTTAGCCTCCTCTTCACCCCGCGTGAAGTACTCTCTAGAGGAGCTCCTCTATTTCAAATCATTAGCACCTGCCCTTGATGGTGCTCTATATAGCCATAGCACAGGGCGTTGTTTTCACTCTTTTGTTGGAAGACCCAGGGGTTTATTTGCAGATAATTACGCGTGTTCCTCAATGACCTATGATTGCATAAGTTCATGTGAGGTGTTGTTTGTTGTCCTCGAATTAGAGATTAACGAATTGCAAGGCATAATTATATGAATACCGTCATACTTTGTTTAGCCTTTTATTGGATCATGAAATACCTAGGATATGTTGATTATAACTTATAATTCTAAATGCATTAACCAAGAACAGAAACTTGTTGGCTGGCTTTGAAATTCTAACCCTCAGCCATATGTAACTCGTTATGTAATATACGTCTCGTGATTACCATACACATGTACCTATCTGATATGCAGTGCATCACGTATCCTTCCTGTGATCAATGTTACATGCATGACCACGCCGCAAATACGTTTCCTTTATAGCACCACATCAATAGAAATATCCCACGTATATCCCGAGTGTAAGTTGTGTTTAATGTTCCCCATCGTCCACCGAGGCAAAGACACTCAAGACTCATTCATGCTTCACCGAAACCCACATTTTAGGGAAGCTGAAACAGTTCTCGCTAGCCAGGATGTGCTATAATGTTAGATCAACAATGCACCATGATTCGATGAAGATTGAGTTGATATCAGCGACTAGTTCTGGAGAATATGGTTGTACAATTATACATTGTTAATACGAACAGTGTATTACACGAAGAGCCGGATATCTTACCTGTTGGCAGAATAGATATCAGAAATAGGGTACGCTTACTCCCTTTGTGACTGTGAAAAGAGAACGAGGCACCCGTACGTTATACAGCGTATTAAATAATAATTCACAATCTATAACGACATCCGTTTATTACATAACATTATGAGGGGAGCACGTGCACACTTTGAATGATTTAAGATTTGCCGTCAACACAGACTATGCAATATATTGGACTCCCTATCGAATACTTGATATACTTCGCCACCCAAGACCATGGTTCGAAACTGTTCTTTATTTGTCCATGATTTTCGTATCCGTTCTTTATTTGCGTTATGTGTCTCGATTTCGTCTCTGCTCGAGAAAATCATCAGCTGTTGTTGATAGACCGGATGTTGATTAGTTAAACGTGTTGTGATAGCCACTATTTTTATTTATTTATTTATTTTTGAACACTGTGCTCACGTGGTCATGGGTTAATATTAGTCTCAAGCTTCTTGGGTGCAGCAAGAGGACACACAGAAATGAATCATTCAAAATCAAAATACCCGTGCATCTGTGTATCTTTTTATTGAACGCTCATACCGCACCACAGGGTCCCACACTGCATGTCTCTCACTCCTAATGATTCCAAACAGTGGCAAGAAGGTCACAGCTTTTGGCCCACAGCTGAGGAAGGTCGTGACCTTTGGGCAACTCTTCAAGGCAAATGGTGTTTGCGCATCCCATCATCAGCTCTTCCTGTAAATATCAGAAATCATAAATACATTAAATCACACAACATTACGCTTTTATGGTGTTGATGCATATATTTTTCTCTCTCTTCGTGATGTATATGTATCACCACTTTACGTGCACTATACTTTATATGTTTTACTGTACTAAACTATACATGAGCACTTTACCAGCTTAATATGACGTATCGCCACTTTACACGCTCTAAATGAATTACCCACGGATGTGAGACAAAAATTGCGAACAAAGGCGTCCAGTTGGCGATGGAGAAATTGTTACAATTTTTTCTTTATTTGGTTTCTAACTGCGGACAATTTATATTGAGATAATGATGTACCATTCGATTCGTCATATTAAATCATCATTCAGAGGGGAATTGTATTTACAGTTGAGTCACTATACAGTGCCTACACTAAATGGCAAAGTGTACTTCTACAATCTGCAATGAGTAATCATGCACTGTATGTATGTCACCGAAATGTATTCACAGTTTTCCCCGAGACAAAAGGATTATGCCTGTATGTTTTCCTAGAGCCAAATCTCGGGAGAAGAAAACCGTTTGCCGTTCCACCCTGTAATGATATGCACTTGATAAGAGTTGATCAGCGTTGATTGTGTTCAAAATTCGCATCATGGACCCTGCTGTAACTCATTACACTCTCTTCGTTGACCTTCCTCTAAAATTGGCCCACTTAACGCCCCGGCAACGGCGGCTTGGTCATCTTTATGACTCAAAGTAGGATGACATTGACAACGAATAACGAACGGTCCCCTCAACGCAACACGAACGCTCCCTTGACCTCATTCGGGCCAAATGACGCAGGTGCCTGGAATGTAAGGAAGACTCTCCACCCTCATTGCTGCCTTTTCCCATGAGACAACTCATCATTGCTGCCACTTTCCCAGCTCACGAATTTCCTTTTTATTTGTATGAAAGCACTTCGTGTGCTGAATGCACCGCTGAATGAATACACCCGTGAATTTTCGGCTAATTTCCCCGATGAATTGGCCATTGGCATCTAGGTTCCTCACCCAATGGTCTACGTGGGGAACTGCATCACGCGATTCCCCGAGCGTCGCTTGATTGCCTCGAAAGGTAAAGTATACACTTTGGCTTAATTGTAGTCATCCTCTATTGCAGTAATCACGAGGCCCATGTGTGTATGCATTGGAGGTACAAATTAAAGGCACAACACAACCCAAAGTTGAAATTTCTTCGAGAACAAAACTCGTCATTGCTGAGATGAACTTGAAGCAGGTCATCAGCAGACAACGACCTTTCAGTCGTAGGGAGTTCTTGGGAGTTGGTACCCCTGGGACGCCGGCTTCAAGTGTAATCATTCAAACTGAAGACCTCGTTGACTTCTTTCAGCGTCTGCTTTATTGCCTTCTTTAAGATCACATCCTGGATTAGACGGCTGTAATGTTGTATATATTCTCCATAAAGGATGAATAGACTTGGGAATTGAATCGGCGTAGATCTTCGCCACATTTGTTTGCGCGTCTTGTTACTATTTTATTTTCACGAGTTTGTGAGTTTTGCGATGTCGTGGTCATTGACATTGACCACTGCCTGTTGAAGTAAATACCTGGCTTTTAAATCGTTTTTACTTCAGAAAATGTTTATACACCTGCTCGCCCCCTTCGATCATCAAACTTCACATTGCTGTCTGTACCTAAATTTAGACCCCGGAGTCGACTGAGCTGAAGCATTTCAACTAACTTGGATTATAATCGACTGACTTGGCGACTTAGTCGATATTTAAAAATCGACTTGGCTTCTTAAAGATCGAATTAATTTGCGACTTTGCTTAAGTATCCCGCATGTCATGAACTATATTAATGCACGAAGCAATATTACATGTATATTGCCCATATACAAGGAAATTACTAAAACCTAAGAAGTATATAGAGCCTAATTACTAGAACGATACGTTTCACTCAGTTACTAGTATGTTTGCAGACTATACATGCTCAATAGAATTGGTTACTAATGGTATATAAACAATTAAAGGATTTTGATGATACATAATTCAATTTCCATTATGAAGAATAGAATAAAATAAAATAAAATAATATATATATATTTATATTTATTGTCGTGCGAGACTGCACACCACACACACAGAACATGAACAAGAAAAAAAAAAAAAAAAAAAAAAATAGACATAAAGGAAAGGAACCAATAACATCGCCAATCATAAGGCCAATCAGAATCATAATAATTTGCTATACTATAAATACACGTAGCAACGGATACAGTGTTTCAATAAAGGAATCTAGCTGGACTTCCCTCCCCCCGTCCTCTCCCTTTTCGTCGCATTCGAGAGATTCCTCAAAATAAATAAATGTAATAAGCTCTTCCATTAGGGGTGTGAGGTTCAAGCGCTCCCTATATGCCTACTACTACATGCATGTGTACACTTTCTCCCCCAAATATGGAAGAGTCCATATGAATATAGGCATATATTTGAGGGGTGCTACCTTTTTGTTTAGGTATCTTCATACATGTATATACAACTGCATTTATTTCATTTTTATCTAAATATTTTCGGCGGCGACTTGCGTTATTTAAATCGGCGGCTTAGTCGACCCAATCGAAGTCTTTCGACTTGACTTGAAACACAAACGACTGACATGGCGGCTAAATCGGCGCGACTCCGGGGTCTACCTAAATTTCATCTTTATTCATACGGCTACCGAACATTCGCCCACCATGCACCCTACCATCCTTTGGAACCGATTACCTTCCAACCTACAGAACCAGCAATCGCTTGATGCTTTTAAAGCCCAACTTAAGACTTACTATTTTAACATTGCCTTTTCTAGTATTTTATGATTTTCCTTTTTTACCTCTGTTTGTACAGCGCATTTGAATGTTCTTTGATATTGCTGAAAATGCGTTTTTAAATGAAATGAAATGAAATGAATTGAAATGAAATGAAATGAGAAAAGCGGATCGAATTGTTGGTTGGATATAATAGATTGGATAATTTTAGTTCCTTATTTTCACTGGAATTTCATTGTGCAAAAAGAATTTTGAGTGAGCAACGCTGAAACGCCACAATCATTATGCTGCCTAACGTGTTATATAACTTATATCAGGTAAAAACTTATGCCTAATAAGGAAATGGCGGAACTATAAATTGTATGTTCGTCATTTCGTTATTGGGCATATACTCAAGAGAGTTAAAAAAAGCCAAATATAATTATAAATAATTATAATTTTGTATATAGTGGAATCCCCCAATTTATGGAGACAACGTTAAGAACGTTAATGACGTCATGATATTTTCACTCTTGTGAATTACAGATTGCTTTAAGCTGCGTTAACGGTCCGTCCATTTGTATAGATTGATCTGTCGCGACCCTGCAAACATTTGCATGTTACAATTCGAGATAAGAAGTGCTTCTGCATATTGCATGTGAATCTCTCAGTCAATTCCAGTGCATCAACGCAATTAGTGCTGAGTACGCGACATGCATCAGGCGACATCTTGATTGCACCAGTAATGAGCAATGATCGAACTTTGACCTTACAGCCTTACAGGGATCAACTTCATAGGTCTGATCCTTTAATTATGGTAATATTTATGGACTATGCATTGTATATATACCATATGTGATACCTGGATATAGGCTATAATTAAAGGCCCGGCCAGTCCAAAAGGCGTTACACAGTTGTGAGTTCCTATTCTTTATATACTTAGGTGCAAATGAAACGCAACTCCATGGTTATGTCAACACCACATTCCGGGTATGCATCGCATAGAAATGAATTTTCGTGGATAATAAGTTAAAGCACTTGCGCACAGATTCCGAAAGTTCCAAGAAAACAAATGGAATTTACCCTGTTTAATTGGAGGAACAATCGACAAGGGGTCAAACTAAAAATGTTCGATTTTCATGGTCAGATATTCCAAGTGCTCTGACTTACACATCAATAACGCATGAAAAATTTTTTGGCCCAAATTTCTCCATGAGCCTCTCAATCCTGCTCTGTGGATATTGGTACAGCCCTGAATCAGCTCTCTGCGTGCTATTCGGGGAAAGATGGGAGGCGGTGAGGAGTTACTGACTTAAATTTATTCCAAAAATGTTCATTTGGCGACTAATTGGAGGTGTGCCAGCCATGATAATGCCACCAGTTCATTTTCCTTCTTCAAGATGTCTGCGGTGACCATAGCAAGATAAGGGTGAGCATTATTTTGCTGCAATAGTCGGGTCTCCGGATATTTTTAACCCAGATTTGGGGTCGTTTATGGTGATTTGAGTCCCTATCTCCCCTACCTGAGCCGATATTTAGAATTTCTCTGCAGATATTGGTCGGTCGCATTCCTCCCCTGTCGCTCAGTCAGTAAATATGTCTGTCTTGACCCAGTCCTAGCCTTGAGCTCGCCAGATTTATCAGTGCTGTCGGTTTGCTGTCACTCTTAGGCATCCAGAACGGGGGGTCCATCCATGGTAGACCTAATTTCTTTTGCTCGATGATGAATCTATTGCGTGGTTGATACACTGTATCCGATTTGGCGGTTTCTGACTTTTGGTTCAACTCCACGCTCCAGATCGCTTCTGGATATTATTCTTCAGGAAGCTATTAGCCTTCCCAGAGTGCAAATGTTTCGAATGTCTGCTTGCTTTGAAGTAAAGCACTAGTTGGAGTATCATTTCAGTCAAGTTCATCATCTATTAAAGTCATCTTGTTATCGGATTACTCTAAAGAATTACCGGGATTCATGGATTGGCTGCGCAAAATAATGAATTAAAAAAAAAATTAAGAGAGTAGACTTGCACACTGTGTAAAATATACATGTTGACCCAAACATGGATCATCTAATTATTAAGTCAATTATAGATCGTTTCTTTTGCACCTAAGTATAATTCCTCGGTGACTCTCCAGTGCTGCCCAGTTGCATCATAACAAGACCTGTTTGTAACAGCATCTGAATGCCTAACTAACACTGCGGGCGACGGAAAACTAACATGCAGGATAAACACCCCCAGGGATCCATTGGGGGTAACCCCGGTCCTGGGCTTCTGCGAGTTCAACTTTTCAGATATATCATTACTGCAATTTATTATACAAGGTATCCGATTTGAGTGTTTAACTTAATTTCTTGTTCTATCAAACGGCGAACATGAAACGTATTTTATTGCCAATTGCATACAGAGGGAACTGGAAGTGATCGTTTGAGTCTGCTTTTGGTTATATTTAGTATTCAGTGTCGTGTATAATCACATGACTTCGTTGTATGGTCCATAAATAAAACGAGGACATATAAGTATACACTATACTGCAGTATGAAGGCCCGCAATGTTTGTTATACAACATACGATTAACGATTAGGGAATTAGCATCGTGTGCTTGATCAAGTGAAGGCGAGGTTGGCCACCCGGTATTGCACAGGACAACACTCTTTCCCTTGTCACTTTATCATGAGCCGTGTTGGCTGATAGGGTGCATCAGACCAAGTAACATCCCGTGACGTGTAACCCTCTGATGGGTGGGGGCTGTTCGGGGTGCATAACAAAAGAGTTTTAAACGGTGACTGTGCATTCCAACTCTATATCGAAATTCCTGACAGTCCCCACGGAATGCTCATTCTCGTTTTCAGATAAATTATTCCTTCTGCATGTTGTAGAACATGGGTTCTAGATCGGGGATGATTGGCAACGGAATGCTAATGAACACAATTGCTTATCTTGGGACGAAGTTGACAATAGTGTCAGTTAGGTGGGAAATCTAGAATAACAAGTGGACAATTATTCTATGGAAATAACCTTAATGTTTTGAGCAAGTCTATAGTATTATACGCCACAGCCTGAGCAAATGTGCACTTGCGCTGAACCCGAAGGTGCTGCTTACCGTTGACTACAATTAGCAAACGTCTGGAACACTTGCGATCGCTTCGGACAAACGACATTAACACTGGCTGATGCTGAGGATTCGGAGCATCTCGAATGCTTACGCTAAACAAGTCGCGAATGCAGGGGATTAACACAGAGTGGGTGGAGAATTTGGGGTGGAAAGCAGCCAGCCTTAAGCCTGGCTGTATGATCAAAGAGGCATTAGATCCCTATATACATAATGTGTGTATTTAATGGGGGAATATTAGCACAGCTTCTGGTTGCTGAAGGGCAGAGTATTCGAGAGGGGAGTGGGGGAGGGGTTGCGAGGAGAAACGTGCGTGGCCGAGGAGGGTTCGTTCAAATTCTTTCGTCGTTTGTAATTAAGCCTCGTTCTAGTGCGAATAAAAATTGTGCTTGCGTGATATCGTTACGCAAGTCAGGTATTGATGACAAAATAACACGAATCTTGGTCCATATTTTTTTTTTTGGGGGGGGGAGGGGGGGGGGGTACGTACGTGTAGCCTCAATGCACTAGTTATCGCTGTTTAAAATATACTGCCTGGGAAAGGAAATCTACCCATGAATTCTGGTGTTAAGCCGCAGGCTGAATTAGGCCACAAAACAAAATCTGATTCAACATTTTTTTCTGAATTCTTGAATTAATAAAATCACCCATTTCTAAGTGACACTGCCAAGAGCACAAATGTTCTTCCTGATTAAGGATTTTCACAGAGTTGCCTCTGGACTTTCCACTCTCGACACAAACCATAAAACAAGCAACGTTTCTATTTGCTCAGTTTGCATTCTGCAACGCCATTAATTTTGTTTGCAGTTTTTCCTTTCCAAAAAGCATTTAGAAACCGGAAAACAAAAAATGAAAACAGCGCCCATTAATGGATTTGTGTGTCGCATATTAGGTTGAATTTTAACTGGTTCTTCGTGTATTTCATTACTTGTATTATATATCTAAATCATTTACCCTAAATCTTGCATTTAATGGATAGCATATACTATTATAGCCACTCTGAAAGTTTGAAAGGGGTAGAGCGTTGCTATGGAATACTGCTCGAATTTGGCTCGAAAGCAGAAGGTAGCCGTTCAAGGAACGACTTTATTATTCACACTGATTGCGTTCAGAATTCCCTTGAATTTTACACACATTACATACTTTGAGTAAAGGGACGAAAACGCAAGTTTCAGCTGTTGAGGAAAAGTCTTGTGATTCAATATATTTGGTATTCACGTGTTATTGATAAAAGTGAAATTTGTCCAACAAAATTACCACTGCAATAAAATGAAGATTCACAAAATATTTGGAGTACTATATTTATTCAGATTGTAATCGCACTATAGAGTCTATAGCACCCGATTTTTCTCCAATTATAGGTTTGAAACTTTTCGCGTGACCCTCTAATATATATTGATTTATTTTGCCTTCTTGGGACAATTAATGTCACCATTTACCCCAATAGTTAATGCGCAATACATACTAGGGGTTCATTTAGTTGAATATATGATGAACCTAATAATTATTACCAATAATTATGTCACATGTAATTAGCGTCTTGGGTTCTTGGAATCACATGAATTGAAATAAATAAACGCCCAATTTCAGCAAAAGACTCGGGTACTCAATTAATAATTACTACTTCATATTACGTATTCCATATCAACATAATCTGCGATGTGATAACCAGAAAGTAAATCACTAGTTGATTGTGCGATTCTCTCAATATAGACGCTGCTCAGTTTTAACCCTTTAGGACAATTCAACCCCAACTACAGACAACCAGAAAAAGGCGAAAGCCTTCTAATCAGTTTGCATCAACTGAGCTTCTTGTGTTGAGCGAAAGCAGCAGGCGTCTCATGTAATTACCATTGCTTGGGTTTTTAGACCGATCAGTCATGGCGTCATCGGGCTGCAATTATTCCTTCAGAGCTAAACTCAATTTCTCATGTGGCCCACGCGGAAACGACAGAATGACCGTCTGAATTATTGACAGGCTTCCATTATACAAAGACTCCTTCTGGTTGACTTTTTCCTACTTGAAATGACACTGAGCACAACATGAAGTTGGATACAGCCTCAAACGACTGATCTCTATAGTTCGATTATCAATATATCTATTCTCACTAGTACACCGATATGACACCGTTCTCCAATCTGTTTCCATTGAAATTCGACTTGAATCTTATGCAACAATTAAGGCGTGTTAAACTGAGGTTATTGTATGCTCTTAACAAGAAGTGAAGAAGATCCCCGAATAAATTCACACGCAGCCAACAAACCAGAAATACGACATGACAATGAACGCAAATAAAACCACTGTTATTTAAATGAAGGAAGCGTCATTGTGAGTCAAGACTTCAAAGTGCGCGTCATTCTTCCGCACTTTCAAGAGGAGAGATTGCGTCTGCAAGAAAAGGCGTGTTAAACTCAGCTTGTGACTTTCGTGGCCGCACGAATGGATGGCCAAGGCTTCATCAATTCACAGCCTTATTCTGCGACAAGGACGGACCATGGTTGCTCATACACCAAGGTCAAGAATCGCTTCATTTTCTCACCTGGACTAATTAACCCCAACTCCCCACAAAAGATCAAACAAACCGGAAGAAGGAATGAAATTGGATTTCTTTCAGGACCTCCGTTCTGAGCTCTCTTTTTACCCTTTTTAAAATCGGAGAAATTTCCCCGAACAGGTATAGAGGAGGGGAGGGGACGTGAATAATTGAAACATATTTCAATGGGAGGCAGGAGTGTTAATGGTTTTGGTGGTAACACATTACTTTTAACACAATCATAGATTTTCATTTCCAGTTTTGCTATCTTAATTTTGCGCATTATTGATGAGACACTCACCTGTTTTTTTTTGCATGCACGAAGCTCAGATTACGCATTGTCAGTTTATACTTATAGGATATTATGAGATAGGAACAACTACTAATTATTATTATATCCTCATCGTTAGATTGTAAATCTGTATACACAGGTGCAAGAGATGATGGATGAATGCACTGAATAGAATGAGATATTATATAATATCTCGTAAGATGGTCATTATAGAGTCATTAGGGGCTTTGTTCCCGTAAAGCCACTCACCATGGCGATAGATTAAGCTCTGCGGAAGTGATTTACAGCCATAGACATCGCATTGCATGACTTCAATTAAGACGGCGGTCCAGAGTTTCTTCCAGTTTTTTAAAACTTTAAGAAATTCAGTTACTAGTAATTTACTCAACATACAGGAAGTAAATGCACAACATACATGCTTCGTAATTCAGTGATAATATGCGTAGTCTATAGCAAACCGAATTGATGCATTTCAAACATATGTTCAGGGTGGTTCGGTATTTGTAAACCATTCTCATGATTAAAACGAAATGTTTGTGCATTATAAATGAATAGATTATCGTAACTTGGAATGCATTTAATTTTAATCGTATTTGTTAGGATCCTAATCCGTGGATTTAGGTATATTCGAATGTTGATCATTTATGTTTCATCAAATATTACAATAATTTCACTTACCGTAGAATCGAAGCAGGCTCCACATGCCATCAAGCACAGTTGCTCCTGTAGCTGTTTGTCCTTGACGTCAAGTTTCCATGGTGATGGACCAGCAGTCACCATAGCAACGGCCAAGAAACATGTGATGTAAGCAAGAACGGATGCGAATGACATGGCTTCGGTTTCTGAAGAATGAGAAGCTTATATCAGATATTTAATTTGAGGGTACGTGGACTATTTTGAGGAGAGTGATCAACCAGGTCACCTTCCTTCAAAACAACATTTGCAACCTGATTCACAGCATGTCAAAAAGGTAGTTACAAGGGAAAGCTCGCACTTTTTTTTATTGATATATCGTGGGTTACTGACCAATCCACCCAGCGCTTCGTTTGTACCGGTAATGTAACTCATCAATGGGTTTAAATTTGGAACAATAACGCATTTATGTCGTGTAATGGGGGGGGGGAGGGGGGTTGGATTTAATTTCCAAACATTTAGTGTGTGTGCGTGTGTGTTTTTGTTTTTGTTTTTGTTTTTGTTTTTGTTTTTGTTTTTGTTTTTGTTTTTGTTTTTTGGTTTTGTTTTTTTGTTTGTTTTTTTTTTCTGGTCACAAAGAACGTAAAATTTGACCAATGTCCGATTAATATTGAGACAAATGGCATTTAAGATATAAACCAATAAATAACACCACCCTACCCAAGAAATAAAAAACACCCCCTAAAATAAAAAAAAACAAAAAAACCCAAAACATTTGCTAATTCCGAGAATTTGTCTTCTAGCGCTTTGCGGATTGATTTAATTAGATCCCTTGCAATTGATTTGAATTCATCGCCCAATTGCCGATTCAAACAAGAACTGATTAAATGCTTTTACAGCTCGAGCCTGGCAAACGATTTAATTTATCACAGGGACAAATCGCCATCCTCCATTTGGCCATCAGTGACCTTGATTGACTCAAGTGCTTCGAGCGCAAGCGACGAAATCTTTCCNGGAGAGTCGCGTATGACGAAGTTCCTTTTGAAGAATTTCTTTCGTGTAATCTGCTAGGTGGTTTGACTGGTTTCGTAGATTCGCAGTAATCAGTTTCATTGACCAGTATGCAATAAAACTGTATGAAGTTTGAGCGTATTTATTATAATTATGATCAAAAGGTCATGAATATGTGATCAATTATATAAGATCAGTTAAAATTATTATTTTTCTATCTCGGTATACAGAGTACAAGTACATGTAACTTGAAACAAGATAAAGGCGAGATTTCTCTCATCCGAACTACTGTGTCTTACTTGTGTCTCACACATTCAATGAAATAATAAAGAGTTTCACGTAGTTTTTCAATGAGAACAGTATCTGACATTTCAGGCCAAAAAAAAAAAAAAAAAAAAAAAAAAAAAGAATTCCTAGCAGAATTATTGCCGTCTCCATTCTGGTTTCCAGTAATATCTTCGTTAGTAGATTATTCGCAAGAAAGAAAAAAAAAAAAATTTCCACACATGTTCGAGAGCGATTATAATTTCAATTTTCAAATGTTTTAATTTCTATACCAAACCAAACCAAACAATCGAACTAAAATGACAATATCCAACACCTAATTCACCGTAATTTCCAAGCGATCATATCTCTGTATAGCATTAATGTGGTTGCACAAAAATTAAACATTAAGAGGAGAGCTCTATTGCATTAGGACGATGTTCCCTATTGTCACCCACAATCCATGGTCACATCTCATCTCATTGAATTTTATTTGATTTTATTTTATATAGCGCAACATGATGGATGATGCATTTCTATGCGCTTCACAAAGCCATGTCATTGCGAAATTCTAAAAAAAATGCGTTTTCAAATTCTTTTTAAAAGTAGAGAAAGTCATTGGTTTACGGAGGCTCATTGGCAGAGCATTCCACAGGCGTGCACCGAGACCCCCGAGAAGTCCAACAAGAATTAATGATTGGATGGATGGTTTTTTTTACGGCACTTAGATACTAAAAGTATTCTATTGGTGACTCGACCAACAAGAAAACACCAACACCATATGAAAATATCCTCAGAAACATTCTTCAAATATTCCATAAATATACAAATATCTAAACTTTTAATATTGTTCACCCTAGTGTACTCGCAAATGCCCTCCACATGGCTCAAAAAGAGCTCCTATACGCATTTTCAGCCATAACTGGTGTGATAAAAAAAAAAAAAAAAACTATTCATATGTAAAAATACGCAGGCGATATTAGCTGATTATTGTAAAACAAATATATTCAAAAATAGATTCTGAAGTAGTCAATGAATAAGTTGATATTGCAAAATATATAAAAAGAATAAACAGAACAAGTACTGAATACCAAATTGCTCCCTCAACCTGAACAAGCAAAACAAAGGTTACAAACCTTGCAAGAAACAGGCGTCGAACAGACTTCTCAGAAAGTAAACACTATCAACGAAGCTCGCACAATGTGGCCGCAATGAGCATCCTGCAACTTCTAATATAGGCAGAGAGGTAGAGGGGAGAGTGGGCGGTCAGTTCATAGGAGGGAGGCGGAGAGGGAAAGGGACTCAAAGGAGGCACAAGGCGGCTAAATTGGATTTGATCAACGCCGCAGAGAGGTTGCAACGCATGGGCCGAGTGCCTCGAGAACCAACTGGAAAATCGGATTATCAACTGGTTGCAGGAAGTTCTCGAGGGGACGAGTTGAGAAGAGCTGTTGATGGACGCCAGATGCCACACACACATATTCTGTTTCTAATTATGAACATGTATATCTTTTTTAAGTGCATTGTTGTGCAATATCACAGTGCAATGTTTTCATTATCATTGGTAAATATATCCACTAATTAATTATAGTTTTAAAGAATATACATAATAGATGTCACATATTTTCATTAATACTATTGTATAGGGAAACGGGACAGTTGATTAGCATGCTTTCCTTGAGAACACTCAGCGCTGACCACTGGGGATATGGAGCTGACCACCGACCTTGCAGGCGTCTTTGAACAGTTCTCCGACACTGGTTACCTCCTCGGGCCATTCAAACGCTTGATGTTTCAAGACCCCGAAGATAAATAGCACAATTGTGCAATGGGGAACATATAATAATATTTTCATGTTTACAAGGCCTTTCATGGTTAAATTAATTATGCTATTTCCAGGTGTATTCTCACACGAATATATTCAATAAAGAACCGGATTAAACCCCTTCAAGTCCGGAAAGAGGCCTTCGATATTTTATATGTGAAAGCTTTTGACATGTCAACGCTGGAGGCATTCATAAACAGGTGAAATCCTGGAAATAGGCCAAATCTGCGTAATGCTAATTGAGTGGAATGCGATTTCGCTTCCTCATACGGGCAGTTCATCGTCGATCTGTCAAACTGCTTGTGTCCATGCATAAATCCGTGAATATTTTTCAAATGGCGTTTATTTTTCATTATTGGAGTATGTACTCCCGTATACTGTTATTACTGTTATTACATGTGCATGATGAAATCATTGCCCCAGTGGCTCATGAAGGTGCGGCATCGCTTATAGCTCATCAGTCATCCAGTGTTGAACTCAGAAGCAATTCTCGGAAGTTGTTGAGCGAAAAGAATATTTATGTTGTCACAGAAACTGTCGCGGCTAGCTCCGCTCATAGGGGGGGGGGGGGATATTCTGAAAGCGTGGGTTGTTCTTTTTACATGACGTTCAGACCAGCGCAAATTCTCTGCGACACAGCATACTTGAACCAATATAGTCATAAAAGTATTTAGCTACCATTGCTGTCATCGGCGCTAGAGTTGCAGACAGCGCTGAAGGCCCCACGCCATGTTCGAAAAACATGACGCCTAATTCCCTTCTTAATGCTAAGTGTAGGCCGAATGGAACTACAACCGGAGTGGCTAGGGATAATTATCTAATGCTGTTAGGTCCCAAACCACTGACCTCTGTATTGATGTAGGCTACTACATGTATATGTTTCCAGATTGCTCACGAAAACGTTATGATCTGGAGACACTTGAGGGCAGAGACCTTCGCAAGCAACAATCTCGGAGCACAACGATCGGTCGTAAACTTGCTATAATTGTACAGATATAACGCACACAATCATAATTATTGTCATTTCTAAACATAATAGTCGATTGTACTTGCGGTTCATAACGTTTCATGACTCATTTGAGGCTTTTGGGCATGCAGCACTGTAGGTTAATTCAGATGAAAGGCTAGATGTATGTTCATGCTGTATACTTCAGTGTATTTTTACGTTTTGGCAAGATTTTGCGTAACAAGACCATTCGCGTTCAATATTTTATTTTCCCGAAAGAGCACCACTTATCCCTATAGTGGAATTTTGAAGTTATTCACATCTATGCATAAATATATGGATGTAGCCAATATTTTGGAACTAGGACAAATTCTCAGAGACCTAGGGCTACATGTTAGGGATGTATGATAAATTGTAAAACTAATTAAGCCGATATACAAAATTGTAAGGCATTAATTAACATATGCCCCAAGTATATGCCTTTTACCATATCGCATTACAATTTATCACAGATTGCGAAATAATTATTTTAAATGGTTGTGTGGTTTTCTGATCGAATTATCACAATGCGCCGGTGTAACGGCGTGCATAGTCCGACTGAAAAGGTACTAGTAGTCCAAGAACTATTCCTAGCAATTACCTGGGAAAGGTAGTCTTGGTAGGACTACCTATCCAGATGCATGTAATATATTTTCTATGTGGTAGAAACTAGGGCTAGCTACCCCCTGGACTATACAGTCTGTTACATATAGTCCGGGCGGTAATTTAGTCTTGTGTACATTTAGAGCACATCACTCACAACAATTGGGTCACCTCCCAACCGTCTCAAATGTAGTTTTGTGTAACATGGTATGGTTATGAAGTGTAGAGTTAAGGGTTCGAATCACATCTCCACTTGATTACTGTTTTATTTTTTATATCTTTTATTCATTTCTGAATTTTGACAAAATGGGACTTCCTTTCTTGAACATAACATGTATGATACACACGACAAGAGTTTCTGTGCTTTGTGTTTATTACTATTGCGTCTTTGACATGAGGTCCTTTAATGTTGTATCATACGAATATTATTGTCCATCCATGCAGTATGACGTGGTCCTCTACTGTAGCATTTTATTTGTAATCGTGTATATATAACTGTATTCAATCGACAAGAAAAAGTGAGAAGAAGGAAGACAGATTTGCAGAAGGAGCTTAACACATGATAAAGTGTTTGAAATATATTCTTGTCGATTTCGTCTATTTCGCGAGGAATCACTCGGAAAGGTAGATAGACCTAATGCGCCGATCACAAGAGTTCATTTTGTTTCGTATATAAGTAACTTTGGGACAAGTGCATTTTTAATCACGAGGAAAGCTCCAAATAATTCCGAGTTGAGGGACATTTGAAACTATTTGACAACTAACTTGCATCCGGAAGGCATCACAGCTGCGAGAAAGCGAGCGATCCGCAGGACTGTGTTGTGTATTTAATTTCAAGGTGGGTGATCTTCCGCTTCCTTTCATTCCATTAAATAATGATTCATTGGCCGAAACCATACAATATTCTCTTTTTTTTTTTCTTTTCCTCTTATTGTTCAACATACCAACCCAGTACGAGTACATCAATGGAGGTTCAAGAGGCAGAGGAATCAGGATACGAACCGTTAATTCAATAATCAGCTTTCCATACAGTGCTATCGGTTGAAGTGCACTCAATCAAAAACTAGTAGTTTCAAGAAAATAATGCAGCAGCTTTGATCTTATGAATTGTTGTTCCATTTATCTACCAAATATCAAGTCGCTGGTTTTACGCATTGTATGCTAGGGCGATAACTTTTTTAACAACCTTTGTATATTGCAAAAGAAAGGTATTTTAGCACGGATTCAACTCACTGGTCAGTTTTATAATTCACTTCCGACGTTTGCTTGTTATTCGTGACATGAAAGCTTTTTTTACATCATGATCTGATTAATTGGAGTCGTTTGAGTTTTGGACATTCGATTGGGTAAACTTTGCACGACAAAAACCCAAGAAAATTCAATTTCTAAAAGGCCGCCTTTAATTCAGAATTTCACAAGCTTACAAATTATAACCTAAAGTAACAAAGCATTTAATGAAATGAAACTGCCGTTCATGGCCAGCCAATGAATGTTCAATTTCAACTGATTACTTAATGCCCAATCTACGTAAAAAGGCCGTCAGATTCAGATGCAGTTGATCTCGTCACTGAGGTTGCTGCAATCGGCTCTTCCATCGCAGACCCACCGATTTGGAATGCACTCGTTGTCTCCGCATTTGTACGATCCAGTACCACAGACTACGAAAAACAGCATGGTTGCTATGCATTCACTTAAGCATTGTCAATCGTACCTTCAATGAGAACCAGCGTCTTTGCAATCACATTCTTGCCATTGTATGCAGCGTGGCACTCAAAGAAGCCACTCATCTCAGGGTTCGTTAAAGACATGGCTAGACTAGACATGTACTCTCCACTGTCCACAGAATACAGAGTTTTTGTCTGGAATCTGTTATGAAATGGGTGTGGCTGTTGGTACATCAGAAAGCATCGAAGCCTAACCTGTCTTGTTGACGGAAGCCACGAAGTCCAGTGTTATGGATCTTGGTGCCATTGGGGAAGTGCCAGCTGATTATTGGCTTGTCCTTGCTGGAAGCAACTTCAAGGATGTTGCACAGTAACTTAGCAGGATAGTTGGCCTTCACGACTGACATCGCAGGGTGGATTCTCATCTCTGTCATGTCATCTGTGGGGCACGGGGGACGTCAAGAAATGCTAACATGTTATTTCACGTGAATACTCACTTGCAAGACGACCCGTAACGTTAGCGTTGTAAGATCCAAAGTAGCACTCCATTTTAACCTTGTTGCACCATCCCCATTTATTGTTACTTGTAAAGCACATTCCCCACACGGGTGCAGCAGGAGTCTGTCTCATAGTCGTAGAATGGGTACAGTTCTTCCCTTGTGAATCATGGCAAGTGGTAGAATACCCATTGTCCCAGAAACAATCTTTTCTGAAGCTGTCGTCATTGTTTCCGGTACAGTTTGCAAGAGTGCGGCCATTCATCATACATTTTTTCCATACTCCAGTACTGAAGATACACTTGCCGATTCCCACTCCACGGCTGCTGCAATCCCCGAAACCAGTGTCTCCTTCGAAGCATATGCTACTGGAGTCATCCTGCCATTGGCATCTCGCCCATTTTCTGGGCTTTGATTCAATTGGGTCAGTTGTCCAGTTGCATGCACCCATTGACCCATTGGCAAACAAACAGGTGCCCCAAACTTTATCGTCTCTTATGCATTGTCCCCAGTGAGTGGCGCTGGAATTCTTATCTGATAGCTTGTTGGGATTCTTATACCATGAACATTTGTCCCAACCCTTCTTACTCCAAGCGCAGTTGCTCCAAACACCTGGGCCCCAGCTACACAACACAGTGGCTACAAAAATACCAAGAAGTAGTAATTGTAAAAATAACTGATAAGGATACTCACTTTTGTTCATTGTACCCTGGTAGCATGTGTTGGTGTCTTTGTTGCAGAAGCCCCATGAGCCCATGGACGATGCACACATCCCCCAGCCGCTAGGATCCATAGCAGCGCTATTGGGGATGGCCACCGAGTGGCAGTTACTCTTGTTGGTGCCAAAGCACTCGGTGCTGTAGCCTCTGTCCCAGAAGCAGAAGTGCCAGTCGTCACTCTCATTCTTCATCTTCATATCACCCCACGTGCAGTTGTGCAGGGAACCATTAAGCAACTGACATTGAGCCCAGAATCCTGTGCTCATCTGACAATGTCCCCAGCTGCCATCGATGCCTCCACCCTTGCAGCCTCTATACGAGTTGTTCTTGTAGTGGCAAGTGCTGATGGTGTTGTCGCTCCACTCGCAGCGTGCCCACTTGTGTGGTTGAGATTCTTTTGGGTCAGTGGTCCAGTTACATGCTCCCATGGAGCCATTGGCGAATGTGCATGTTCCGAAAACGCCATCGTCTTTGACGCACTGTCCCCAGTGTGGCTCGTTCATGGTGCCATTCATCATGGTGCCATTCATCATGGTGCCATTTCCTGACATATCAGCACCACTGTTGTTCATCATCTTGCGGTTGTGCCAGGAACAAGAGCGCCAGCCTTTCTCATCGCTCCACTTGCATCGACTCCACACCTTGCTGTGCCAGCTGCACATCACATTTACTGTGGTAAAGAACAGAGATAATGTTCATTTTGATCAAATATGTCTTTGACCTAAATGCTCAACGTTTTTGGGATATGGGCACTTGTCATACTACTAACTATCTGAATTGCAAGAGAATCAGGGTCCACAAAGTGGATGCATGATTTGAGTTAGAGAATAGAGCGTTAATCATTATAGGCCATGAGAGATAATTTTCAGCTGTTATGATGGATACCTCATGCTGACCATGCATGCAACGGATTTTTTATGATTTGGAAACTTTTGGCAACTACCGCTGTAAATTGACAAGCAATTGATGTATTATCTATGATCTTACACGAGGTAAAGCGCTTTGTCATTTTAATAAGGCTCAATACATATTACAATGTATAAAATATACCAGGTAATCAAAATTCTTAGATTTCATGGCTGCAATAACGACAGCTTAAAACTATTCATTTGAAAGAGAGCAAAAGCATTTTACAGCCATTGAGAACTTGCTACCCACGATTCATAAACATTAGTGACAAGCTTATTCTACCCACTGCGTTTCAGGAAATAGCCCATAATCATTCGAACCCCCTGAGATGCTATTTTGGTTTAGAACTCTCAAAATCTCATGAAAAAGGCGAACATACCCGATTTCATTGTACCCTGGTAGCATGTGTTGGTGTCTTTGTTGCAGAAGCCCCATGAGCCCATGGACGATGCACACATCCCCCAGCCGCTAGGATCCATAGCAGCGCTATTGGGGATGGCCACCGAGTGGCAGTTACTCTTGTTGGTGCCAAAGCACTCGGTGCTGTAGCCTCTGTCCCAGAAGCAGAAGTGCCAGTCGTCACTCTCATTCTTCATCTTCATATCACCCCACGTGCAGTTGTGCAGGGAACCATTAAGCAACTGACATTGAGCCCAGAATCCTGTGCTCATCTGACAACGTCCCCAGCTGCCATCGATGCCTCCACCCTTGCAGCCTCTATACGAGTTGTTCTTGTAGTGGCAAGTGCTGATGGTGTTGTCGCTCCACTCGCAGCGTGCCCACTTGTGTGGTTGAGATTCTTTTGGGTCAGTGGTCCAGTTACATGCTCCCATGGAGCCATTGGCGAATGTGCATGTTCCGAAAACGCCATCGTCTTTGACGCATTGTCCCCAGTGTGGCTCGTTCATGGTGCCATTCATCATGGTGCCATTCATCATGGTGCCATTTCCTGACATATCAGCACCACTGTTGTTCATCATCTTGCGGTTGTGCCAGGAACAAGAGCGCCAGCCTTTCTCATCGCTCCACTTGCATCGACTCCACACCTTGCTGTGCCAGCTGCACATCACGGATTTAGAATGCGACATTCCTGAAAGGTTCAATTTCTCAAATAATGTCAAAACTAATAGTGGTTTACTCACTGTGCTTTTTCCCCCACATGCACCATGGCTTTCCATTTCCCAGAGTGCACCAACCCCATGTTCCATTGTCCATGTGGCACTGTGACCAGTTTCCATTGGTTGCATTCATGTTAGACATGCTACTGTTATCGCACTTCCAGCCATTCATGTCACGTACGCATTTCGTTGTCATGTTTTTGCCCCAATCGCAATACTTTTCAGTGGCTTCTGTCAGGCCCTTACCTTTACCCATGTGACATTCTTCTATGCTTGTAAACCCTGCCTTACATTTAGCCCACACACCAAAGCTGAATGAACACTTGCCCCAATGATCGCTCTGGTTCTTCATTCCTATTGGCATGGAGGTGTATGCCATAGACTTATTGCCCATTGTTTTGTTTCCCCAGTCGCACATCCAGACACCATTCTTCTCTTGACAGTGGGTGTCGACTCCTCCATCCCATGCACACATTGCCCATTGTAAGTT
>KB305864.1:67252-77335 GCA_000328365.1 Capitella teleta | reverse complement strand
TTTTATTTAACTCCTTCAGTCCTTGTGGCTTGTGACAACAACCCGAGTGTTGTCACCGCCGAGGGCCTTAGAAGTTCCAAATCACAGTCACAATCGTCGTCCGAGTCCGGTTCCTTGTCGTCATCTTCATTAATCCAGTATTTGTCTATCAAATCACACACTTTTTGGTGATTTTCAGTTGAAGAATTGAAAACCCCTCGAGTTTGTCTTGCATCTCGACAGAAATGGGTCGAGTCATGGGTTCACGACCCCGGCTCAACCAATCAGTGAGCGAGCTGGTTCATTTACATATATTTTAGGTCAAACTGCGGATAATATTCACGACATAGTGCTTCTATTTTAAGCTTTCTGCTTCGTTCATTTTATTTAATACGTGACGTAGGACTGCATTATAAGAGAGTTCCCTTGCAGATCTTCTCATTGATATAAAATATGGCGGGTTTCGCTGAAAAACTACTGGCGATCCGGGGGGTCAAAAACCATGATAATCGGCCATTGTTTCGGACTTTTTTCTATAATGCCTAGAGGGTGCTGTTGGAAAATATCATATTTGAGGCACTTAGGATGTTAATTCATGCCTAATACTTCGGGACATGGTGCATGGATGATTTATGAAGGCTCTGAGCCCAAAACCTGAAAACCGCTTATAATCACCCCACATGGTGTTTTTCGCTCATAGCTCGCTTTCGCAATTTGCGACTTGTGACCGGTTTTGCCGTGGACGCTCACAAATATTACAAAAAAAAAAAAAAAAAAAAAAAAAAAATCTGAGAAAATCGAAATGATAAAGTACCTCGGTATCTTGATTCCACAGCCAATTCCCGGAAATGATTTGGACGCCAGCCTCAGCCGCTTCTTCCGTGCGAAACAAATCAATACCGTAAGTCATCGTAGTCCTTTGCCAGCGTCTGCATTAAAAACAATCATTATCACATAAACGAAGCAATAAAAACCACCGACTTGATATCCTCGACGGGGGTAGTACCCAACAAATGAGGAACAATCATTCCAGCGGCGCAATCTCCCGTGGTGTTCGGGGAAAATTTATCCGCGATGATCGTAACGATGGCGTCTGGAACATTCTCCTGGATGCAGAAGGCGGTGCTAACTCCCGATGGACCTGCTCCGACCACCGCGATCTTCAGGGGTTCTGCTGCAGACATCTTATTCTGCGGAAGAAAAGAAAAAAAAAAAAACGATATTCATCACAATTATTACTGTCCCTGAAGTAATAAGAGGGCAACGTGTGCGAACTGACCGGAGGTTTCAAGACGAAAACATTTGGAAATGGTGTCAAAACGAAAGCCATATATTAATACACCGAGGTTTAGTTATCATTCCATTAATTCCTGCAATTTATATCGGGTTGTCACTGCCATTGCAGAGTGAATTCATCCTGCAAGCGGAGATTTGATCGACTACGGAGTTGTAAAGTCACAGTAAATTCGGAAATACATGATTGTGATGGAGATTGCGGACCAGTTGGCTTTTATGTCTGATCTCATATCTCACTCAGATTATTGCACATAAACAACATTATAGATGGGCATACGATGTGTCCACATAAACAAAAGCGGTGGTAACTAATGTTCAATTAATGATAATTACACGTATGAAAATATCCCATGTACGTGTAGCAGTGCATATTTGTGTATGCGCTGAGGCACAATGACGTCATCACCTATCTCGTTACTCAGTGTTATGAATGAATTAGGATTGCGGCCTGAATTTCCGTCCACGTACTATATAAATTCCAGATCATTATGAACCAAGAACCCAACGTAGGGCCTACAAACACTTTTATACACCACGTATAATAAACGGTATATGGATGTACTCACATAATATGTAGTTATATATAAAGTATATTCTTTGAAATGGCTCCTTCCAAACTTCCAAAATCAGTTTCTCAAAATCAGTGAATGCAGATATTTTGCAGCATCTCTTCTTTTAAAGGGTCCGCTTGGAAGTTGGAACCATTGGAAAATCCCGGATCTTCCACGCGCTCAAGAGCACTTCCTCCTGAAGGGAATCCTGGTCCAGAGTCCAGATGACTTTCTTTATGTTGACCTTAAGCGATGGTGATTGAATGGTTCGAATGACTTCTGCGTAGTGTTTCTATTTTTCTGCGTACTACGCGACGACCAGTATTTATTCACGCAGACATTTTTTTTCTTTTCCTTGAAGATGACAAACTGAGGCGATTATTTACTTTACCACGAAAACGGTGTGTTTAATTGTCTTTTACTTGGAAAACTGTTACATATGTAATTAAAGTGGAAGTGGGCGAATTTTCCAAGCGAGCTGTCAAGTCCAAGTTGGAGTGCGTGGAATGAAATACACGCGTATATATACATGTATATATACGCGTGTAATTTATGTAATTTTTAAAACGTTTACACTTCATATACGTATTAAACTCGTATCAAAACAACGAATGCAAGATATTTTTTTTATTTGACAATCGATCAATGTAATTGAATGAAAACCAGGGATAAGAATCAAATTAAGCACATGCCAAACACGAAACCTCGGAAGAAACCTGTCACATCACCTTGAATTGAAACCCGGTGACCTTTAACCGTGCGATGGCTTCTGTCCGCAATTCAGTACGAGGTGACAATAATATGTGTCGCAAATAGCAGTGTATATAATCAGGGCAAATGTATTCCTTAGTGGACTTAGTAAGTCATGGGATAGCGATTCAAGGGGCGTTCACGGGTTTCTCATACCATGCAATGTTTGCCGGGGTTGCAGCACCAATACTTACCAGTCGGCCTACCGGTACATTGAAGTGAAATGTTAGCCAGTGCAGACCATCCTATTATTGAAACACTGCGCTGTCGGAAACGGGAGATTTATTCCTAATATGCGTCCTATGGCAACGCAATTTTGTTTCATCTCAGTTGTGAGATGAAACCTCTGCTACTTTTACTAGCGCCTTATTCCATCACACAATTTAATGCTTATCCCTGACCACTGTTCAGAGTTATGGGTCAAGACAGAGGGGTTCACCATGCAGAAACAAACATAGGCCCACAATCAAAAAGGGTGCCCTTGCATGTCACACGCTGATGTAGTACTATAACCTAGTAAATACGCGGACAATTTCGTTAGACCTAGCGTGAAAATCGAGAAAAGACAAACAACTGCCAGTGGAAGAGCCTTCACTATGCCTAACGACAAAGACCGTTGATTTGTTAACAAAGCTAAATTCTAAGCAGCGTGCATGCAGTACTCATGCCAATACATGCATCGCCATAAGCCTGATACCACTACACACAAACATTTGACCACACATACTCTGCCGAATGATGCAACATGGCGCGTAGCATCCACTGAGATCGGACTAGGAGGGCATATATTCTCTTGGGTGTCATAATAGTCGAGTAGTTTGCATCCTCGATTGGAAATTTACAAGCAGTGGGACTGCAATAGGCTGACTACTGCAGTCTTCGTGGAATTGAATGAATATGCATGAGACTCTATGTTGCCAGGATGCGAATGGACTTTTATTCCAGAGAGACTAATTATCGGGAACAGTGACCAAACCGATTGTGCTATATACCCAGCAGAACCCGCGGTGCTCTGAGATTGACACTATACACAGATAAACAAAGATGAATGTGGCGCTAATTAAGATGACATTGATAATGATGTAATGAACAACCAGTTAGTTTTATCAAAGGGTAATTTCAAATTTCCCTCATGAACATTCTCACAATAAACAATGTGTAAAATATAATACATGTACTGCAAATTTCTTTTTTTGTTGTTGTAAGTTTGATGAAATATTAAACTTACAAATTGATCATGCATGAGTACTATTGTAATTAATTTTGCCCTATGTTTAGTATTTTGCCTGAAAGCTGTTAATATATATCTGTTTAAGCATGTATTTACTATATCATAATATAAAATCGATATAAGATGAAATGTCAGTATATAACACAAACATCAAACATACGCATACAACAGCCACAGTAATATTGCTCAACACTAGAGGCCAAGGTAGTCTGTTTGCCATTCAACTTGATGATACGCAAAGTAGACTACGTTGAAAAGAGCAGAGCAAGAGATGGGCCGCCTCTTGTGTTGGATTAGCTTCATCCGCAGAGATGAATTGCTCCTTGTCCATGAACCATTCAAGTATTGAATCCAGACTAAGTCCCAGACAAAGAAACAAGAGACCTTTGCGTATCCACACAACACAAGCATCACTGCGAATATAATTGCTACAATTCGGAGAAGAATTAATTACCCCCCGATGTCTTTGGTGGGGTTGGATGAGGGCGTGGCTAGTCGATCCTTCGTCTGTCGTATCGATCAGAATACCAGCAACGCGTGCTTCCCTTTCGGTCGTCCCTGCAGCAGTTCCGCTGTGAGATTCAGTTCGGACAACATCGCAAGACATGGCTCAGAAGGGCAACACCAATCCGTTGATTATCATCGGTGTTGACCACAGTAAGCTTGCAGAAGAAGCTCTCAAATGTGAGTTATCACCCAGTATATAAGTTAATTGTCATCATCTATTCCTAATTGAGTATGAATCGCGCATGTTTCGTGCGCCTTGTGACCTTATTCCTTCAATGCATCGATCAGACGGCTGCCGTGTATTGAAGCTTCAACAGGATGTTATCCCAGTTGCCATGGTAACCAGATCCGCTCATGAGCCTATCAGGTTATCAATAATGCATCAAAGTGCGATTATTGAGGTCCAGCGGTTTCGTATGACCTCGCCGCGAGGTTTGGTGGACTTTAGGACGCCGTGATTGATGCTTGGGTCTGGCTCGTTGCTCTGAAGGCCTCGATGGCATCGTCGGAATGCGTATGTCGCTGCACGGCTAAGCCTGCGTTGGATTTATTGACACTTTAGCTTAGTTGGAATCAAAATGGAGATTCGGGGCAGTGTTATGTGATGAACGTCCGACCTGCTTGGGAAATATTTATATCAGTGTATATTAGTGTTATTAAGTCTTGGTTGGCTCTGCAGCATAATAATTGTGATCTCAGCCGTGGCAAAGCAGGATCCAAAGCTCTCTGGACTTAGTAGTATATCATTAATTTGTACATACAAAGTGGACCAATAGAAGAATATAATTTATAATCAATGTTGAATTTTCACTTGTCACTTTTGATTACCAATTTCCTCAGAGATAACACTATTACCTCGTATGGGTCGTCTATCTCATCCCGTTTACGCTCATTTGGAAAAAGTAATCAGAGAATGAGCGTTCGATCTTTACCCCCACTGATCGGTGTGATCTAATTAATATTTCACTATTCAACAATGTCATAATTATTTGCATGGCATTCACTTGTCAATGTGTACAATGCATAAATGTGTATACTTGCCCATACAATCGCACTATTTAACATTGAGTTTCATGTGTATCCATTATCCAAACACAAAGAGTGTAGTGTAGCCATTTCACGGATTAGTGGTAAGCACGCTTGGACCCCAAATACGTAGCATTCGCGACACCATGCCATTTGCATAAAATGCCCAGACATTAAATGTCACTTTCTAACCACAGATATCTCTTTCGTTGTTTGACAATTTGCACTATAGGGGTTTTCATTTACTCCGAGGGGCTTCCCCAATACCGTGCGTACCTCCGCATTGTATACGCATTGCCTATAACATCCAGCCTCCTAAAACTACCCCGGCGCCAAAGGACCTATCCGTCTCTTAACAAACGGCTTTTCTATGGACTTCATAAATTCCCTTGAGTTGCGTGAGACAAATGTGTGCCATCTTTAATTCAACACCGCGAGATGAATCGGCATCACAATTGCATCGTACCGTGTAGCGGGCGGCCTCTTGTGGGAAACAAAAACAATGCAGAGAAATACCAACTAGGCCAAGGGAAACAGCTCCCACAAACATCATGTGGTAATAATATGAGAGAAATCCATGCTGTGCAATTAGCGGGAAGGCCTTGTTGATTGTGATACAACTGGTTATTGACGTTGCTGCCACTTGCCAGTGGTGTAATGTGCATGCATATTTGATGGACCATTTGTGTGCTTGTTAACAGGTATGCATCGATCATATTATGAGCTGAACCAGACCGGCGATTAGGTACCGTGCAATTGTGAGCAGACGTATTCAATATTAATCAACATATGCAACCGATAAGGACGACACGCCCAATGTTTAGTAACCGCCGTAATTCGTTCTTTATGATCTGATGTGAATATGCCAAATCGAGCAACATCCTGGTCCTGGGATTTGATTAAGAGTCTCGCGAAGACAAATGGTCTGGCCAACCTCAACAGTTGCAATTCACCAAGCAATGTTTTTACGAAAATCTGTACAACATGTACAGATTTAAGAAATGACCAGCAATGGTTAATCAACAATTCATAGCAAAGTTACATAGCAGCTTGGGTGATTGTTTTATTTTGTTTCTGCTATTTTCTGTTGTGCGAATCAGGAGTTGAGAGATGGGGTGCACTTCGGCCACGGCTAATGAATGAGGTTTGACGACATTGACATTTCGCTTCATGACATTGACATTACTCATCTCGTGAAATTGACAATGTCCATTCCCACAGATTACATTAAACACATCCACCGAAAAAACTACCGCATCTTATTGGTCCACGTCATTGAGCTACCGGATATGACGCATGCAAGTAAGTTTGTGACGTAGTAAGCCGATTTAGCTATACCCTTGCTTATTAGGCCTAGTATAGTATAAAGCCGCCAGGCTTCATAAATTGTTGTGAGGTAATTTTTACCATGAGAAAATAATCATGCTATTATGTGTTTGTCACTATCAATTAATGCGTTCATATTTCCCTCCAGGACAAGCCTACCTCTCACCATACGCCCTCTCGGAGTTGTGGAACGAAGAACTGGTGAAGAGCAAAACGTTGGAAGAAAAACTGATCGCCATTTTGGCTGAGAGCGATGTCAGTAATCATAACGCACTTATCTTACATTTATCGAATTTCAGGTCATTCTTTCGCCGGTTATTCCTTAATATTCGTTAAAATATTGATATTTTGATTTTATGGATCAGATAACCGATGTGAAGATGCGAGCCGAGGGTGGACTGAAGCCGGGACAAGTTCTATGCTCGGTGGCGGTCGAAGAAAAGGCCGTTATGATCGTGATGGGAACACGAGGCATGGGGAAACTACGACGCACGATTCTTGGGAGCGTCAGCGATTTCGTCGTCCACCACGCTGCTTGTCCCGTCGTCGTCTGTCGACAAGCGAAAGAAGAGGAAAGCGAAATGGAAAACTAACTCATCAGTTGATTGACTTTGCAAAATAATGGCATATCACCAATAACTGGTTCAATTAAACTCCGAAGATTTGAAAGCACGGTGTACATGTCGTACAACTTACAATAAATTGATGTATTCATGTGTGAAGAGTATATAGAATTAATTGTGCATGTATACATACATCGTGGTAGGCTTATGCTTATAATTAGAATGATTGTATCAATATTTTTCTCTTTTTTCATTCGATGACGCTCTATGAGTATTCAGATAGCATTTTCTTTCTTTGTTATTTTCTTGCTTTCAGTGTTGAATGTCTAAAGTCTAAACCTGATTTAACTCATTAACTCTATGTAGGCCTACTCAAAGTGATCTGGTTACGAGTGCTAGTGAGGCGTAGGCCTAATAAATTAAATAAATAAAATAAATAAATAAATAAAAAATAATAATAAATTAAATAATCAACACATTAATTGTTTGTTTGTTTGTACGTATTTCAGAGAAACATTTTTTTTACTCTTAATTAAGTTTCAAGTTAAATAAAAACGAGACTAACACGGACTGGTGGAAACGTCACAGATACATAACAGGTCTACAATCTTCCCACACGAGATTGGCAATTTATTCTATGGATATCAGATCATATATACACTAGAACATATCTAATAGGAAATGTAAGAAAAACATACTAATCATTACTGTCAACACTTTGCAGTTGGTAGCTGTACTAGGCCTTGGAACCGCCGATTAAACCCGCCGTCGATTTAATCTCCAAACCAAACCTAACTGATTTTCCTTTGGAACTCCGCCGTTTTTGTTTTCTGCTACAGAATGTAACTGGATTATTAGTGCACAGTTTTAATACGCACAGTGTCTGAATGACCCCATCGATTACTTCTATGGCTAATTATCTAAAAGCCATGTTAATTTGTAAACTAGCTAAAGCATGCAATTTTGATTGCATTTTTCATAGTCTTGCGCAGCAATCATTGCACACCTTTTACGAAAATCCTGATTTTAAATGAAGTTGCTTGAAATTCTAAATCATTGTAGTCATTAAAGCATTTAATTGCATAATTGATTATTATTTTGAAGTTGTTTGATCATTAAACTTTTATTGCCATCAAATTTGGTCAATTATGACATTCTTTAACTGTCTGGTGGTATACTGCAATTATAATTGGTTTAGCTTAGTGCAATATAATCAATCTAGTGCACATACCAAATATACTGGGCTGAGCCCAGCTGACCCCTGATAGAGCCATACTTATGTCAACTTCTGTCAGCTTGCAGATTGAGTCAGACCATCTGGCACATTCGATGGTTCAGCACAGCTTATATGCTGTAGTATTAACAATCTTTATAATTGTTGGATTGCATTAGTTTTCATCATACATTAAATGATAATGTAAAGTCATGTCAGGTAGAAATGCATATCTATTATCTAGCTCCTCGGTTGAACAATTCTGTTGTAAATCAATTGAAGCATATACTATAGTTGGCATCATGAACTAAAATTGCTGCGATTACGATCATGTTTCCTTGATCAAGGCTTATCAATAGCTTAATTAAAAACTTTCCTTGGGCACTTCTCTGATTCTTGTTTTTTTTTTTTTTTTTTTTTTTCTCGTGAATAAAATCACATGAATATGAAGGAGGCAAAGCCTATAAATCACACATTCAAGAAAAGTAAAAGAAATAAAAATAATAAAATGAACTTATAAAAGAACACATATATGGGGTTAGCGATTAAAATAGAAACCTTTGAATTGTTCAGTCCTTGTAAAAAAAAAATCATTAAAAACTGGACAACTGTTCAAAGAGCGGATATTTGAATTACTAGAGTTAGCAGGCATGAAATTGACACAATTCGTGAAATCTACGGTGATAAACCCATTGATATACTTAGAAATAAACATAATATCAGCAATCTCCCTTCTAAATGACAGAGGTAAAATCTTTAATTTTCGGCACCTTGCGTGTTTTAAGAGTTTTTGATCAAATATGACACCGAGGTCCTTAAAAGTATCGAAGTATAGATTCTAAAATTATTCCATCGAGATAATAATTAAATGGAATTGGATTTCGAGAGCGAGTGATTCTTAATACTTTACACTTAGAAGCATTGAATTTCATGTCCCATTATTTTGCTCCAGCTGAGCAGTTTATCTAAATCAATGAGACAATCATTCTGAGATTTTACTTCGAAAAAAAATTGCAGTCATCTGCAAATAGAGCAGCTGTTGAGAAACACAATTCCGATGGCATATCATTTTAAAAAAAAAAAAAAAAAAAAAAAAAAAAGGGAAAAAAGTAAAGGTCCAAGAATTGACCCCTGTGGGACATCGGAAGTCACTCCTTTATATTACGATTCCTGACCATCTATTACAACTTTTTGATACCGACCAGAAGGGTAATCACGAAATCAGTCTAAAAACAATCCGGGAATATTAAAATAAGTATGCATTTTGTACAACAATTTTTCGTGAGACACACAATCAAATGTTTTACTAAAGTCTAAGAATAATATGTCAACTTGCCCTCCTCCATCAAGAATTCGGCCAATTCATGTAGTATATTATACGTTTGTAACAGCTAGGTCGTGCATGATTTGCCTTTAACAAAACCACGTTGCAGTCATGCAGCTTTGTGGAAATGCGTGGGTTTAGCTTATTTACAATGCATCTCTCCAGCACTTTAGAAGAACACGACAACAGAGATATTGGTCCATAATTTTGAACCACACATTTATCACCCTTTTTAAGAATCGGGACCAGGATGACATTCTTCCATTTAGATGGCACTTTACTTTTTTGAATACTAGCGTAAAAATCGGAAAGAGATC
>KB305864.1:16196-63270 GCA_000328365.1 Capitella teleta | reverse complement strand
TAATTTTTTCATTAAGATATTAAAATCTACTGTGTCAAAAGCCTTTTTGAGATCAAGAAATAAGCCCATCACATGTTTCTGGGAATCTAAAGAGGATATTATATTGTCTGTTGTGACTGCTAAAGCCATTTCACTGTTGAAATTTTTACGAAACCCATATTGATAGTCACTAATTATTTCATTCTGTTGTAAAAAGACATAAATTCTATCATGTAGTAACCTTTCTATTAATTTTGAAAAGGCTGGCAAAACAGAGATCGGCCGATAATTTTGTACCTCCATGGAATTACCAGCTTTATAGATTGGAGTTATATTGGCAAACTTAAATTCATCTGGTACTTTATTATGTTCAAAGATTAGGTTTATTATGTGAGTCAATGGCAGAGAAATTTCATCACTGATCAATTTAATTATGTTTGGTTTTAACTTGTCCTGTCCTGCTGAGGCAGTTGTTTTTAATTTATTAAGGGCTAATTTGATTTCGTTTATTGTTACTGGTGTGAGAAAGAGAGAATTAGGATAGGAACCACTTAGGAAGTCTTCAAGGTTTGAGTCAACGTTGGTCAACGTCAAATAATGCTCGTAGCTGCTCGATTAGGCTTTATTTCAATGTGTTCATCCTTTAATATGCAGTTCTTCCACGTCCTGCTCTCAATGGGCCACGAGAGTCACACAAAGATCAGCTTCTGAATGGCAGGCCAAGACAACAGCGTCGTCAGCAATAAGCAATTCTTGGGTTAAGACGAGACGAGAGAGTTTTTGACTGAGTCTGGCGAGGTTAACCAGTTTTCCCTCGCCGCGCGTTCGTAGATAGACTCTATTAGACCTCGGAGGCATGCTTCAACAACAGGGAGAAGAATATCCTAAACAAGGTTGGGGCGAGCACACAGCTGGACGCTGCTCTTTATGGTGAATGGACTGGACAGTGATCCATTGTAGAAGATGGACTCATTGGTAACTAGGTTGGTGAATGCCAGGTATACAGTGGTTTATTCTGCTCTTGCATTTCTCTTGCAGCTATCGATCCGAAGAGAGAAAATCATATCCATATGGTTGACGGTTTGACTCTGAAATCCACATAGTGACTCGGGGTATATACCCTTTCCCCCAAGGTCTGGATGCGAGCAAGAATGACTGTTGCCAAAAATTTCCCTACAATTAACGGCCGAGAGTAAGATGCCCCGGTAATTGTTGCAGTCGCTGCGCGGTCGCCCTCGTTCTTGTGCAGGGTATCTCTATAGAGCTTTTGGCAACGCGCGTGTTTTGGGGCATTTCCTCTCGAGCCAGCACTCGGAGAGGAGTGCATAGAGCTGAAAAGTGAGACTGGAGCCTTGTCTGCCTTGATGATTTCCAGAGGTTGCATCTGCTCCAGGGGCCTTTTCAGAAGACAGGGAGTCGATGGCCTTGAGTAGTTCGTCCACTGTGGGGGCATTATGGAGTTCTGTCAGTACGGAAGATTATCAATTCACTCGAAGGCAGCATGCGAGACAGTGATTTCTGTGTTGCAAAGGGCTTCATAATGCCAGGCCCATCTTTTCAGCTGTTTATCCTTATCTTCAGGACTTTTGGGTATGCAATAACATACCTAATTGGCATTCACATATATGATCATGCCCCTCACACACGAGTATACTCACACACGCGCACGTTAAGTCATAAACAATGTGGCTTCTCCTTGACTTTCATAATAGCAGCATCTCTCAACTAGTTTATAATTATAATATATCACCTTACATCAATTACATTCCATTACGCTTTATGTGTTATTTCTTTCGTCATGGCTTAATTCATATTCAGCCACGTGGCTCCTTTTTCTTCTTGTCCTCGCTTCTGATGCGCATCATTACTTTAAAATAAACATTCGTATTATGTATACAGGGTGATTCATAAGTCTATTCACAGAATATGGAGGATTTTTAATGCTGCGTTAAGTGTTAGAATGAAGGCTTTTTCTATGAAACGGCGCGTTATCTATAGTGAGAGGATCCATTTATAAACCAGTTCATGCCTTTTATTTTGTCATTTTATTTTGGATATTCCTGAAATATCACAGCACGCAATCTTCGTTCTGTAAACAATGGAAGCACGCACAATGGAATTATCGTCCAATATGTGTGGCTAAAAATCAAAACATATTTGTGTATATTTCTTAAAAATTCATAGAATCTTAATTCGGGTTAAGTTCAGGACACCATAAAAACTGGGAATGATTTACCACATGAGATTTATAATTTCAATTATTTCATTACGCGATCTCTTCTGTATGCCCATGAGAACCCCTGATGCAATTCTCTTTTTTTTCACACGAGTAACGTTGGACAGCAATGATTCATATCGTGTGAACTGCAAAGTTAAAGAATTGGTTGTTGTTGCAATTGTTTATGGAATATAATCCTTTTACCCAGTTTGTATTTTTCGATGGATTGTATCAGAGGAATAATTTATTGACATCCATACTAAAAAAAAAACGTCCACGTATACTCCACACGTGCAGTTTATATGAAATTGAACAACGTTTAACGACGCTGATATTTATTTGATGCGGATAAGGTAAGGAGACGGCAAAAGATTCCGTCCGCAATGATGCAGATTGCATGTTCTCGTAAACGCAATATTGAGTAACCTTTCGTCAAACCCAATATTGGTTATACTTAGATGGATATTCAAGCGAAATCAAGTATGATGAATACCGCTCTAAGGGTGGGTTGCAGGCGAGTGGTTGCAATGGTCGCGAAGGAAACCTACAGCGTTCGTTTTACGACGCAGCGTTTCGTCGGAGTGACAAAATTATTATGGGGAAGACAGCTAAAATAAAAGATAGCTTAGTCTAGATAAGAGCCAACTGCAGCTATAAATGATCATTATTTTGGGATATATAGCACAGTTGAGAGAAAATAACTCTTTTGTAACACATTAAGCGCATAAAAGAAATCCCATATATTGTGAATAGACTTGTGAATCACCCTGTACATATATGCATAACCCTAAAGTTTTTTGGCGGTTTAAGATGATATAAAAGGGCTGCTCTCGACACATTCGACAATCAGATCAGCCGAAGAATTTACTCTTGGAAATAGAGACTTCAGCTCAGTTGCCATGGCAACACTTTTATCTGCCTTTTTTATCTTTTCTCTACTCGATGTCAGCTTCGGTGTTTTACGTAAGTTAAACGCTTCTTACTGTTGTCTTCGTTGATTCATACCGTGCTGAGGGCACTGCCTAATCTAACTGATGTACAATCAATTTCTGTTTAACTCGTCCATATTTATAGTCATAATAGAAATTGGTCCTAATATCGATTTCCATTCATATTCCTCATGTTATATGAATTTTCCTTTTACCAATATACCAGCTGATGTGCAAAAGAAAGATGCCTCTTAAGTGGTGCCAAAACGGCGTTCGGGGTATGCATTGCATGGACAGGATTTTTCGCTTGCAATAGGGTAAACCACTTGCAAAAATACTCCAAGGAATGTCCAATAAAACAAATGGATTTAACCTGGTTTTATTGGAGAAATAATCGACAAGGAGTCAAAATATATATGTTCGATTTTCATGGTCAGATATTCTCAGTTCTCAAACTCACATAATAATAACACATGAAAGGATTTTTCGGCGCAATTTCTCGATAAGACTCTCAGTCCTGCCCTGTGGGATGTTAGTACAGCCCTGAATCAGCTCTCTGTGGGGAGACAGATCGAGTGAGGAATTATTGAACCATTTTATCCCATAGATGCTCATTTGACGGCAAATCGAGAATGTGCCATTCATGACAATACCTAGAGTTAATTTTCCTTCTTCATAATGTCTGCGATGACCTTAGCAAAGTATTGGTGAACATTGTTTTTCTGGAGTTGTAGGATCTCTAAATATTGCGTTTTTGAACCATTCAGAGTCCTGAGCCGACGAATTAATCAGTCCTGTAGGTTTGCTGTCACTCGAAGGCATCCAGAACAGGATCAATTTACCGTAGACGTGGTTTCTTCTGACACATTTCATTTCATTTCTACTTTTGATCTCTGAGTGCTTGTTTTTTTGTTATTGTTTTTGTTTTACTCATTTGATGCTATTATTATCCTTTGATGATTATTATCAAGATCCGGCGCTTGAGGAAAACGTACCTACCCCGCTTGTGTGACAATGTGACAATACCTGCCGATTTAGCGGCTGGCACAATAAGTTCTTAAACTTAATTGTAGATGAAATTCTAACAATGCATCTGCCACAGATTGCTGAACTTTGTGCTTGCGTGACAACTTCTTCAATTTAGCCACTGAATCGATCAGCTATTGCAGGTGAATTTCTAACAATTCATCAGCCACAGCCTCATTATTAAAATAAATTATTAAATTATGCATACTTGTACAATTTGTTTGCTTGTTTGTGTCTAATGTTAATGTTGCTAAGTGGTATATATGTAGTTATCCTTCCCAAAGTTAATGTTACCAAGTAGAATCAATCAATACGTAGAATCAACGTTGCCAGATGGTATATGGTGCCGCTAAGGTCTCAGTTTTTTTTGTTTTTTTTAAGGTAGATTTTTTTATTTTTGCTTACGAAAGACATTACGTCAATAAGCATATCAACGGTGCCGGAAACTGTTGCCGAACAACTATATTACAACGTTACGGCAACTACAAATATGCGATCTATAGATAAGTTACTCTGTTTATTCGCCTGCGTGCGATCTAATGCTCACAATATATTCGTAGTAAGTAATCGCTTGAATTTTAACATATAACAATGGATGGGAATCAACCAAGTGTGTTTTAAATCAACTCCAAACTTATGAAGAAAAAATTAACCAAACTTTCACGAGTAAAGCTGTAAAGGAAATATAAACATTAGGGTAAACAGTCATTTGAAGTGATAAGCTTTAGAGATCAAATTAGAATCAATGATCTAGAGAACATATCATTGAACATACCATTTCTTAATTAGACATGATTTAGTTTTTTTAATGGGCTTAGGGCATTGTTAGGGAAGTGTCATCCGGCCCATGTTTAAATTCCGTTTAACTTAAAGCAAAGCATCGTAGCACATGACAAAAACTGATTGATCACATGTCGAGCTGCTCTTGATTGGTCAGCTGCCTAAAGGGAAGTTGATTGGTTGGTCCTACTAGACTATATAATGACCGAAGATATTACTGCGATGTAGTGAGTATATTTCCGGTTCCGTGTTCTGCTTCGTCGAACATCGACTGCTCGAAACTCAAGCTTCGCATATTAAAGAGGACCTCTGATGGTTTTGAACTAGTAACTGATGATAGAAGATACATCCCAAAAGACAAATGCACCGCTTGACTGATCTATTTGTGAGTGAGTGAGTGAGTGATGGGGTTTTACGGCTCCACCCAATCCGATCGGATGATACGGGCGCCAGAACAGAAGGCCCGGGACCGGGGTTTCCCCCTACTCTTATCGATAAATCCCAAGGGTTCTTTATCCTGCATACCACCATAGACAGTAGTACACAGCGCCCGTCCTTGTTAGTTGGGCAGCACTGCAGAGTCACCGAAGAATTACAATTATAACGGATTACAATTATAATTCACAATCATAACGCCCGTGGCCTCCCGAACCCGGGACCTCGACCCCGACGGTCGGCATAGGATTGCAGACAGCGGTTTAACCCACTGTGCTATTCGGCACAGTGGGTTAAACTGTGTAGGCCCTACTACAAAGCGCCCGGCCTTGTTACGCAGTTGAGCAGCACTGCAGAGTCACCGAAGAATTACAATTATAACGAATTACAATTATAATTCACAATCAACTGATCTATTTGTAGACAATACGCTTATACGCTTGGGTTAATTACTAGATACATCGAATTTAAGAGGTTTAAAATCTCGCTTTCTACTCGTGTTTGATTTCAGACTATGGTGGCGTAGCAATTTAAAAGTAATTCTCCTGTTGGTAACAATGGGAGCCGTCGAGTGAGCAGATATTTCCGAAGTTCTCATACAGAAATCTCGCACTCATCTCGTTTCAAGCTATTCTGCCTGACCAGAAAATTCGTATTTTAATTTGCCTTGAATATCATTTTGACTAAATTTTTCAAAAATACTCTCTCGTCACTCAAAAAAGCCCATAAAATCGATATAAAACAATTTCGAAATGAACAGAGGTCCTCTTTAAGAGAAACTCAATATTCGGCCATCACTATCCAGAAAGCTCATGGATAACACTTAAGAAAGCCGTCAGCCTTCCTAGCTTGCAGATTTGTATGAATACTGAATGCAGAAAGTCTGAATACTTTCGAGTTAGCCCTCGTTGGAGTATCATCGACCCAGCCAATTCCATCCAAATTTATCTTGTTATGGGAGTACTCGAAATAATGTTTACCAGGATTCGTGAATAGACTGCGCATTAAAACCAATTTTGGATTGCGGACGGGTTAAAAATGACGAGAATATAGATAGATCTGCGATTTCTGTGAAATATACCAATGGCCAAAATATTTATTAACCTAATTTTTAAGCCATTTACAAACCGACGCGTTTATTTTGCATATTTCTTAAGTGATATGCATAGACAGGATTACTAGTATTGCCACGGCGTAGATCGATGCATCAAATCACAGCTCTAAAACATTAAGACATCTTAATTAGCACAAAGATGAAGAAGTTGTATAGAAAAGTACTTTTGGCAGCGAACAGGGTAAGTTATTAACATAAATGTTTGTTCACTTTTTTCTTGTGAACATCTTCGCAGATGTTCTTTTCTGGTCTCTCTTAGATGTGATGCATCCGGCGATACAGCAAACTTTGAAATAATGCAAACATAAAATAATAATGAAACAGGAAGTAAACAACAAAAGTCTTGGCTAAGATAGATTAAAAGTATCAAAAATTTTGCATTTTTATATACTTTAAGCGCTGCAAAAAACCTGCTCGGACCCATTGTTCCAATGCTACTTCGAAGATGACTCTCTATGCCGAATGAACAGATTGGCTGATGGCCAAGAACTCTGGTCACTTTCCACTGGACATGGCTCCACGGCATCAGTTTCATTTGGAACGGACGCCCGACAACCGGGCAATATTACTTCTAAGTAAGTGGAAAGGTCGATGCACCCACATGTACATGCAACTTAATATTTGTTTCAGATTGTACACTACCAATATTGCCTACTCTGGCGAAGTTTGCGCTCGCTTTGCATACAGATCCAATGGTCGTGCTGAATCAGAGCTTTACTTCGGGGTCTCAGACGACCGAGGAGAGCAAGCTATTAAATTCTTCAAGGGAGCTTCGCTATGGATGGAATTCGGAAGAACAATCTACCTCTCTGGATCCTCTAGAGACTACCGGGTAGGGAGTTTTGAGCACGTCGGTCAACATTGTACTCTAAATTGAATGTATTTCCAGTTCTTCTGGAAGGCAATTGGGTATGGATCTGAAGCCTCTAACGAGGATCTCCGTGCCATAATCTCTGTGGATAATGTCTGCATCAGTGCAGGTGTTTGCTCAGGTAAAGGGAAAGGTAAGATATGCTTCTGAAGTTCTGATTGTATACTGGTGACTGACGCTGCGTCCAATAAAGATGCCCCAACTGCAGATGAAGTGGGACTCAATGCCGAGTTCTTGAATGCAAATCAGTTAGACATGTTTTACCAAGAGCAGAACGACGATGGTGATTGGAACTTCACACGCGGACCAACTCCGTCAGAAAACACTGGGCCTCCGAGTGGAGAAAGGAATGATGGCTACATTTACTTTGAAACTAGCGACCCTGTTCCAAACGGGGGATCGGCAAAGTTAGTTCTCAGCCTAGATGCACATCAAAACTTTGATTTCTATATTGTGATTGCAGACTCAGAGCCAGATACCTAGGTATCCAGGGTCCTGCTTGCTTGAAGTTCTACTATTACATGTACGGAAATAATCTTGCACAAGGATCGCTGAGAGTGTTCAGGAAGGAATGGGATCATCTGGCTCAAGATTGGGAGATTCTTTTTAGGGATGAGGGGAGTGAAGAACGAGCACGAAAGTTGCTCTTTGAGGTTGACGGTGACCAGGGTCAACGATGGTTGTCAAAAGAAATAAACCTGCCGGACATGTATCCAAGCACAGAGGTTTGTGGAGATCATTTTGCTATGGAGATTGTGATGCAGAGACTCACTTCATACGACAGGTGATATTTGAGGCAGTCAAAGGCGATGGATATCAGAGCGACATTGCCCTGGACACTGTTTCAATCACCCCTGGATTTTGCAGTAAACAGAGTGAGCTCTTCTAGTCTCTTCTTAAATTATATCTAAAATATTTTGCTTTTTTCTCAGATCCCGAAGCAACTGATGTCGTGTACTGCGAATGGGTGTATGTTCTTGGACTTGCTAGTAGATGTGACATGGACGGAAGCACAGTCATATCCTGCGATTGGATAGACTTCACTAACTACTACAAAGATACTCTGGGGTTCAGTGGGTCCTGTCTTCGCCAATCTGACAATCAGGTTGGTGAATGCCGATGGGTGGACGGAAAGTTGAGCTGCTCATGGAACCTGGGAGAAGACCGGTATGTGTACTGCCGGTACTCTGAGGATGACACAACCGTGAAATGCCGGTGGGAGAACGGGAAGTGGGGCTCCTGTGAATGGAACGTTGCCAATCCTGACCATCTCCGGCTGTCCACCGGATACTGTGACTTCAGTGATGGGCATTGGGGATACTGCCAAGCCGATGGTCAAAACCTCATTGGATGCCACTATGGCGATGCCACTAAGTATGAAGGCATAGAGTATTCTGGCCTTTGTGTTTGGAAAAATGGAACCATTGCACGATCAACTGCTGACCAGTCCTGGCGCAGAGTTAGTGGTATTCTTGGAAATTGGGGAGTCTGCTTCGGCTACGATGGTGGTTACTCGTACTGTAACTTTGACCATTGTGAGGATGTGCCAATGAAGTCCAACCGTGAGTTAAAATATGCATTAGAGTTCACTTAACATGTATGTCTTTTTTTTTTTTCTTTTTTTTCTTTTTTTTTTTTGTAGCTTCGAGGACTATTTTATGCAGTTGGACCCCAGGCTACTGGAGTACTGTTGAAATGTACGAGTATGCTTATGGCAACCAAAGGTGGAGTGAACTGTCCTTGTCTTACACTGGAAACCTGACCGGACAATGCTACATGGTCCAAAACAAGACTAAATTCACTTGTGAAATGGCCAGAGGTAACCGAATGACGAGCGGTAGAATTATGAGATGTCAGCCGGATGACACATTGTGGGCCAGATGCCGCTGGCAGAATGACATGGTCAGCACATGCTACTGGAGAGAAACTATCCAGGATTGCATTCTGCTCGATCTGGGCGATCCTGAATTTCGTACAAACAATCTAATTCTCCCTGATCCTCGCATGAGCGGCGTTTGCTATGCTAGCAATGGATACTGGATCAATTGTCGAGGCTTTGATAATTGCTATGTAGGAAACACCTTACGACTGCACGTGCGAAACGTCCAAGTCACTTGCAATTGGCAAAATGGAGAAAGCAAAACCTGTGCACTGAATGAGGATAGCTATTTGGATTGCTCAGACACAGCACCCACCGATTCCTGGGGCTTGTGTGAGGCGAATAATGGCAGCTGGGCTTGGTGTCAGGCGCGCAGGGACTGTTTCTTGAACCGGACCCTGGAGACCGGTAAGGTGACCATTGATCAGTGTTTGCAATAATTCTAACTTTTCTCTGCAGGTGGCCACATGACCAGGATTTTTTGCATGCAGTCTAAACATCAATGGTCTACCTGTTTGGCGAGTGAACAAGCATGGTTCAGGTGTGAAGGAGCCTCGCTGAATGGAATCTCTCAGTGTGCCACTGACCGCGGACAGTGGACCCGCTGTCTATGGAACGACGGCTTCAATGTTGAGTGTGACTTGTTCACCGGTCGCAATTCTGTTAGCCAAGCTGCGATTTGCAACTCTGATGGCGGTGAAGATGAATATAACTACTGCAGATGGCATAGAAATGAAACTTACCTCACTGAATGCGTGAAGCCTTGGGTTGGTCGATTATCTCATTGCTACCTGCATCCTGGACATTGGGCCACATGCTATCATGAGAGTTCAAATGAGGTCGGCTGTGTCTCTGGAAATTGCTTCAATGATTTTGAGTGCCATGACGGCATCGAATGCGAGTCCGTGGAGTATGCTGGCTGGAACCTTTGCCTCAACTTCAATGGCTCTTATGGATGGTGTCCAGTCGGCAAGAGTGCTGACCAATGTATCTTTTGGGGTCGAAGGATTCCAGGTTAGTGCCAGAAGTAACCAAAAATTCAAATTTCAAGTTCTTTCCTTGCAGTTCCAAAACCAACAGCCACTTCAATAATGTGCAAGATTGACCGCAACACCTGGGCCACCTGTGACAGGGCGGAAGGCAAATGCTGCGACTGTGTATTCTCAAGCAAAACTGATATTATTCCCACGCAAACAACCCTTCGCTCTCTGCAATGTCACAGTGAAGACGGAGATGTTGGAGTGTGCAGTTGGGATCGGGATTATCCTCAACAATGTAACTGGAGGAGCCAGTACAACCCCAGTGTCTTACACTGTGAGTTCGCCGACAGCGACATCTTTGTGAGATGCATGAAGTATTCCGCTGATTTTCAAACGTGGACTGACTGTGTCTACACTGACCAATATTCTGACGTTGTTGATAACCGTTTAGCTGATGGTACTTTGGGTCGCTGCTATGCCACCAATGGTACTTATGGGTTCTGCTCGATTTCGGGAGCCCGTGTGCTTTGTCGGGAGTGGGCTTCGATTCCTCCTCTAAAGCAAGTTCAATGTGCATGGGGCAACAACCGGTACACAAACTGCACAGAGACGGATGGCCGATGGCTCTGTTCTGGTTCGGTTACTTCACCCTCTGAGATGGGATTCTGTTCCACGAGTGACTGGAAGTGGGGATTCTGCAACGGCCAGCTGCAGTGTTCTTGGGACCGTAAGTTGATCTTGTAGCTATGCGTAATCTCAACACTAAACTCTGTATTTTCAGAAACTGGTGCTAAAGTAGTTGAGCTGCTGGCTGATGTTAAGATGGAAATGCGCGTGCACCCTGCTATCCTCTTCACAACACCTGCTCGTCCTGGTAAGGTCTGGTGTGTCCTTCGAGATTCTCCCTTGGCTGGACCAGATTTTTCCATGCAATGGTATTTCCCTAATGGTACCCGGATCCCCACTGGCTTCTCAAAACAGTACGCTCACTCTGACGGATTCACCTTTTATGCTTACACTTTCTTGGCAGTTTCGTCATTTCGAGCTTTCTGTGCCGCGAAAACGGTCAGATGATGTCCAGTCTGCACATTTTGGCCACTCAAGCTAAGTACACTGGCACTTACGAGTGTCGGACGTCGATTCAGAATCGCGTCCTTGTGGCTCGTACATTGGTGTTGGTCAGAGGTGGGTGACCTACTAAAATGACACGAATGAGCTATGTAATTGTTTTGCATTTTTAGGTTGCAATGAGGATCAATTCGAATGTCCTTCTGATAATTCTTGTATCCCTCATGATTGGATGTGCGATGGTACAGCAGATTGTGAAGACCTCTCTGATGAAGTTAATTGCTGATAATTGGATGTATATCTTCATTCTTTTTAATATAAATGTACGAATGCTAATATTACAGTATTTTCTTCGTTTGATGTTTTGTGTTATAGTTAGCAGTAGATTAATTGTACATTAGCACTAGATATTTTTCAGAAGGTCGAGGTGTACACCTGTAAATTTCAGTTAGTTCCAATTAGTTTCTTGGATTCATACCCAGAATTAGCTATCTTGTGCTCACTAATATTGTATTGTGACTTGATCATTAGGGACGTCTCTGAAGGGTACCGTCGTCTGTTGACATCATTCTAAGAGTGGGTACCTGGCGGGCCATACATTTACAAATCGCCTTACCCTGTATCCCCACTATGGATTCTACCTGCAAATGAGGCTGCCCTTGTTTAATCTGTTTGGAATGTTTGACTGTCTGTGAGCCCCATGTATTGAAAGAGCTGGAATAAAATACAATGCCACATGGTAGGACTTGAGGCCAGGCTTGAGGTCCAGAGAATATTATCCAGGTCACATAATCCAGGGCAGCAGAGGGGAAGTTAGGACGCCAAGGTAAGAACATGATTGTATTTAACTGTCTAAAAACTGTCTAGCCTTGCCACATGGTCGGAAATAGTGGTCAGGGTGACAAATTCTGGGGCCAAAGTGCAAGTGTTGGGGGCGAGGCGGCATATGCATGTGATTTGATGTCACTGGGTGGGATGTGGGATTTGTGGGTAACCTAGCTGAGGTTTTTCTTCTCTAAACCACTTTATAGCTTTCGTGGTTTTCTTTTTTCCTGTCATCTGAGAATACGAATAGCAGCCTTGTCATCTCATCGTCACCATTTGACTTCAATACTCAATACAATACGATGGTTTAAAGTTACCCACACATCCCCTTAACCTACCCTTTTCATCTGAGAATTCGGCTATCAAGGCATGCTTCATAATTACAACTCTACATACTAACCTCATGAAAATATAAAGGTGTCAATGATTACTATATTTTGTCCCATCCTTTAGGCCTAATGGCAGTTCTTCCACGTTCTGTTTTCACTGAGCAATGAGAGTCACAAATACACAGATCAGCTAGATAGACATACATCTTTCTTTTCTTTTTCTGGAACCAAAATTATGGTCAAAATTTTAGGGTGCATGTGCACATGAAAAAAAAAACAAACAAACAAAAACAAAAACAAAAACAAATACAAACAAATAAGCAAAGATGGGCTGATTACACAAATTTACAGAAGAGTTCGTGAATAATTTGTAGCATCTGCCGCAGCAACAAGAAATCGAAGAGGCCCGATATAACAGTTTCTATAGTCCCCTGAATAGGTAGTCTGGTGGACTCTTAAAGAGGACCTCTGATTATTTTGAACTAGAAAAGGATAATAAGGATACACCGCAAAATACAACTATGCCTTTTGACTGACATATTTTTAGATAATACGCTTGCTTTAAGCTAATTCCTAGATACATCGATTTTGAGAGGTTTCAAATCTCGCTTTCTTCTCGCCTTCGATTTCAGATTGTGATGACATGACAAAAGTAACAATCGGAGCCGTCGAGTGAGCAGAACTTTCAGCAGTTCTCATAAAAGAAATCTCACACTCATCTCGTTTCAAGCTATTCTGCCAGAGCAGGAAATTTGCATTTTAATATGTCTTGAATATCATTCAGAGTTGACCTTTTTTTAAAATGGTCTCTCGTCACTAAAAAAAAAAATCCCATAGAATAGATCAAAAAAGGTTCCAAAATGAACAGAGGTCCTCTTCAAGTCCTGGTTTGTGTAGTCCTCGTGTGTTAGGAATAGTAGTCCGGCAGAATACTACTGCTATTGCAACATTTCTAACTTTTCTCTATAGTTGGCCACATAACCCAAATTGTTTGCTCGCAGTCCAGACGCAAACGGACTTCATTCATTTTTAAATGCAACCTGGGCATGGGTCGCAAACCGAGGTCTTAATTGCAAAGTGGAGCGGTCGATGAATGCTTAGAAATTGAATCAGGCCCATGAGAATTTCCTTTAGATGGATTTTATTAAATGTGCAGAAAATCCATGCCATCAAAATTGCTTGACTTCTAAATCTTTCGGCGTTTGTGTTCTACCTGTGTTCTTACACCGAGACAATTGAATGATCAATTATGGCATAGCATTTTTTGCCACCTTTAGTAGCCAACATCATTTAACAGATATTTTAACTGGAGCAATATTAAGGCCTGGCAACTGACGCCATTTACAATTTACTGGAGCTTGCCGGCTTATCCGAGCGCATTTTTTGTCACAATATCGAAGTCGGCTTTCTCTGTTTGTGATGCTTGTTTAACGGGTCAACATATATATATATATATGCCCAACGTTAATTAAACCTTGAAACTGCTTCTCTGAACACTCAAATTTTGATAATTTCTTAGTAGAATGAAAAGATGGTATTTATTAAGAGTATCGTGAAGAAAGAAGCAATGAAAGTGCATGTGTGCTAAATGAATTCACCCTCTCTTTGGCGCCTATTAACTACGAAATGAATGGCTTGGGTTTCCCCCAACTGTTACCTGAAAATCCTTTAGATTCCTAACCCTGCATATACTACCATAGACACTAGTACACAGCGCCCGGCCTCGTTACGCAGACGGGCGACACTGTAGAGACACTGAAGAGCTATAATAACTAAAACAAGTCTAACGTACTTTTGCAAAACATTTGTCCGGTCAGAAATGTAAAGCTCGCATACTTGACACTGCTAAGATTAGAAACGGTGCATAAGACCAACCAACACACAAGGCAATCATCTACATGACTGGCAAACAGCACTCGTCCCGATTCCCCCCCCGCCCCAACCCAAAAAAAAAAAACCACACACACACCAAAGAAGAAGTCGATAAAGACGGGGAACGCTGGCCTCACTGAAAGTCACCAAAAGCTGCTTAGATCAGTCTCCTCGTCTCAACTATTCAGATGCAGAATCCCTCATCCAAACTATCAGACCATAAACCCGTGTTCGTGATATATCATTTGCTTGTCAAACGAAAATTCAACCAAATGCGTTAGGTACCAAAAATTAATTAAGAAACTAGAGGCATGAACATTTTGTCACTTTTATTTCAGTTACTATTAATCCAAATCAACAATTAACTTCGTCAGAGAGGTCTTCACAATCTGCTGTACCATCGCACATCCAATCATGAGGGATACAAGAATTATCAGAAGGACATTCGAATTGATCCTCGTTGCAACCTAAAAATGCAAAACAATTACATAGCTCATTCGTGTAATTTTAGAAGGTCACCTACCTCTGACCATCACCAATGTACGAGCCACAAGGACGCGATTCTGAATCGACGTCCGACACTCGTAAGTGCCAGTGTACTTAGCTTGAGTGGCCAAAATGTGCAGACTGGACATCATCTGACCGCTTTCGCGGCACAGGAAGCTCGAAATGACGAAACTGCCAAAGAAAGTGTAAGCATAAAAGGTGAATCCGTCAGAGTGAGCGTACTGTTTTGAGAAGCCAGTGGGGATCCGGGTACCATTAGGGAAATACCATTGCATGGAAAAATCTGGTCCAGCCAAGGAAGAATCTCGAAGGACGCACCAGACCTTACCAGGACGAGCAGGTGTTGTGAAGAGGATAGCAGGGTGCACGCGCATTTCCATCTTGACATCAGCCAGCAGCTCAACTACTTTAGCACCAGTTTCTGAAAATACAGAGTTTAGTGTTGAGATTACGCATAGCTACAAGATCAACTTACGGTCCCAAGAACACTGCAGCTGGCCGTTGCAGAATCCCCACTTCCAGTCACTCGTGGAACAGAATCCCATCTCAGAGGGTGAAGTAACCGAACCAGAACAGAGCCATCGGCCATCCGTCTCTGTGCAGTTTGTGTACCGGTTGTTGCCCCATGCACATTGAACTTGCTTTAGAGGAGGAATCGAAGCCCACTCCCGACAAAGCACACGGGCTCCCGAAATCGAGCAGAACCCATAAGTACCATTGGTGGCATAGCAGCGACCCAAAGTACCATCAGCTAAACGGTTATCAACAACGTCAGAATATTGGTCAGTGTAGACACAGTCAGTCCACGTTTGAAAATCAGCGGAATACTTCATGCATCTCACAAAGATGTCGCTGTCGGCGAACTCACAGTGTAAGACACTGGGGTTGTACTGGCTCCTCCAGTTACATTGTTGAGGATAATCCCGATCCCAACTGCACACTCCAACATCTCCGTCTTCACTGTGACATTGCAGAGAGCGAAGGGTTGTTTGCGTGGGAATAATATCAGTTTTGCTTGAGAATACACAGTCGCAGCATTTGCCTTCCGCCCTGTCACAGGTGGCCCAGGTGTTGCGGTCAATCTTGCACATTATTGAAGTGGCTGTTGGTTTTGGAACTGCAAGGAAAGAACTTGAAATTTGAATTTTTGGTTACTTCTGGCACTAACCTGGAATCCTTCGACCCCAAAAGATACATTGGTCAGCACTCTTGCCGACTGGACACCATCCATAAGAGCCATTGAAGTTGAGGCAAAGGTTCCAGCCAGCATACTCCACGGACTCGCATTCGATGCCGTCATGGCACTCAAAATCATTGAAGCAATTTCCAGAGACACAGCCGACCTCATTTGAACTCTCATGATAGCATGTGGCCCAATGTCCAGGATGCAGGTAGCAATGAGATAATCGACCAACCCAAGGCTTCACGCATTCAGTGAGGTAAGTTTCATTTCTATGCCATCTGCAGTAGTTATATTCATCTTCACCGCCATCAGAGTTGCAAATCGCAGCTTGGCTAACAGAATTGCGACCGGTGAACAAGTCACACTCAACATTGAAGCCGTCGTTCCATAGACAGCGGGTCCACTGTCCGCGGTCAGTGGCACACTGAGAGATTCCATTCAGCGAGGCTCCTTCACACCTGAACCATGCTTGTTCACTCGCCAAACAGGTAGACCATTGATGTTTAGACTGCATGCAAAAAATCCTGGTCATGTGGCCACCTGCAGAGAAAAGTTAGAATTATTGCAAACACTGATCAATGGTCACCTTACCGGTCTCCAGGGTCCGGTTCAAGAAACAGTCCCTGCGCGCCTGACACCAAGCCCAGCTGCCATTATTCGCCTCACACAAGCCCCAGGAATCGGTGGGTGCTGTGTCTGAGCAATCCAAATAGCTATCCTCATTCAGTGCACAGGTTTTGCTTTCTCCATTTTGCCAATTGCAAGTGACTTGGACGTTTCGCACGTGCAGCCGTAAGGTGTTTCCTACATAGCAATTATCAAAGCCTCGACAATTGATCCAGTATCCATTGCTAGCATAGCAAACGCCGCTCATGCGAGGATCAGGGAGAATTAGATTGTTTGTACGAAATTCAGGATCGCCCAGATCGAGCAGAATGCAATCCTGGATAGTTTCTCTCCAGTAGCATGTGCTGACCATGTCATTCTGCCAGCGGCATCTGGCCCACAATGTGTCATCCGGCTGACATCGCATAATTCTACCGCTCGTCATTTGGTTACCTCTGGCCATTTCACAAGTGAATTTAGTCTTGTTTTGGACCATGTAGCATTGTCCGGTCAGGTTTCCAGTGTAAGACAAGGACAGTTCACCCCACCTTTGGTTGCCATAAGCGTACTCGTACATTTCAACCGTACTCCAGTAGCCTGGGGTCCAACTGCATAAAATAGTCCTCGAAGCTACAGAAAAAAAAAAAGAAAAAAGACATACATGTTAAGTGAACTCTAATGCATATTTTAACTCACGGTTGGACTTCATTGGAACATCCTCACAATGGTCAAAGTTACAGTACGAGTAACCACCATCGTAGCCGAAGCAGACTCCCCAATTTCCAAGAATACCACTAACTCTGCGCCAGGACTGGTCAGCAGTTGATCGTGCAATGGTTCCATTTTTCCAAGCACAAATGCCAGAATACTCTCTGCCTTCATACTTAGTGGCATCGCCATAGTGGCATCCAATGAGGTTCTGACCATCGGCTTGGCAGTATCCCCAATGCCCATCACTGAAGTCACAGTATCCGGTGGACAGCCGGAGATGGTCAGGATTGGCAACGTTCCATTCACAGGAGCCCCACTTCCCGTTCTCCCACCGACATTTCACGGTTGTGTCATCCTCAGAGTACCGGCAGTACACATACCGGTCTTCTCCCAGGTTCCATGAGCAGCTCAACTTTCCGTCCACCCATCGGCATTCACCAACCTGATTGTCAGATTGGCGAAGACAGGACCCACTGAACCCCAGAGTATCTTTGTAGTAGTTAGTGAAGTCTATCCAATCGCAGGATATGACTGTGCTTCCGTCCATGTCACATCTACTAGCAAGTCCAAGAACATACACCCATTCGCAGTACACGACATCAGTTGCTTCGGGATCTGAGAAAAAAGTAAAATATTTTAGATATAATTTAAGAAGAGACTAGAAGGGCTCACTCTGTTTACTGCAAAATCCAGGGGTGATTGAAACAGTGTCCAGGGCAATGTCGCTCTGATGTCCATCGCCTTTGACTGCCTCAAATATCACCTGTCGTATGAAGCGAGCCTTTGCATCATCATCTCAATAGCAAAATGATCTCCACAAACCTCTGTGCTTGGATACATGTCCTCCAGGTTTATTACTTTCGACAACCATCGTTGACCCTGGTCACCGTCAACCTCAAAGAGCAACTCTTGTGCTTGATTCCTCTCCTTCCTAAAAACACTCAGCCAACCTTGAGCCAGATGCCATCCGTACATGTAATAGTAGAATTTCAAGCAAGCAGGACCCTGGATGCCCAGGTATCTGGCTTTGAGTCTGCAATCACAATATAGAAATCAAAGTTTTGATGTGCATCTAGGCTGAGAACTAACTTTGCCGATCCCCCGTTTGGAACAGGGTCGCTAGTTTCAAAGTAAATGTAGCCATCATTCATTTCTCCACTCGGAGGCCCAGTGTTTTCTGACGGAGTTGGTCCGCGTGTGAAGTTCCAATCACCATCGTCGTTCTGTTCTTGGTAAAACAGGTCCAACTGATTTGCATTCAAGAACTCGGCATTGAGTCCCACTTCATCTGCAGTTGGGGCATCTGTATAGAACGAAGCGTCAGTCACCAGTGTACAATCAGAACTTCAGAAGCATATCTTACCTTTCCCTTTACCTGAGCAAACACCTGCACTGATGCAGACATTATCCACATACACTATGGCACGGAGATCCTCGTTAGAGGCTTCAGATCCATACCCAATTGCCTTCCAGAAGAACTGGAAATACATTCCATTTAGAGTACAATGTTGACCGACGTGCTCAAAACTCCCTACCCGGTAGTCTCTAGAGGATCCAGATAGGTAGATTGTTCTTCCGAATTCCATCCATAGCGAAGCTCCCTTGAAAAATTTAATAGCTTGCTCTCCTCGGTCGTCTGAGACCCCGAAGTAAAGCTCTGATTCAGCACGACCATTGGATCTGTATGCAAAGCGAACGCAAACTTCGCCAGAGTAGGCAATGTAGGGAGTGTACAATCTGAAACAAAATGATTTCAGGTTATATACATACACGAGGACATTGTCCTTTTCACTCACTTAGAAGAAAAGTAGACCGGTTGTCGGGCGTCTGTTCCGAAAGAAACAGAAGCCGTGGAGCTATATCCTTCACCAGTTGAAAGCGACCAGAGTTTCTGGGCATTCGTGTTCATTCGGCATATAGAGTCATCTTCGAAGTAGCATTGAAACAAGGGGTCCGAGCAAGTTTCTTGCAGCGCTTGAAGTAAGAAATATACAATAGACTTTTGTTTCCTTTAGCGTATCTGAGCCAATCATGTTGAAAGTTACCTTCGCCTTTCAGCATCAATTTAGATTTCTATTATTACTACGTTCGATTAATCGCCTCATGCGTTACATGCACTTGCACCAAGAGAGACTAAGATACACAGTTACCTCCGCAAGTGGCATAAATTCAAATACTAAAAATATTCTAATTCTTGTAAATATTATCCGTAATTTAGATGCCAACCGTGCAAAATCCTAATTTTTAAAGATGAATTTGGATCAATTAAACAGAATTAAATGAATTTAGTCAATAGGCGTATGCCAACCATTGCTTTTACACAACAAATTAAATTGAAAGATCATTTCACAGAATTGAATGTACTGAACCATACCAAGGCTGCGAAAATTAGTAATATGATGACGTTTAACTTACGTAAAGAACAGAATCCGACTGAGAAGAGGAGGAGAGCCAGGAACGCAGATAACAGCGTTGCCATGACGACCAAACTGACGTTTCTTTTTTACCCTCCAAAAACCGATCGACCCTTCTGCTAATCTGAATGCCGAATGTGAAGAGAGCCGTACTTTTATACGGTCTGCGGTGGAACTGCTCAAAAATTTGATGGCATGACTCGCAAATCGTGAAATAAACTTGGGTTGAGTTCATATATTTCAAAAGATCAAGTCTTGATCTAGTTTAAAGAGAGAGATATTGACATGCTCACTTGTGCTCGAAACGTGTTTCACGTTGTTCTCACAAATCGAACCTTCCTCCTTGATTTTGAGGCCATGTATGCATGAAAGCGTAATTGCCTACCTGCATAATAAATAAAAATGGATATTTTCTCATATTGTTCTGAAAATTAATTGATCATCTATTCATAAATTTTGGGATTTATGTGAAAGTTATGTTTGAAATGCAAATGTCCAGGTTATTGTATGAGGCACGACAGCCACCATCATAAGGATCATAACGTCTCCCATATCTAGCAATGCCTACAATAACTGTAAACACCCTTGCATCGAGATCACAATGTACCAATAGACGACCCTCCTCTTGTTTTATCGGAACCATGTCATGATTGAAGTGTTTATATCCAGGGTTGTTTGAAATGACATTTGCCGATTGAATGTATTATCCTTCAGTCCTATCTAGTCCGTGGCTTATGACCCAAAACACACCAATATGTGCAAATCCGGAAAAAAAGCACAAAATTTGGTGCATACTTTCTTTGGGTCATACCGAACATAATTAGAAGTGGTGCCTGATAAAAAGAAATTACCGGAACACCTTCGAATTAGTGTGTTAATTAATTGTAACACCTGTCAAAATACTTCCTCTATATTGGTCACATTAATTAAGGCAAGGCTGGTGTCGTTTCTATGGTTTATGAGGTTGCTAAGCACAATAAGATCAAATTTGAACTAATCAGACTTGTCGTTAATTAATTACAGGTGATTAAAAGCAATTAGCATGAATATCGATAGCATACATCAAAATGAAGAAAATTGATCAAATTCTGTATATATCTTCCTTAGGTAACGCCTATCAATTTTGGAAGTGGTGCCCGAATTTTTTTTCTGGAACACCTACTAATCAGTGTTTAAATTAATTAATTAATTAATATTATTAAAAGTGTGCTCACCAAAATTTGCAAATACTATTTGCAAATTATGGTGACAGTAAGACATTATTTGTATCGTTTCTAGGATTTTCTGGGTCAGTAAAACCATAGAGATAAAACGCGAACAAAATAGAAGAAGGAAACCACATGAGATGGTTTTAATTAGTGCTTGGAGTAATGTAAAGAAATATAGCTGCCTTTGAATATAGAGAACTAGTGATGGTAACAGATACCCGCGTAGTCGAGGACGCCTAGAGCACACATTGTGAGTACTAATAAGCTACTTAGTGTAGTGTCAAAATATGCATTCAGTTTCTTTCTTTGAAGTTAACATAATATGTTAACTTCAAAGAAAGTAAAACAGGTAAAACAGGACCTTCATAATTTGGGGTTATTCTCCCTAATTTCTATAGCTTCTATAAACCTCCGGGTCATTCTAGAGAAAATTAACAGAGACTGTGATATGTTGGGTAATCCCAGTTCAAGGCCTCTATCAGAACTAGAGCACAAGAGATAATCATAGATCCATCTAAAACCCTGAATTAATACTTTCAATTTTCACGGTCCAGTGCTGTTAGATCTTTCGTCATGGATTGACTCAATTATTGAATTGACCAGCGTGTGCTTGGTCAGCGGTGTCTCTAATTGCTCTCTGCTTGATTTCAAATTTCCAGATCAGTTTGTATTCATATATGTGAATGTGTATGTTCAACTCAATCAGTCTATTATTATAGTGTCTTGCTGTCATCAAAATCTGCAAATACTATTAAAAGTTTGCTCATCAATTTAAACACTGATTAGTAGGTGTCCCAGAAAATAATTTTCGGGCACCACTTCCAAAATTGATAGGCGTTACCTAAGGAAGATATATACAGAATTTGATCATATTTCTTCATTTTGATGTATGCTATCGATATTCATGCTTGAAATTTAAACACTGATTAGTAGGTGTCCCAGAAAATAATTTTCGGGCACCACTTCCAAAATTGATAGGCGTTACCTAAGGAAGATATATACAGAATTTGATCATTTTTCTTCATTTTGATGTATGCTATCGATATTCATGCTAATTAAAACAAAGTATCTTTGACAAGAAACTTTGTTTTAATTCACAGATGAAATCTATAGTTGCCAAATCTAACAGCGTGTGTGATATGATCAAAAGATTTATTGGTTATAATGCTCCCCAAAATGTCAAACTTCTATTATACAAGACGCAAGCGCGCCCTATATTAGAATATGCTTCACTGATTTGGTCACCGTATTTAAAGAAAGATATATTACTTCTTTAGTCTGTACAGCGTCGAATGACAAGATATATTTTATATAACGATGAATCTTATCAGCAGAGATGCATTACCTTGGAACTTTTACCTCTTTCTTACCGTAGAGAGATTTCTGACATAATGTTTATATGTAAATATATGAATGGTCTTATTAATGTTGATTTTAGCGATTGGGTCAAATTGAAGGTAAAATCTAGTCATGCAAATCTCCGTTGTTCTCATAATGGTTTGATTTTTAATGAAGCTTTTTCAAGAACCGAACATTTTAAACCATTCTATTTCAATCGCTTGCCTCAATTGTGGAATATTTTACCTGTTGAAATACGGAAGTTGTATAACTCACCTCGTTTTAAAACAAAACCGAGTGAATTTTATCAGCGCAAGCTTTCTAATTATGATGTAAATAACCATTGTCTTTTAACCTCTATTTGCCGTTGTCATGGATCTGATCATGTCTGACTTGTTACACAAAATTGTATATTCTTGTTGAATGTATTTTTATAGGCCTTGCCTCTTTCACATTCGTGTTTATTATTCACGAATTAAGAAAAAAAAATCCAACGTAGTTAAAAGCACTATTACCATGAACGGGTAGTTAGTTAAGAGTTAGAGAACAAATCAAGAATATGAATCATCAATTTGACTCATTTGTATTCGAAATGATGAACCAGCAACCGATTTAAATGGCAATTTAGTGCCCATAAAGAGAGCCTAGTTGATAATAATAGTATGTATCAACGAAACAATCATCCGGGGTCTCACCCTAAGGCTTCGGTCAGTATCGCTACACGTAAAACAGAAAGCCTTCGGAGGGCATTATCTCGAATATACCTCACAGCCAGTTGCTGTTCAGCTATTGCAAATATTGATCCGTTTTGAGACTCTCCATGAGATCCATTATAAACATGTTCTGTTGACCCGTTCGACCATAAATTACACAAAATCCTTTCTCCTATCCACCATCGATTTCCCCAAAATCAATAAACTATTTGCAACCTTTTAATTATTCACGTATCTATTACACACCTCTTACAATTACAGCATCTCAACTCCGACTTCACCTGGGCACCATAAAATAATAAACCCAACACTTGAGACAAGAAATAGATAAACAATTATATTTACAAGTTATTAATCTTTCTGTGACTTAGTTACTGTATCTCAGCTATGATCTCACGTGCCACAGCATTGCTACGCACGCTGACGACTTTCACTCATTTATTTATCAGTTTATAAGTTCCTGTGATTGAACTCCGATCTATATATATACCTATATGTTGCAGCAATCAATATTTGGATCAATATTCGTTTACGTCACAATTCATCGATCAGCATACTTTGGTTAGTTGCTTGCCAACCTTTCGTTGGCGAGAAAGGTTTCCGATTGATATTCATTGTGAAATTCACACGAGTTATAAGTGTGTGCTTCGTGTTAAAACAAGGAATTTGGTATTTTCCTCGGAACCATTGGGTGTGCGTATTATTACAGTGTTTGTAAGGTGTGCTTTTAGCTTTGTATATTAACAAATAACACAATTTAAGACAATCATCAATTTGATACTGGCCGAGGTTGATATACATGTATGAATTATATCAAATTAATATTCACCATTGATACAGTATATAATATAACTATATTAATCACCACTATAATTATGTGCAGTACACGGTATTACAGCTGTGTATATAAATCAAACGTATCTGATGACTTCAATGTGTCAAAATCAGAGTGCTTAATCTTCCTGTAATCTGATAATCATATAAAACCAAGCCGTGTGTGATTACAACGTTGTGCATGTTTATGCAGGTAAATTTATAATACTTAGATATAACCTTTATGTGAATCATGAATACAGCATTCATCTAAATATCATAAGTTTGGGGCTATTTATGACCCTTTATTTATTCTATAGAGAATAATAGAGAAATTGTAATTGATATACGATTTTGTTACCAAGGTAACCGAAGGTACGGTACAATCTGTTTTACCTTATACAGAACCGGAAATCGTCTACAAAAAAAGATCACATTAATGATCAAAACAGACTGCATTACTTGGACTGTTATGCGTTGGTTCGTGGGTACTTCTATATCATGAAATCCAAAAATTATGTTTGAGTAATGCAAAATTATTTAATTGTGACCATTATTGATTCAGTAACAATTGTATAATTTCATACTAAGAAAATCACAGTTAATTTATTAGCACTTATGAACAATTCATTACATGCACTAGTTATTTCAAGATTTAGAATAATTCACTCCAAATTATGGATATAATATTGTTTTAAATATGGAACTGCATCAATGGATCCTACTCAATCGGTTAAGACATCTTGTATAAAATCATGCTGTTTTGGGATAATTACTTTTTGAATAGACATTAATTCTCATCCCCGTAGGAAGATGTTAAGTGACTTAACATTTGAAACGGGTTGATTTTTATATACGAGTTTAAATTTCATAATTTGGTAATTGAATCGACCTGCTAGCGGTTATCTGAGAATTCGATTCGTGAGATCGTTACCCTTCGGAGAAAAAAGACCCACAATCAGTGTTATCACTTCAAAAGTAGCAAAAGGAGTCTATACAGGACATTATATTAGTAGCGAGGGCCTCTATGCCTCACACGGTGACACCCCTGTCACGTGACTCACCGCATGCTGTCGTATTGAGCAAATATTACATTGGATTATTATTCCTTCGTTGCGCGATTTGCTCATAACAAGAAATCAGTGAGCAAAGTGTTGAGGAATCAACCACAACAGCCCAGTATAAATATTGAATTTACACTCATGCCATTTGCTTTCTTCTGCAGACTTTGAACTGTCAATGAACTCCAGGCCTGGGAATATCAACACGATCTGAAGATGGCATATATTATCCACAGAAGCCATTGAACCGAAACGAATAGAAACATTGATTGTTTGACATCTATATCATAACTGAAACGTCAAAGTATAGAAGCAAGATGTCGCGACCAGCTTCAAGGAAAAGCTCTGGTAAAAAGAGTGGCTCCGCGAAAACTCCGAAGAAAATGATCTTCGAGCTAACAGAAGAAAACGAAAAGTTAACACTGGAGTTAAATACTTTAAAACAATTAACTCAAGAACAACAAGACAGATTGGATTTGTTAACTACGAAACTGATGGGTGCTGTTGATAAGAAAGAGTTTGGCATTAATGATAACACCGATCATCGACTAGTGTCAATTGAGATGCTTATGGAAATGCTGAATAAACTGCTTGTGAGGAAACAGATACATGATGTTTCAGTAGAATCTCGGGTTGAAGAGCTAGAGACACGAGTGACAGAGATGAGCATGGAGTTGGCTAAGCTAACAAAGAAGAACTTAGCCTACGAGATGGGACTGGAGGATGTGCTTAAAATGGATTCTGTTGAACAGGTCAGGGATAAAGTCTACGGATTGCAACTTATCGCTGGTAAGTAAACAAATGTCATGATAATAGAAATGCCATTGTCTCTTGTGGATGTGTCTGTCTATTATGCCACAAGGGAGTGTGTAATTGTGTGCGGCTGCATCCTTTTAATTACTACGTTCATATATACTCAGTTAAGACAGGAAACTGTGCAAGTTCACTAATTATATATCTGGTCTGAAAGCTTGTTAGCCTCACAGTTGACGTAAATAAAATACTCTGGAAGCACAAGTTGTAAAGGTTTATTTAACTGTGTACACAGTACTACACATAGATACCCAGCAAAAAATCAATACCATATGATGAAAATATGTGAAATAAAGAATGCCCCCCCAAAAAAAAATGCAATTCAATCGAGAGATTCAGTCACATAAATACCTCCTCAGTGTGCTATTCCATACCTGCAACAACCCTTAGTTTCCACCCATAAAATGTCACCACAAACACCCTGTTTTATTGCTCTCCTCATCCTCTGGAAATCCCTGCAATCTAAACCAAGACCATTTCCTTGTCCACAGGTCAAGCCTTCCACAGCTTCTCTGCAAGTGACCCTTCTTCTGATTCATTATTCCTGGTCAAGGGAGTTGATCAGAGTCCTGATTCACCGGCACAGAAGAGTCTAGAGAGTGCTCGTCAGCTGAATTTAATACCTGTACGTATCCCACAATTGCTTCATAAATAACACAAAACCTTCGACGGATACACCAGATTTTGATTTTGATTTTGATTTTAATTTTTAATTTTATTTTATGGATTTATTTCTTTCTTCAGCCACCTCGGAAACAACCAGGTGAAACTCACATACGAAACATGCACCGAGATTTGAGGATGTACGTGATGAAAGAGATGAGCACGCTGAAGTCCTCAGGTAACTTGATAAACTCGGATTACGTAACGGATTCTGATCAAGTTAATTCCGACGCAGCCTCGAATTTAACCACCAACATAATTATATCCGGTTATTGTTCCAAGTAACACGACAGACATGATGTAATATCGACACAAAGCGTTGTCGGGTGTACTTTTACGTATCCATTTGGGATTAATTTGGAAACTTTTTTAGATCGGTTCTATGTGTGAATCAATGAAAGCCGTGGCACGACACTAGATGGCTCTGATACGGCTACGGCTCGGTCTCCTGGCTCCAGGGACGCCGCACTCGCTCAACGGCCCCAATCCCGCTCCTTTTCTTTCAACACGACAGCCAGTATGTAGACCTCGTGTGTACAGGGAGCTAAACTATTTTATACCCTTCATCGAGTGATACCAAAATTAGTTGTTTTTTCATTGTAAAAAACTAACAAGCGGTATTTCCTTTTCGTGCGTTTTATCATGGAGCAAAATTCTGGCAATTTGGGTTCCAGAAATTGCCATAAAAAACAGTGTTTATGGCAAAACTAAATACCTTATTTTGGTTTATGGTCCTAGTAAAACTGAAGCACTCGTCGATGTATCAAATCTCTTAATGTTGATCGAACTAAGAATTAGCCAGCAAAAGGTGTAATGTCTTAAATTGCGTCGGTCGAAGACGCAATACCCAAAAAGGCAAACCAGTGAAAGATTTGTCTTTCGATCTGTTCCATGGATTTTTTTATTCTTTGAAATGGCAGGTCTCTAATCATAATCTCTCCAAAGGTGCAGACTGGAGGATGTTCGCCTCCAGGGTGGGCATGGAAGACAGCGAGATCCAGGAGCTGCTCGCCTTGAAGCTGCAGTGTCCCATGGGTCGAGTATTCGCAGTGTGGAGTGAAAGTTCATCTGCCACCGTCCGACTCCTGCACCGTCACCTGATGTCCCCACAGCTACGCTACACGTTGCTAGGGAAACGAGTCGCTGACTTCTATCATGTTGATTAAAATATTGACTTTCATAACTTTCTTGTGAAATGGTTCGATTAACTTGTGTTGTTGTATAAATGCGCTGCGTCCACCAATGGTATAATGTGATTGTAAATTATAATCTGCGTAATAAAATACCACAGTCTGTGTATTCTTCATCACCTCATAATTATAATTATGTCTTAAACAAGACTACTCATTCGTGTTGAAATGAGTGGAGCTTCGTTTAATAAAAAGGTCATCATTTTCACATTTACATTTCTGACACCGTACATTTCCAGAGACTGGAGTCCGCTGGCCTTATTTGCAATCTGGAGAGTGTTTCAACGAGGTCATTAATTGCATAACAGTATCCCGCTCACTGACCACCATGATCGTTTGTGGAATATGGATTTGCAATATGCATGCAACGAGATACTTTCAAATGACAAAATTACCGTGGACAATCATATACAATCATCTTGGATCACCATTTGAGCATAAATTCGGTTTGGAATTCGTTTCTTCCAATATTGATCACAACACCGCAAACTCACATTGTTATGCAAATCTCTGTTATATAACATGACTATTATTTATTAATGACCAATTTTAAGCAAATCGACACAGCAAGTCCTCAAATACTTTCCCATTGGCTGGTTTATTGGACGAAATCGTGATGTTGTCTTATGCATGCCGCACCGCTGCGCACGCATGAAATGGACAATCATCAATATAAGCAACAACAGAGCAAGGAAGCATTGTAGGGAATGGGGTTACGCATAGTGAATAGTGGCTGGTGGTTGGTATACCGTGGTTTCAATAAATGTGTCCAAGAATTGGGCTTCACATTGAATCAGAAACAATACACAAATACGTACACCCATTGCATATCTACGGATGAGACGTACTTTGGTTAAGCTAGTCTTTGCATGACAAAGTGCTTTATGTGAGGGACGCCATAGTATATATAATTATATTTATTTATAATTTTAATATTTAAGATTTCTTTTTAATTATAATATTTATAATTATATAATTTTCTTATTCTTCTAAATGTGCAATTTCATTTGCGAAATAAATGATATATATAATTATGTGCAAATGAAACACGCCTTTTTGGCTGCGTCACATTCTGGACTGAATATGTCCAAAGTATTCGCGGAAGAAGAAAAGATAACAACGATGAAATCGGTTATTAAAATCGAATTTCTGTGCCTGGCCGCGAATATGGATCGCTACACTATTCATAACTTTCGACCAACGTGACCCCTGCAGTTCACGTTATTCAATAAAAATGCGATGCCAGTATTTCGGGTACAATGGCGAGTTGACCCTTGTTTCAGAAGTGTGGTTTGAGGGGCAATCGGAGGAGGAAGGAGGGGCACAGAGGACTTGAAAAAGAGTTGGACTGTTGGAGTTCATATAACATGATGATTGTCTGAGGTTTACGGACATAATTATTTGATGCCGCCGGTAGATTAATTTGTGCTATTCTTTGACACACACTGCAGTGGGCGTGACCCTGGTTAAAGAGGCATGTTTAAACTGGCGCAACGCCGCAATAGCCAAATATATATACGATGAAAGATACGTTTGTTCCTATTTATCATGTAGTGAACCATTCAGCTGGCATATGAGTTATCATAATGTTAACGTTCTTGCCGTCTAATACATCAAAACTATACACCACGCCATTCAGGCTATAAAGAGATTCCGATACATGATTCTTCAATCCTAATCAGGCTAATTAAGTTAATGAGTTCTTTGTAACTAGGCTGCCTAAGTGTGATATCAGCACGAATAGTGGGACTGCTTTGCAGCATACATGAGATACAACTATGAATTACATTTTTTTTTTTAATCGATTCAGTGCATAAACAATGTTTATAATTATCAGGTTTTTTGCTCAACATGCAAATTCTTAGATATTAAGCTTACATAATTAATTAATTACATAATTATCATCCCTTTCAAACTCACCCTCACAGCAAAATATTTCATTGATCACGTGTTTTGGTGAAATATATCAATTGGTGCTTAGTTCACAACTACATAATTATTATAAAGTAGTACTCACGATAGTGTTCACCGAGGAAAAATAAGTATTCAAACGATTGCAGACTCACTATTGGACATGTTTGTGATCGAAAATATTACAAAGTAATTTCTTTATAATTAACTTTTCAGTAATGTACACCCAGAACCACTGCATTTCCAATAACAATAACCAACACGTAGCACAACTGAAATAACATCGTTATAATTATAAATAAATGAATACAATGATAATAATACGAAGGATAAAATTGCGCATGCTCTCAATTTAACGGAATCACTGAGTGAGGACAGATGCATAGTGCTGGAATGGCCTTAAAGAGCCGAATGCCTTGGCTGTAGAGGGAGACCAATATTCAGGGGGGAGATATGAGGCTGCAGCATCGCAGCATATCGATCCCTCGGTCAGAGGCAGCAGCAGAAGCAGCAGTCGGGGTGGCAGCGGCCGTGTCTCACAGAGAATCGATCCTAAGCGGCGTACAACCATAGAAGGAAGCGGGTGAATATTCCGCTGTAATGTACAAGCATCGTATGATGAATCGCAGCTGAACGGATATCTCATCGCAAATGGCGGAGGAAGTGTCCACTGAGGAGCAGTTGCCTCCACCACCGCCTCCTGAGATCAGGATCCAGGACGGATCCGACGATGTGGAGTCGCCGACTGTGGAGGAGGAATCAGCAGCTCCACAAATGGCGGCGACGTCGGGTGAAGCGGTGATATCAGACGCCGAGGTTGAAGCGGACAAGCATTGCGAATCGGACGCCGATGTGTTTGCAAAGAGCCCCTCGCAAGATTCTTTTGTGCCGTCGCTGAGCGCAAAAGCCGAACCAGAAGGAAATGAAGGTGACTCGGGATACGAGAGGCTGGACGACACATCCGATGATAATGTTCTCAGTGGTGATGAGCAACATCCTGATCTGAAGTCTCCACCGATGCCTCGACCTCCTCCACCTTCCCCAGCACCGCACAAAGCACACGGTCACCTGGAAAAAACGTCTTCGTCATCAGGGAAAGAGGATGAGGAGTCGGACGGGGCGGATGTCCAACCAGAAGGACAAGGGGTGTATCAATCATTTGGTGATGAAGAGGTTGAAGAAGATGTTGAGGAGGAGGAGGGGGAGGAAGAAGGGGAGGATGAAGATGAGGATGATGAGGAAGATGATGAGGAATACGAGTATGGCGTACAAGGTGAAGAAGATGATGGAGACGAGGAGGAAGAAGATAGAGGCGTGGTGGAGGAGGAACCTGACGAGGAGGTACTTGTGGCAGGAGGTGATGGTACAACGGGGGAATTCACTCTTGCTGCTGAAGATAAAATCACAATCGTCCTGCCAGGACGCAAATCCAAACCCAAGAAACCACCTCCTCCATCTCCAGCTGAACCAGTTAAGTGGGTCAACTTCGAGGAAGAGGATGATGGATTCGGATTTGTAGCTTCCGATGAAGCTCCACCAAGACCAGGAGCTCCACCTAGGCCAAAGAGCAGACCTGCCCCAAAGCGCCCAGCACCTCCAAACGCAGCGAAACCGAGCAGACCTCCCCCTCCAAAACCAGCCCCTCCAAGCGGTGGTCCACCGAGGAGACCTCCACCTCCTTCACAGAAACAGCCAACCGCACCAGGTAAAACATTACGTAATAAAACAGCTATAAAGTTACATGCCTGATCCACAGATTACACATTGACTAGGTAAATGTCAGGTGAGATATACGTATGATTACTTAAGAGCAATGTAAGGGTGAAGGTGTTCATGTCGCTGAAGGCCGGGATTGGCATATTGTTTATTTGGTATTTTTGGTGACGGTGAAAAGCAGGAAGTGCTTCTATTAACTTAGTGGTTTGGCAACAATCCCTGTATAATATATGACATTCAACTTTTCCTTCCTTTCGCATCCTATGAAATCCTCTCAGGACGTTTTTCTCTTCCACCCTTCACCCCTTATCCCTCTCCCTCGTCCATTTGGGCTATTTGTGAGCTATGCCTGGTGGCATTGCGTGTTGCAGCATGGAGATTGTCTTTATGGAGGCAATACAAGCGGATTAATGAATATTCATATGGACCCCAGATGCATGCTATTATAGGTGTCCCTCTAATGCCACTAATTATTGATGGGTACCTCACATTAGCAACGGATCCTGTGATAACCGCAAATGTGGAGTTATAGCCTTAATTGTGTGAGTTAATTAACATTGACGAAGTGTACAGCATATGTGAATCAACGGGGGATCTGTACGCATCCTATGTTGTATAAACAATAGCCCGTGGCTAACATGCACGTGATACAACGCAGTATAATTAACACTTACTGAGATAATAATGACTTATTAAATTAATAATTAATCAAGTTGTCACGTATAAGCAATATTATTAGTATTTAATAATTATGCCTTCTTTGGTCTGACCTTATTAGCATAGGTGCCTGGATTCTGTTGTGACACTCTAGGAGGTTCAACCAAGACCACTAACCGAGGTCTCCAGGAGGTTTTCTTATACATGTATAGGCCTCACATATCCTAATAACCATAGCTTAGACCAATTATCCAAGATCTAGGTATTGTATCAAGGAAGTCATATGCAATCATAGCCCCGACCTTGGTTGCCTATATACTTGGTTGCTTATATACTATATACGTGAAACCCTCTTACATTCGTCTGTATATGTTTAAAGGCATTTAAATTAAGGTTTAGATTCGCATAGCACGGATCTGTGATTTAATCTATTCGGCCTTTACCGTAATGAGATCAAAGCATACGCCTAAGATCGTGCGCGCATTTTCTTTTGCCTCATTACATCACTCCGTTGCACTCATCATCTCGGCATATCACGCAGGTCTACATGCTTCTGTAACTGAGGGCTTTTAGGCTTTTAGTGGTATTCCGGAGGAAGACTCCAAACCCCAAGAGGTCTCTATATACACTCAGGCCACCAGTGATGCAACGGGAAAGGACTCATTTTAATTTGTATTATTACAGTTATATTGTTAGTTGACTATCCGAGAAATCTAATGACGTATCGTCGACTGAAAACAAGAGTACCTAATGCAGAATCCATGTTTTAGAATTGAGGCAAAATGTCAAGGAGTTGAACTGAATCACTTATCATGTGAACTTTGGCTGACAATATGCCTTCCAGTACTTTGAAATTTCAGGGGAAACACATCATGCGAATTAAGAATGACCGAAGTCATGTCAGACTGTGTTGAGTATACTTTTAACCATCAGCAAGAGTGAAAGTGGTTGGTTGATACAGGAACGAATGGCAATCGCTGCAAACATTTAATGCTCAAGAAATATAAGAATAAAGCCACACATAATGTGTCTAAATAAGTCAATAGTATTATATTCGATGTCGATTGAATTTTGGAAATTTTGCCTCATATCATTATGTAATCAACATTGCAGTCATCTTAAAAAATACATATAGAAGTCAAATTTTGATCAAATCGGACGACTCTCTATATCAGCTTTTTATAGTCTGGGAAGAGAATTATGAACTTTATTTCCAATAATTAATGCACGATTTATATTATATAAGAACTGGGTATTACGATTGAGGTGCTGAATGCAACGCGTCTCTTTCCTGAAGTCAATCCGATCAATTGCATTTGCGCTGAATCGGCAAAAAGAAACCCTCGCCAAATTCAGACAATCATATCCTGTCTGTTGCCCTCTCAACTCTCCTCTCCAATGCCCACTGACAAATAGATCCAATGAAGGGCTCTGCGGGGGTGGTGATTAGGTTTTGGTGTCTGCGAGGGACAGCAAATCCTTCCGCTGAAGTGCCCAACTTAATTCCTACGCAATAAGCGCTCCGATCTAGAAAGTGCGATATGCTAGGCCATGCTTACTGCCTGTATGGTTAGTATTGATACGCATTTTCAACATTTATGGCCCGTAACACCATGTAACAATAAATAAAGCTTGTGCTACGCCGAATTCACCAGCACGTGTACTCAACACTAGGCCATTACCCTGGTTTTATGTCCTACTGCTGATTGACTCAACGAATGGTACTAATATAATTTACAGGACAATTTCCATCTTCCTGTTTGTCTTTAGATTGTCATGTTTTTGCATCGCCTGGCAGAGACGGCCAACAGACAGCATGCGTAAGTTGTGACTGTCTTAAATAATTTAAAACCTCCACCGTCCCTTTGTCTAAGGATGAACTCGTCAGTTCTGCTCTGTTGTATTGCTTACTATAACTACTGCTTCTTGTTAAACCAATATCGCACGGTATCCTGAAATAGGATTGAGTAGTCAATATTTGTGAAGACTTCTCGCTAAGAACCTATTAGATTTATTACTCGGATGATCATACTTTCTCACATCATTATGCTACAGTGAATTTGTGATACATTGGGTTCCCGTGAGTTATTTTACCATTATTGTTCCACTGTGGAAAGCGTATCAGTGATCAGTGATTCCTTGTCGATTTCGCGTGCCTGCATAGATCAAGAGGTTCGTCACAATACAATCCGGCTCAAGGCACAAAAATCGATGAGTATGCATGGCTTCAACCTGCTGTGTGAAAGCAGCGCAGACAATCATATGAAGCTGTCTTGTTGACTGCATGAAACAACACGGAGGGCAGAATGAGTGGCTGCAGAGGAATATTGATTCAATACTTGGATTTATTGATGCAGAGGCATTGAGGTACTATCAAGGCTAAGGGGCATATGAATACAGAGCCATCAACCTAATGCCCATTATAATCAATAAAATGAGTAATATGATGCCTTAATTTATTACTTTCATCTTTCAGTAGTCAGTGTCTCGTGTCTCCATTTGCCATCGCACATCAATAAAGCACACGCCTGTTCAACAACCCTTGTTTATCGAATCATCAGAAGATTCCTTATAGTCAAATATAATTTACAATACTGTATTCTCGGAATCGCTTGTCATACATTAATGTAGCCTGTGGTCACACATGTAAAAGACAATTCAGCTGAATCGCAGTATCATAAGCACAATGTGTTATACAGCACCCACATCGTGGAACGATCAATCACACAATGGAAAGAAAGGCGGGCATTCCAGCTGCTGTGATTTATGCAACATTAATCCAGGGCCAAGGATACCCAAATTTAATGCAATATGCGCACATGCACATATAATGGTGGGAGAGTATGGGTTTATTATGTGGGTAAAGCCTCATATTTGCCCCTGTATTCAATTACCATGACAACCACACTGGGTTCCATGAATACCCATCCTTGCCCTGCTTACAAACACAATCCCCTATATTTTGTTATTCAGCATGTCTGGTCAGTGTTAAGGTCATCCTTATTTGGAGTTTGAAGCTGCATGTTGAATATTGATTGGACATTAGATGGAGCTTCCGGTGTTTTCGTTTCTAAACTTATGGCTCCATTAACTGACCGGGCCTGGCATCTATCATCTTACATATAATCACTCGGTATAGTGAGCTTGGAGTTTCCGAGAACTCGCATTCTGTTCGCGTACCAGGAAAGAAAGCGACAGATCGGCTTGTTTTCGCATCCAGGGTGATGTTGCTGTAGAGGTACATGATAAAATAGGGCATGTCACCTGTTTCACATTAGCCTTGGGTTTCCAGGGTAACGGGGGCAGTTTCCTTGTTGCTTTGGGCTTATGAATTGCAACACGTGAATATGACAGACAACACAATTCCGCATGTTTCAGAGATCTGTGAATTGCTATACTTACCTGTTGCATATTTATAAATAGGCATCGTTAGCCAACATTTCTATAAAAGGGACTCGACGTGTTGATGCAGAACTTAAAGTGAAGCCTCTGATGTTGTGAAATTGTAGCGAATGATGGAAAATGCACCCCAAAGGACAAGAACCCCTCTTGACATTATAGCATTATACATGCTATGATATAATTCTTATTTCTTAGATATAATAATGTCGAATTATAGCATTATGCATGCTATGATATAAGTCTTATTTCTTAGATATAATAATGTCGAATTATAGCATTATGCATGCTATGATATAATTCTTATTTCTTGGATATAATAATGTCGAATTATAGCATAATACATGCCATGATATAATTCTTATTTCTTAGATATAATTATGTCGAATTAGTGAGGTTCTGAATCTCGCTTTATTCTTGCTTTCGATTTCATGCGGCTGTAAAGCCACGAACGCAATTCTCCGATTGGTAAAAGTGGGGGCCGTGGGTGAGAAGCTCTTTCAGCAGTTATGAAGAGAAAAACCTCAAACTCTTCTCGTTTTGAGCTATTCAGCGTCAGAAGAAATATCGCATTATATTCCTTTTGAATAATATCTTTATAAAATTTGTCTCGCTGCATTTAAGTCACTAAAATCGAATAGAGGCCCCAGCTATTTAAATAGGACGAATACCTCAGAATTGTGTCAAGATTTGGTCATCATAGGTCACTGTCACGTGGAGGTTTTCCGAGTCCAAAACGAGGCTCGGGTGGGATGGGGGGCTAAAATTCGTAACTTATGGCTAAATTTTATTTCACAGGTCCAGCCGCGGGTGAGCAAGGCGAAAAGAAGAAAACCAAACTGAAGGTTGGCAAGAAAATCAAAGGAATGGTAGATAAATCTCCTTTGAAGTCGAAACCAGGCAAGAAGAAGAAGAAAAAGAAAGGCGACGATGACGACGACTTTGAAAGTCTCGTCTCAGACAAACAGGTCGTCAAAGATTCAGACGAATGGAAGGCTTTTGAAGCAATGCAGAGCCGCATCACGGAGTCTGTTAAAAACATGCAAGAGAAGGTCGTCACCATGGAGACTGGGTTTCAGGGCGAGATCAAAAAGATGGAAGACACGAGTGCACAGAATTCGCCATGGGCATCTCTGAAAACTGGAGCAGCTAGTCCTGGTGCAGAACCAAACCTTCTGGAGTCAGAACTAACAGATGCCCTTCCAGAACCTCCCAAAATGGGTTGGGTAGGATTTGATGATAATTTCCACGTAATTAAACAGATGCAGAACCAGCAACCGACTACGAATGAGACAAAGGCGAATGGTGAGGTTACTGACCTGTTAGGAATGTCCAATAAGGAAGAGGGGTCAGGTGCAGAACTTGACCTGATGGCCCTCAGTGCCGCCAAAGTAGTCTCTAATGAAGTGGGTTCTACCCCTAGTGCAGTGTACAATGATGATCCGCTCGGTATGGACCTGCCTGGGGATGAACAACCGTCTTCAATTGGACTTGATCTGGTTGATGAGTTCCTCGGTGTGGACGCTGTTAAAGCCTCTGCTGAGGCAGCCATTACAGACCCACTGAAAAAACTGGAAATGATGAAAGCCGCAAAAGATAAACCAGCAAAGGATAGACCAGCAACAACAAATGATGATTTCGGGTTAAAGTTCGACGACCCAATTGAAGACGACGATCCATTTGGGCTTGGTGCGATGAACCAGACATCGAACGCTGGAACCTCGGGGGGAGATCTCTTCATCTTGGATGAGAATGAGAAGAAGGAACAAGAGGAAAAGCAAACTGAGAAGCAAGAAGAGGCAAAGCCAGCAGAGAACCTGACCACAGCTCAAGCAGACAACATTTTAGGCGCTCTCGGAGAGGACGACTTCAATCCACGTGCCCCCTCGAGCTCAATATCAGCTGAACCGTCGCCTAAAAAGAGTAAACTTCCTCCTGCTTCAATTGCCAGACCACGAGCACGACCCAAAGCAGAGGTGGTGGTCGCCAATCCTTTCAATCTGCAGCTGGCTCAACCAGAGCTACCTCCTCCCCCACCTACAGAGGAAGACGAGGGACCCTCGCTCCTGGGAGATGTAGATGAACCTAAAAGCACGAACCCATTCACTTCTGAAACTACTCTTTCTGCTACAAACCCATTTGCTGACTCAACTGGCAGTGCTGCTGCTCCAGTGCAAGACCTTGACTTATTTGGCGATGGTCTTATGGAGATTGGGGCTGAGGTGTCTGCAGCGGAGGCTGTCGCTGGAGGCTTCAACCCATTCGCAACGATTACAGATGCTGATCACCCTCACGCAGCTGGGGACGAATTCGATCCCTTCCAAACTATCCACGATGATGATGCCTTTGAGGTTTCACACCAATCAAGTAAAGATGACGAGGAGCCCACGTCACCAGCAAGAGTCAATCCTTTTGACAAAGAGCCGCCACTGGATGAAAAGTTTGCAAAGTTTGAAACTAAGGACAGCAAAGACGAAACTAAATCTCCAATGTCTGGGGCATCAACAGATGATTCTCCATATGAGGAGGAGCTTGAGCCTTTGGATCCTTTCCATCCTCCGTTTGATGGTCCGGGATGGAAAATGTTGTTACGTCAGCCAATCAAAAAGAAACTAACTCAGAACCGTTTCTGGAAACCAGTCTTTGTACGTCTGGTTATGCAGAAGGATGTCCCAACTATCAGAGTGTTCAACAACGATCAAGAAGCTCAGCCTATCCACGAGCTGCCTTTGCAGCCAGCATACAATTTATGTAACCTAGGTCTGCAGCAGTTTGACCAGTTTGGTAAATGCCATACGGTCAAAATCCAGTATGTATTCTACCGAGAACGAGTCGGGGTCAAAGCTGATCGAATAACACCAACGCTGAGCGATTTGACAAGAGTTCGGGATTTCAAGAGTCTGAAGGACCTCGTCCATCGACCCAAGACCACTATGATATTAGACCACGCCCCACAAGCATCGGAGCTTCTCAAGTTTGGCGGTCTGGAGTATGACGAGTTCAAATGCTTCATTCGCTCAATAGAAGACGCGCTATTTCTCTTGAAATCTGGCAGAGACAGCAAATCAATGTCATACACCAAGGATGAAATTACTGTCGATGTCGTTGATGAATATTATGCTGACATTGACAGAGACGGGCACATCATCTTCCACAAAGGTCGTATTAGGATGTTCTGTCTGGCCTTTATCACAGGTGGCATGCCTCGCATTGAGGTAGGCCTCAACGACAAACGACGACAAGGAAAAGAAATTGTCGGTCGAAAGGACATCGTGCCCATCAAGACTGACGAGTGGATAAAGATAGAAGGCGCTGAGTTACATTGTACAATCGATCAGGAAGAATATGAGAAGACCAAGTTGGTTAAGTTCACCCCGTTGGACGCCGTTCAGTACGAACTCATGCGGTTCCGAACGCGGCCCCGACTGAACAAGGAACTTCCTCTGCAAATTCGGTGCCAAATGTCCGTCATCGAACGACATGTTGAAATACGCTGTGACGTCATGATCCCCGGTTACCACAGCAACAGCAGACGATCCAACCAGACACCTTGTGAAGACATCCAAATTCGCTTCCCCATACCTGAGCCTTGGTGGTATTTCTTCCGGGTCGAGAAAAGATTCAAGTACGGCTCCGTGAAATCTTCACATAGGAAGGCTGGCAAGATCAAGGGTATCGAGCGACTCACCATGATGGCTCAAGGAATGATGCCTCCAAGTCTAATCGAAGTCTCAAAAGGCGCTGCCAAGTTTGAAAACGTCCACCAAGCTGTTGTATGGAGAATTCCCAAACTTCCTGAACGAAATGAAGGTTTGCTAAAATTTTACAAACTCTCGTAACAACCTAACGATTCCTTTTTCTTTCTGCAGAAGCTTACAAAACTCATGTCTTTGTGCTGAAACTCGACCTTGAGCCACATGATGCAGTGCCGGAAACATATGATAAGTACATCCATGCGGAGTACCACATGCCCAACAGTACGGTGTCCCGGGCACAAATACGCAGTATTGGTGTAAACAGTGAGGAGCCTCCCGATCGCTGGGTGCATCACCTCGCTCGTTATGAATACAGAGTTGAAATCGAATTTTGTGACAAGCCCAAAGCTCCTCTGCAACAAGAGATTGACGATCCGGCCGCTATTCCGACGAAAGCCTCACCAGAAGATGATGACGACCTAATAGAAGATAAGAAGCCGGAGAAGGATGATGATGATGATAGCAGTGATAGTTCGAGCGACTCAGACTGAAATTATGTGTTCAATATACATGTAAATGGTAGACATAACTTATTATAAGGGGATATCCATGCTTCATGTTATTGATAGGCTGCAGTTCATTTTATGCAAAAGTGTTAGCGCTCAACTTGCATTTAGATGACATTAGCCTTAAGCTTGTACATAATGTTTAAAGCAATGTTTCAATTTCGATCTTTTTAGTTTTCGAGATTCGCAGGTGATCTACTCTCTGTACCTGTACACCATGTTGCAGTTACCCGTAGGCCAAGCAATATGTTTTATTGTTCCTTAAAGCCAATCTAGAATTGTTGCTCTACCACAGTTTTGTTCTTGCCATAATTTGAGAGTTTTTTTTCTTTTTCTTCTTCTTCTTTTCGATCTCTGCGTAAAGCAAGATATGTAACAAAAGTGTATGATTCTAAGTCGATTCAAGAAGACAAACCAATCAATTTGAGGAATTTAACTACATATATCGTACTGCTATATATTCCGTACTTGTAAATACAATATGTGTAAATAGTCACGCACACCAAGTATTTACATGTAGGCTAGAACTTTAGTAGTTTTATACAATGCTTTGTTAATATTGTTTACTGATTGAAAGGGAAGTCAGTGGACGCCATTTTGAGCAGGGCAATAAATGCTTCAGTTGATCGTTTAATTTCGTAGCAGATGGTCTGGTCGAACAGAAGAAATAATTATTTGACTTACGTTAATGTATTTCTCTGTGCGTTAAATTTAATAGAATGATTGTGAATGTTTTTATTTGTCCTGAGGCAGCCTGATAAACAAGATTAAATGTATTCGTTGTTTCACTTGTATGTCCGTGTTTAATATCTTATGTTTATGTTTTCAAATGATCTTCATTTTCATTCGGTTACCAGTGATATTCAGAGAGAGATGGTCATTCTGGTTGTGTTTATCTTATGTAGGATATATACTTGTGTTAATAAATATCAAATCACTAAAGGTTTTGTGGTGTTCATTTAATTCGTGTTTCAAATGAAGATATGGAAGCTTCGAGAAGATGGTGGAGTGAGTGAGTGATGGGGTTTTACGGCTCCAGCCAACCCATTCGAGTGATACGGGCGCCAGAACAGAAGGCCTGAGACCGGGGTTTCCGCCTACTCTTAACGATAAATCCCAAGGGTTCTTTATCCTGCATACCACCATAGACAGTAGTACACAGCGCCCGTCCTTGTTAGTTGGGCAGCACTGCAGAGTCACCGTAGAATTACAATTATAACGGATTACAATTATAATTCACAATCATAACGCCCGTGGCCTCCCGAACCCGGGACCTCGACCCCGCGGTCGGCATAGGATTGCAGACAGCGGTTTAACCCACTGTGCTATTCGGTGCCCCTAGAAGATGGTGGAGCTTTCCACCTGTACATGAATAGGAATCCCATAAAACAAGATATTTGCCAACATTCCTGTGTGACCTGACCTGTGTTCGATTCGAGGTGATTCGATTGAAATTACGGTGACGGCAGAAGTCCTATGGTAATGTCAATCCAAGCCCAGATGGAAACTTGTTCCTCTCTTGTCATCTCTAGGGCCTTAAAATATTCAGAGGCAGTTTACCTGGGCTTACTGCGAAGTGCAGCTGGTACAGTTTACTAAGTTTAGGGAACATATAGCTTGAAAATTGGTGCTTTGGGGACAATTTTGTGCAAAACAAAAACAAAACGGATTTGTCTGAGTTGAGACGCACCAACAGAACAAATAAATGAGTATACATATACATGTTCAGTTGTACATGCTAGAAATTTCGAATGACTAAGACAACCGGAAGCACGAACCAGTGAACTGTACCATGTGTACCAGTTAGGAGGAGGGGCTTTCATCCAGGATTTCACATTCTATTCATACAAAGAACTACATGTACATAATGCATAGGTGATGTCAATTCGATTTAAAGTAGAGCACTCCTAATCGCATTCTATCAAGAGCATACACATTCAACTGAACTTGGCTGGAGATGATTACCTCATAACTTGAAGAAATAAGAAGTAAGCAAAAAGGAAGAAATAATTATTGTATGCAAGTATACTTCTTTATTGACAAACTCAAGAGTTCTTGCAAGACTTGAACATTATTGCGCAATCACATGGCATTATACATTCACAAATAAGGGAGATAGCGGGACACCACATTCAATCAACAGAAGCAGAAAGGTCAGGATTAAAAACCACTAAATGGACACATTAAAATATTTTAAAATGCTGCCAGGCGAGGAGAGAAGATAAGAAAAAAAAAATACAAATAAAACAAATCAAAATCAAGAATAGACCTGAATCGTGAATTTCGACATGATTAACAGTCTTTTAAGAGTAAAAAGGGAGGTGGTGATTTTGTGCTGCTTTATTTCTGGCTGTAGTTTCCGTATCCACTGCTGCCACTACCTCCGCCAGTCGCTCCAGTGCTGCCTCCGGATGCCGGCCACTGGCTCTGACTGCCTTGGTAGTTATAGCCACTGGATTGGCCGTACCCTCCTCCATAGTTCCCGTTGCCCTGGTTACTACCCCAGCTCTGCTGTCCCTGGTTATAGCCGGACCACTGTCCACCACCCCAGTTGCCGGATCCTCCGCCCCCGCCATAGCCCTGCTGTCCACCCCAGCCTCCTTGACCACCCCAGTTTCCTTGCTGGCCACCCCAGCCTCCTTGACCACCCCAGCCTCCCTGCTGGCCTCCCCAGCCTCCCTGCTGACCACCCCAACCTTTATGACCCCAGCCACCCTGTAAAAAAAACACACACACAAAAAACGAGAATTGAATTTGCAAGCTGCAAAGAAATGTTGATTGTACTCACAGAGCGAGAATCACGGCTGTCACGACGATCTCGGTCATTGTAGGAGCTCTCGGCACGACGCCTGTCTGAACTGCTGTAACCCATGTAACCGCCACCACGACGGTCCCTATCATAACCACCGCGATTGCCTCCTCTGCGATCATAACCACGATCATAACCGCCACCATGCCGACGGTCCCGGTCATAACCACCGCTTCGATGGTCGCGATAACTGCTTCCACCACTGCTGCCCCTCGACCCTACAGAGAGAGAGAGAGAGATTCAACCATAGAATTCCTGGCAGCTCAACGCACCATAGCGCGAGGATCCGCTGTAGCGATCCTGGTGGTAGCGCTTTTCAGGCGGGGGAAGAGCTGCTTTGGCCTCCTCGTTGTATTTGCTCACAACCTTCTGCGCTTCCTCGCGATCAAGCTCAACAAACTCAACGGCATCAAACAAATCTCCTACGTCCGGTAACTCAAAATTGGCTGCAAATCAAGAACAAACAAACCAGGTCAGTCAAGATAGCACACCGATGCACACACACGCAGCCACACAATATAAAACAAGAGATGTAAACAAGATCATTTCTGCCCCCACCTTTCATTTCGAGCACGGCTCCATCAGGTACGTCCTTGCCTTCTTCCTTTTCTCGTTCTTCACATCGCCGAACAAACTCCTCATCAGCGGGCACAATGACAATGGCCTTGCGCTGGAAGCCCTCGAACGGGCGCATTTTACGTCTCTGCGCTCGTGGGTAAACGTTCGTCTACAGCCAAGAAGGATTCCATTCACGTAAGACCGTAAGAATTATTACATAATAATCTGCTGCTGCTGATTCCGTCACTATACTTAACGGTAAACAGGGCTGCAAAAGGGTTTTTGAGCTGGTGTACAGCGCAAAATAACACAAGTGTACATGAGAGAAAATATTCAGAACACAAATCACTCTACCACTCAGCTCTGTGGAGCAGGAACTCACTTTACATAACACGTATCTAGAAAGCTAGCTTTTTTTCCCTTAATAATGGCATTGTAATCCTCTTCTTTTCCAGTGAAGCACACAAGTTAGTTTCTCCAATTCCGTTCCACAAGATCACAAATAAATTCACATTGTTCCGAGTTTGGTTTTCGTCCACAAGTATTACACAGAATCAGAGTACACAAGAAAGAAGTTCCGTTCGTTCAGCAAGCGTATTCCAGGTTTTCCAAGTTTGTTTCGACTCCCAAACAAATAGTACATGCTCACAAAATATACCTTTTTTTTTTTTCGTCTGCTCTACAACAGTGAGTCCCGCCACAGAGCTAAAAATGGCTGCGCGCTACAGTACCCCCCGGGGTGTCTTTCGAAAAATAAAAACTCACCTCAACAAAAACCGCCACATCACGAAAAGCAAATCTCCCAACTTACCTCAGCATTACCATGCACTCATGTTCAAGAGCCACTGAAAACTGCCATCAATGATTAATTTTTCTCAATGTACCTACGCAGATAAGAGATCCGTAAAAGCGAGGATTATTTTACATCGCAATACCTCAGAGTAACTGACGGATTATACACATCGCACCATGGTAGGGGGGGGGGGAGGGTGAGGCGCGACCTCATTTGAATGCTGTGAGCTGTCTACTCTGATCTACATCATAATTATAAGTCATCGAAAGTTCGAAAAATCCAGTACGAAGTGATTCCATCCAATGCTCCCAAGAGACAGGTATCCAATCACATCACATGATGAAGCATAATCATAAGCACTGAGTCTACACATGTTCTCAAGTTCGTTGTTTTCGAGTGTACAGTCAGGTCCAGCGGAAATCCATTGGGTCCGTATATACCACACACGTTTTAAAATACTAATTACAATATTTAAAAAAATAAACAACTATAAATAAAAATACAAGCTCACATTCAATTCAAATGAGGCCAATAATGAACACACAAAAAACCAGTAGAGGAACCCAGCAATTGTTATGAGTAGAGAGAGAAGAGAGAAGGTGTTGAGCGACCCCTCTTAATGCACTGCTACCTGATCTAGGATATAGTTCCTTTTCTTCTTGGAGGCAATGTCAAGCAGACGGTTCAAGCATTTCGTTGACTTGTCAATGAGCAAATCCCAACGACCCCCGTAGTTCTTCTTGCGAGGGACTCCCATGACCTAGAAGAAAAGGTCAAGTTTGATGTTGAAATACAACACACGTGGAAAAACGCACCTTCATTTTGTCAATCAGGTTGTTGGTTCCGAGGACTGTGTATCGTTTCTCTGGGTTCTCCAAATTGTGCTTGGTGGCCCAGGTGGATTTGCCGCAACCAGGCAAACCGCACATCATGAGAATCTCACATTCCTCCTTCTTCTTTGGGGGCACAGTTCCCCTGACACGATCCTCAACGGCAAGGTCGTTGAAGAAAACAAACCCCTCCTTCAAGGGTTGCCATGGCGCATCCTAAGATAAAACCCCAAAAAATCTTATATCGTTCAAAAATCGTTAATCTGAAATTCACCTTTTGACCAAAATTGACTTCAAATTCGCAATTCTTCGAAAGGATATGCGGGAAGAGGGCGGCCTCTCCTAGCTTCTCACGGTCCACAGTGAAGCACTTGCCAAGATCCTCTCCATTCTTTGAGAAGGAAATCTCGGCTTCCTCACTGTCTAAGTCCTGGAATCAGAAAAATAAATAAATAAAACCAGTTCTCCCTCCTTCTTTAAAAACCACAACTCACCAAATACGCGGTTACAATATCGCCTTCTGTGAATTTCTGACCATAATCTTCAAAGTTGCAAGCGGTGGAAGACTTTCCAGAGCCACCGTACCCAAACGAGAGCTCTTCCTCTCCCAGACTCATTGTGTTTGCGTCTGTGGAGAAACCAACACGAACGAGGTGGCGAGATGTTTCTTCTTGAGGTAGATGATCAACGCTGAGATTCTCAACAATCTGAAAATGCAATTGTACAAGCCAAGATGAAAGACAGTGGATGGTTGAGGATACCTTAACTTCAAAGGCAGCCTTGCCTTTGCAGATGCCGTAATTGGCACGAACGCCAGACCACATGAAAGCAAATCCCTCAACGGTAATAGGACAACACTTGAATCCATCGTCATTCACACGAATGTTCAGATCGCAGTTGACTAGAATTGAAAATATTAAAATACAGAAATTCAGGCATCAGATGGTGAATCAACACTTACATCTGTCGAGTTGAACATTGGTGGCAGACAACCAGTCTTCATTCTCTTCTGGTTCTGGTGCTGAACGCCGCTTGGGGGAGGAGCTCCTGCATAAATTATGTCAATGAGGCAGAGGCAAAATAGAGGGGTCATCAGAGAAGCAAGGAAGAAAAAAAGAAGCAGCAGAAACCTGATACATGAGAGAGAGAGAGAGTTTACGTCCGATTCACTACATCATCCATATCTCCAATTTTAAGCATTTTTGAAATGTGTTTTAAAGGTATGATACGTGTAGTATTCCACCAAGGCTGTGGTCCGTCATCATGTACCTTCGCCTGTGTCTACTGGAGTCCCGTGGCGACCGAGAGCGTCGTCGTGGCGATGACCTCCTGCGACGGTCAGACGACCTTGACCTTGATCTTCTGTGATGCCTTGAGGGTCGGTTGGAGGTCAAGATGAGAGAATCCCCATTACATAACAACACAGGCTTCAAAAGACTCCGAATACAGCATATTAGGGGCTCATGACCACGTTTTTTCTCCTTACATGTCATCCATTTTTTTTTCACATTTTTCTTTCTTTTTAGAGAGCCGACACAGGGCTTTATTTAGTTGTAACAGTACAAAACAGTAGACCTTAACTAAGGAAATTCATAATGAATATGTACAAGATGCTACATGGGACTTCTGTGGATGAATTTCCTTCAGCCAGCATTCAACATATGCTATACAAAAGTAAATGCTAGTCTCAGAGAAAGAGAAATAAATATCCTCACCAAACCAAAAGAAAATCATTAAAAAAAAAGGTATACATTTTATCAGCACTCATTACAAAGGAAGGCAGATCCGATAAGCTTGATATATCATATTGCAGCAATCTCTGTGATATTAACCAGAAAAAATTCTGAGGAAAAGCCAGATCTCGACTTAACAAATAAACTTAACCGTAAAAAAATGAGTTCGAATGACTAATAACTGGGGTAAAACTAGGAAGATTACATAATTACTATTACTCTAGTACAATATATCACCAATCAAATTCTCTTTTAGAAATTAACACCCTAATAATCCTTATCATCTGCCTTCCCAGTATAAAAAACCCTGATCACTGATAAAAAAAAAACAGACATTGAAAAAAAGCGTCACCCACCTCCTCCTTTCTCTGTCTCTCTCCGCCTCTCGATCCTCGTGGCGTCTCTTCTCTCCGCGTTTCTCTTTCTCTGAATCAAAACAAATTAAAACAGGAATGGAATGAGAACAAAAGACATCACCATCATTATCATCATCGCCAACGGAGTCCATTACTTGGAATTCACCCGCCTGCTCATCCAGAGCCTCTGTGTCGATAGTCTGCTCATCAGCCTCCTGAAAAAACAATTCCAACAAATTAAAACTAACATAATCAATGAGGCACGAGTACAAATATCGCTCAAATAATAAAAATCACACAACACCCAGAAACACTTTCACCGAACCTTAGCTTTCACTGGTTCTCCGTTCGTATCCATCGCTTCTGCGTCTTGAGTCGGGGTCTCTTTGTCTTCCGCTAATAGTGCTTCTTCCTCAGCTTTATCTACTGACCCAGCTTCTGCATCATCTTCCTGAGCTGTCTGTTAGCCATGCAGAGAAAATAAGCAACAACAAAACACACAAGGCATGCAGATAATAAACGGTGT
>KB305828.1:162282-179260 GCA_000328365.1 Capitella teleta | reverse complement strand
ATTATCGATCATTCTATGCATAGACATAAGTATAGGACAATGGACCTTACTTCCCTCCTTAATTAATGAGTAAATTTATTATTTGAACTGACGAAAATTTTTTAACAAATTACGTATCTTCTTTTGTTCCGGTAGTTTTTTTTATTGATTTTTTATTGATTTTATTGATTTTTTTTTTTTTTTTTTTTTTTTTTTTTTTTGATTCTTAATACAAACTAAACGTAGCAAACGCATAAATAAGAGAATCAAATGGCGAAATGGGCGGAATGAAACGAAATGAATGAAGCCATTGCATCGCGTGTATTATGTGAAACGTAAGAAATATATGAAGGAACGGAATGGTGAACAAAAAAAACGAAATTTAAAAGAAAAGTAAAAGCGTCAACATACGAAAAGAAATAATAAAAATATTGATATAAATAATACAATAGCACAAGTTAAATAAACTCTTCTTTTTTTTTTCAATAAACCTTTTTCTCATCTCATCTTTTAACATATGAAGTTAGAATTATTGTTCTGGTGTGCAGCTTCAAAACATCTGGTGTGCGCTTTGTCTGATCATCGAGTGTTCTACTACAAAACAACCCTCGTCCTCTAGCTGTGAGGCATGATTTCTGTAGAATTAGAGGCGTCCCACTGAAAAATATGAGGCGTCCCAAAACGGAGGTGAGGCGTTCCCGTGACCCGGCCATGGACGTATGGATAGCTAACAGCCTGACAATTACAATGCATCCTCTCTTTTTTTTTTTTTTTTTTTTTTTTTTTATTGTATTCACTGCGTTTTATTATTATTTTAATATTAGTTATTATAAGTTATTAATTACACATTTATTCTCTACACTCCTGTCTTAACGCAAACAGCTAGGACAAGCGTTGCAGCAATTAATTTCGGCACATGCATGTTAAATATTTTGTGTGAGAGTCCAAATCACAGTGAACAAAATACCATGACAAAGTATTGTTTACATTATACATTATTATTATTATTATTATTACATTATAATTAACAATACTACATAATACATGCGTGTAATGGTCAGATTAGCATGCAATGCAAGATTGCTTACATAAATAGATACACCATAGGTTCCAACGAACATGCAGAGGGGAGTTCAAATAATAACATTAATGCAAAGACCCTCTGTGGTAAATAACTCCAGTGGCTTATTTTCTTCTCATGAAATGATTTGTGGATATTTACTAAATACTGATATAGAGTATCACAGAAACGGTTTGATTTGAAGTTGCAGATTTGGTGATAGTGCCATTGTGCACGCCTGTTTGTTTACAGCCTCTGTATGCTTGAGCAGAAATAAACGAGAAAGGCTATTCTACTATCGATTTTAAACATACGTTATGACCATCTTGCGTTTTCCGAAAATGCGTTATGATATTTAGGATAAATCTCTTGCGTTTTCGATCATGGTCATTAATTACCGATTTAATCAACCAAATGATTGTCAAAAAGGTTGCAAATAAAAAGTTTAACATTTGAAGAAACAGTTCATGATAATTTCAAAGAAATAAATCGAAGAATGAAAAACTAGGGGTGAAAAAAAACCCCAATTCTTTTATGATTGTTTTATTACTAGAGATAGAGTAATTATGAGATGGATCAATGAAAGAAAGGTGTCAATGTCATCAGCTCCATGCCATGAGATGGAATGAATACCAACTGCTTCAAAATTTCAGTGAATAACCAGCTTTTAACCTAGATACATGACCCCTTGCTCTATCCACAAGACCTTATCAACAGGCGAAAACAGGTGAGGTGACGATTCGCAATCACAGGATAAGACATGCTTGAAATGAAGCTTTTTGCAACGTTCTGCTGCATGTATCACATTAGCCGTGTCACTCCATTTGGCTGGCTCCTGCGTCGCTTCAGCGGTTATATTACATCATTTTATCATTGGTTTCATTGGTTTCATTCGTGCGTTTTACATTTTACATTTTTCTAAAACTTTAAATATTTCATATGCTTTGGGTGAGTGGAGTGTAGTTTAAGACAGGATTCCGAATGCATTATGTATTTCATAAGATGTGACAATTACATATTATAATAAAGTGTAACATGAACGATTAACCATATTTGCCCAGACTAGCCCATATATAATGCCTGTCCATTGTTGGCAAAGTCACAAACACACAAATGATTGACAGAACAAATAGCAAAGTCATGGGTGTACTTTGAATAGAATTTGTGGTTTGTCTGTCGTAGACATTTTTTTGGAAATAGAAATAGAAATAGAGGAGTCAGTATATACTCCAGAAAACAAAACTGATGAACGTCAAAGGTTATTAAGTGCTTAATATTAGGCCAAATGATCAATTTAGAATCATGCAAGGAAGGAGCTGTTTGAAGATGGGGAGTTGGTGAGACGAGTGCCAACACAGTTTGCTAGGGGCACCGGATAGCTCAGTGGGTTAAAGGGATGGGGAACTGAATTTCAAGTGACGTTCTATTGACTCATAGCACCAATTGATAGCATTCCGTGCCAAAAACACCATGCCTGGATGCAAGCGTAAGGAAATAATGCATTCCGAATATCGGGGTTAGCATTGCGCCTATGGGAGAATGGCTTCCATTACGAAGTATAGGAGGCAAACGTCAGCTGAGGGCTTGCCGTGATTGGCCCCATTCCCCTCGTGAAGCTATCGATTTTAGCCAATCAGAGCAGATCATCTTAAGGACATCTTTGTTGTTTACAAAACGAAAGCGCATGCGTGGTGCACTCTGGCTGACCTTTTTACTGATTCAGGATGAGAAACATGGTAGGTGTCCTAGAAAATCGCTTGTTAAAATAAGAAAAATAGCGGGGAAAAAAAATCATTTTTGGTGCATCAAATAACGACTCAAAGTCCATTATTAACCAGTTCTCCCTCCCTTTAAACCGCTGACTACAATCCAATGCCGACCGTGGGGGTCGAGGTCCCGGGTTCGAAACCCGATCAGGCCACGGGCGTTATGATTGTGAATTATAATTGTAATTCGTTATAATTGTAATTCTTCGGTGACTCTGCAGTGCTGCCCAACTGCGTAACAAGGCCGGGCGTTGTGTACTACTGTCTATGGTGGCATGCAGGATAAAGAACTCTTGGGATTTATCGATAAGAGTAGGGGGAAACCCCGGTCCCGGGCCTTCTGTTCTGGCGCCCGTATCATCCGATCGGACCCCATCACTCACTCACTCCAACATAGTTTGCTGCAAATCTCTGGTAACTCGGGACACCGAGCAGTTAAGACGTCGTGCAGATCTCGCTATAAAAGTGCGAGGACAAGGGACCGCTTACTTCCCTCCAAGGTGTGTGGACCAGATGGTGCGAAGCTATGCCAGCACACAAGGGAACTATTGTCATTTTCGTTTGTATCAGCGTGACCTTCGTGGTCTACTGGGCATTCGAGAAGCCGTTCAGCCCCAACAAATATGTGGTCGCGGAATCCCTCAACGACACAAATGTTCTTTCGCTGAGCGTCGAAGAAAGACTCGCGGCGCTTACTTCCATGATGACGTCATACCTCGACGAGATCGACTCCACGAGAAGGGAACTGTTGAAGGCTGAAAACAAGCAATTGGTGAAAACAGACATTCGATACAAGCATCGCAAGAGGCTCTTGGCTAGATCCGAGAACTTCTTTGAACAACTGGAGGCATTTCCATTCGTGCGTACCGTCTTCTTCAAATGGAATATTGCTGAAATGCGAAAGTACCTCTACCCAACGCAGTATCCATTCACCAGCAATGATTGCGAACTCATCAGCAAGTTCAACACGTCAAAGTGTTCCACTAACATCAACGGTTTGCTCAGAGGCAAAATACTCAATGACTCCTTCATAAGTCTTGGACTGCCGAGTAAATATACTCACGAGTCTGCTCGTAAAACGTGGACATTCCTCCATGCCATCCAAGACGCTGTCGTGTCTGAGAGGGGTGACGTCATTGCCGGTAATCTTACTTTGACCCCACAAAGATGTAAGTATATGACGATTGGGGACATACCAGGTCACAATCGCAAACTGAAGGTGTACGATGAAGTATTTGATGTCCATCAGTTTTGGGATCAAGAGTTTTATCACCTTCACTTTGAGAGCGTGCCTCGATTGGCGCCGTACGTTAAGTTTCTCAATGATAACCCGAGTGTGAAGATATTTTTGCGAACTGGAAACCCAATCACGAGCTTTCTTGGAATTGAAGATCTCGAAAAGCGTCGTTTGAGAGACGGGAGGTTCAGAGCCAGGGTCCTGTATAGTCCTGCTGGTTGTCCTTGCGGAAATCCTGGTCTACTCACAACTCAGCTCATGTCTCTATATGCTAAACGGGGCTTGGAAAACAACCCACAGAAGCGGAACAAGATCGTTCTGATCAAACGATCTCACAAACGCTTCTTCAGACAACACGAGGAGATAGCGGCCATGCTGGAAGCACAAGCTTCTGAGCATGACCTTGAACTGTTCGTCTTTCGCGATGACCCTGTGCCCAGCATCAATTTGACCAGGCGCAGGTTCAACGAGGCCATCATGATCATCGCTCCCCATGGCGCAGGGGAGTCCAACATGATCTACGCTCAACCGGGGACGGTCATCATTGAGGGAATGTGTTTTGAATCGAAAGTCAATATGGCCTACAAATTGACTGCTGAACTCCTGGGGATGCGATATTATGGGTTGTTGTTCAAGTACGGATGTTTTGATATCACGGCAAAACAAATCGAAATTCCAGTGAAACACTTGCTTCAGCATCTGAATCTTTTAACAACGACATAGATGCTACGTACTCGGGGTGGGGATCACAATTACCTCTCCATCTACCTGGACTACGAAGTCGCTAAGTGTTCTTGCAATGCTAGGTACCTTTTGGGCAGCCTACGAACAATGAGGTCGTTTGTGTGATACTCGCTGACCACTGGAGACGAAAGAGGTCGTTCCAGAGGCCAACACGCGCTTTTATTGGTGAACATGTAATACAATGTACTCATGCATAAAACATTTCTTTATGACAGTAAACGAGCAATGTGGAGCGGAATTAAAAATATATGTTTAATGAGGGAGCACAGGTGTGACAGGTTGAGAAATATCAATCAGGTCCCCGAACAAGAGGATTAGCAGAATTAAATTGTTTCGGTCCATGAGTAGTCGCAACATAGACACATGTCTTTGAGGTTGATAATAGCATTAATAATAATAATAATAATAATAATAATAATAATAATAATAATAATAATAATAATAATAATAATAATAATAATAATAATAATATAATAATATAATAATAATTAATAAATTTGCTTTCGAGATTTTAAATATTAATTTCGCATTTCTCTGTTACATTTCTTGATTTTTCCACGATGGTTCAATATTGCTTTGAGTGGCTTTTACCTGCTCCTAGTATGGGCTGATTCCTTTATAATTATATCGAATTTGAGCAGGTTAATTTCTCGATTTTTCCTGTGTGTAATTTCATTGGAGATTCAATTCAAAACTTTGACAAGTCATGGTAACCTTGAACTTAGGCCTTTGACCTACAAATTTCTCTGGAACTCTCAGAATCACAAGTCCCACCAACTTGTGAGAAGTAGAAACACTAACTTCATATTAGTTATCGGTAAGGCAATTAAATGCTTTAATTACCATAATTAAATTGATCTTAGAGCAACCTCATTACAAATTGCCATTTTGTACGTTGCATGTGCCAAATAAATAAAATAAATGAATGCAATTTTCAAGACTACAGTTAAATTTGCACAACGACCAAGATATCAGCATTTGAAGAAAGTCATAATTGCTATTTTGCAAGATTACGCAAGAACGGGGCATCTAAGAGCAGTAATATTTATGAGGTGTTTTTTTTTTACACATATCGACGCACTGAATCATTTAATGCCAGTTACAAGTCGCTAGCATAACTTGTTAATGAGCTAGTAGTGATCAATTTTAAACTTGTGAACTTGACCTTTAATTTTTGACCTTTGAACTTCCAGTGGTGATGCAAAATGGTTTGCCTCGTTGATCAGTGCAATTCACTCAATTACAATCATAAGCGAATTCGAAATATTCAGCACCAAACTTCACCATCGGGATACCGAAGTGACGAAATGAACTGTTATGCCTAAAATGTGTTTTGACGAAAAACATACTAATATTCTGAAATATCAAATTTCCTTTGAAGACTTGACAGCACACGGTTAGTTCAACGCATAAATTTGTGAAAATTAATTAAATTGATGAAAATCCTTAATTTATGCAACTATAAATGCAATAATTACTGCTATATGACCTTAACCTTGGTGCAACATCATTTAAACTCAGGATTTCGTAAGATGTCTATACTAGCAATAAACTATGTTAGTTTCAATGCCATAACCTGCAAAACAACCGAGATGTTTGCATTTAAAAAGTTTCAATTAGTATTATGCAAGATTACGCAAGAACGGTACACCTAAGAGCAATAATAACACCATGCATTATTGTACATATCAATACACTAAATCAATTGATATATGTTGCAAGACGCTAGCTCAATTAATTAATTAATGAGCTAGACGCGATCTAATTTTAAACTTCGAAAAATCGCTGTGACTTTGACCTTTGACCTACAAATTTCTATCAGACCCGCAGAATCACATGTACTACCAATGTGTGAGATTTGCTGACTTACACTTTGTATTGCATGTATCGCTCCTGGGCTTCTAGCATGCAAAACATAAACATTGTAGGAGTACGGTGCACAAATAGTCGGGTTTATACGTTCGTATTTTGGTTATCACGCAATTTCAGTGCTGTGGGTTTCTCATGATAATTATGTACAGTGTAAGTAGATATACTCGTACTCCCTAACCCCTATAATTCTAGCCTAAATTGCAGACGAAGAAAAAATAAATCACGAATTAATGTGTCTAGGGTGGTATTGGAGATTTCTGAGATTTAGTATGGCAAAAATAATGGTGTGGCATATATGCATTGAATTTGCAAGTCGAAAAAGACATTCCAAGAAATATATATCTGATGAAATAGATAAAGTTGAAAGGACCTTGTGTGCGTTTCTAGTTAATTCGCTAATCACATGGGTGCATCAAAGTTAGACACGGTGTATACGTATGGTCTCGTACGTATGTTTTTAATGCATTTGCATTGGATGTGAACGAAGCAGATTTTCATTTCATTTTTTCACTGAGGCTTGTCATGAGAAAGAAAAAAAAAATCCCCGAAACGCTGTGATAAAGCTCTGCGAAACCCCGGGTGATGCGGTACATATCCTTCACCGTCATCTCGCCAATAAAACATGATGAGACCCTGTGCAACGACAAATAGAAGTAATAGTGCAAGAATTAAAAACATCGTATCACGACTCAAGTTTGGAAAAGTAAAAGACAATCAAACGATCTTTGAAAACGGAAATAGTTGGCGAATCTCTAATAAAAGCAGGTAAAATATTCCATAGATGACAGATGCGATTAAAAAAAGATGCTTTAAAAGTCTCGGTTCTGACATTACGATTTTGTAAAAGGAGGCCGGTGTTCGATGAACAAAGAGTGCGTGTATTATTTAAAATGCTCACTTCATCAGTAAAATCAACAATAATACAACCTTTCAAGTATTTAAAAACAAACATCAGATCCGCCACTTCTCTACGATACGACAAAGGTAAAATATGTAAAGCCTGCAGACGATGACAATAGGACATTTCATCAGTAAAAATATTCAAGACATATTTGGTCATTGACCTCTGAGTGGACGCTATAAAATAAATATCTTTTTCTTTTTTTTAATGATTATACCACTTGTGCGTATGAATAAAGATTTATATAATAAAAAAGGTGACCAAACCTGTGAACAGTTCTCTAAAATAGGTCGAACAAGTGTAGTAAAAAGTCTTAGCTTTACATATTGAGGGGCACTATAACCAACGGTTCTCTTAATAATGCCAAAAACACGATTAGCTTTTTAAACAATACATTCAATGTGAGGGGTAAAAGACAGATTCTTATTAAAACAACAACAAGGTCTCTGAATTCACAGACTCTTTCTAAAACATTTCCATCGAGATGATAATTAAAAGAAACAGGAGAGTGTGACCTAGTAATGGTAAGAACTTTACATTTCGACGGATTAAAAGCCGTACCCCAATTCGTACTCCGTTTTAAAAGTTCATTTAAATCACTTATGTAACTAATGTGTTACACGAAACGAGCGATCATGAGCGATGCAATTAGGACCTATAATTGAGTCACAGAGGAAGAATAGTATTATATTTCCTCTTTGCCGACAGGACTGACAAATCCGGCGAGCTCAGGACTTGGACTGATTCCAGACAGCGATATTTGCTGAATGTGCAACAGGGGAGGAATGCTACCGATCAATATCTGCAGGGAAACTTTTGATATCAGCTCAGGTACGGAGGGCTCAAACCCCAATAAAAGACCTCAAATCCGGGTTACGAATATCCGGTGATCCGATAATTTCAGTGAAATAATGCTCACCCATACCTATAGCTATGGTCATCGCAGGCTTGTTGGAGAAGGAAAATGAACCCACGACATTGTCATGGTGGTTCGAACCACTTATATCCCGAGTATATTTATTCCAACTTATTATACAAACGAAAATTCGTGTGTATGCAATGAACACTCGGAGTGTGGTGTTGGCATAACCAAAGAGTTGCGTTTCTTTTGCACCTAAGTATTATGTAGAGGAAAACGAATGAAGGGGAGTGGACATAAGTGGGTCTCTTGCATCGCGGGCGATTTCTGAGAATCAAGAACGGTCAGCTCGATCGCCAGATGACGGTTGTTTGTCCTTCTTTTTTTGTGTTCCTTCTCGCATTTTTTTTTCCTCTAATTTTATTATTATTTATTTTGATAACAATTAAAGATTATTATACTTCGAATGATAAAATGGGGCACACGTGACCTCACGTGACCTCGCCTCCTATTTTCTTTTGTTCACGAAGTTTGTTGTTTTTTGGTTTTGGTTTTGGTTTTTTGTTTTTTTGCTGTGCCTCTCTTGTATTTCATTTTCACTCATTGTCAATAAAAATGCATTCATTCATTCATTCATTCATTCATTCATTCATTCATTCATTCAAAAATGACGGAAAATGCGGTTTGCACAGCCAAATTCAATTTAGGTAAGCACTTTAAAAAAGAAAACCTTTCTGATAATATTTAAAAAATGAATGATTCTGTATATATCTAAGATAAAGATTTTCACATTATATTTGTGATCATATTTGTGATGATTGCGTCCGAACTTTCTAAGCTGCCGTTCTCTGGAGTAATTCATAATTAATTCGGCATGTGATTGGCCGAAATGCTCCGCACTGTCAGAATTCCAGTTAGGTTCAGTCAAGCATCAATTAGCATCTCACACAGTTACACAAGTGCATTTTATATTTTATACCAATAAGTAAATTGATAAGTAAAGTTTATTGAATTTATTAAGTTTAGCGAAAAATAAATCTCCAGCAAAGAGTAAAACTAGAACGTAATAATTAATGGATAATTAATTCCAATTAAGAGCTAATTAAATCAAAGCACATTGTCACTGCAAAGTAATAACGGCAAAAGAGAACAATGCGTTAATCAATATATATATCAACATTTATTCATAATGAACAGAATAACCATTGTGAAAACCACCGATAACAAAAAAATAACAGGAATAGTCAACATTCAGTCATTCAGTGAACAATCATCTCCCAACTCTGCAACAATCGCTGCAACAATCGACGTGGTTGCAAAAAGAGTCTCTGACAGAGAAATACATTTTGAGAAAATAAGGAATGATATTGTGGAAGATTTTCCAATTATGTTCAACATGACAACCCAGTGAACTCTGGTTTTCTAGTGCATATTATTATGCAACAGCTGGCCATCATCTGGTTACCAGCATGACTCAAAATATTGGACACCCGTTCTGTGTAAATACTAATTGTGGTGATACAAGACTTTTGTTAAGCAAAAATAACAAAGATACACCAAATATTAAAGTCAATATTGTTTCACTGTGGCATGGGTAAAATAATAATAAATATTGTGGAGATCAAAATAAAAGATTTTTTTTTTTTTTTTAGAATATGAGAGGGAAAAAAATCACGATATTTATAATTTGAGGCTTTGTCAGGTAGTTGCCCCAAAATAAAAAAATTGACAATAGATAAAAATTGCACAGTAATTGGAAACTTAATACATGTGACAGCTTCATGCATAATAGGAGCACGATTTCGTAAACCATGATCAAAAATTCATAATTAAATAAATTAATAATGACCAGAATTATAAGACGGACAAACAGGTGCCATGAAGGAATAGATAACACAGGAGCCAACCTGCCACGATGAAAATGAATTGAGGATAGTTGAGAATGTATATCAAGGAAAAGGTCTGCCACGTACTCAGCCGATTAGGTGAACGCATTTTGCACCTCATGTCATATCAACAACAAGAATCTCAAGTCGATTGATACAATTATTTTGATGCACCGAGTATTCAAAGTGAACAATGCATGAATCTTAGTGCCCAATCAATGAACATGATTGATAATTAAGGCAAACAAATCGATCTTTTGAGCTATACCCGGTTAGTGAATCTTTGGACTTCTGAATACCGGAAATTGAAAATCTAAACAATTCCACCCAACATGACAGATAAAAACAGATAACAAAAACACAAACAGAAAATAGAATAGAACGAAAATATGATAAAAAAATCGGACTGCTTTGACAGGAGACAGCGATTTTGGAGCAAAATTACAATCGAGGCAAACAGTGAACTTGTGGCAAGAGATGAATACGATAATGATATGACTCTGGAAAGGAATGCGCAAGAAGAGTTTCGTATCTCAAATCATGAAGATCAGAATAAAATAACATTCAACATTCATACCCATATGAAAACTAATAACAATTTCTTCTTTTGCAAAATTCGTGTCAATGACGATGACCTACATCTCCGGATTGCGAATAAAAATGATGGTGAGAAGTGCGGCGATGATGGCCACGATGAGAATGGACGTCACGATGCACTTGATGTTCTCATCTCGCTCTGCGTGTACCTGTTGAACCCCCCACGACACCTGACGATCAAAGTTCCCCCGAAAGCCTGGTTCCTCCGTCTCGTTTGAATACATCATGATGGCGTTCTGAGCGTCCGTCTGAGAAGAAGGACCCACGCACGATGAAGTGCTGGGGCCTTCTTCTAAGTCTATGTTATCCACAAGGCTGATGTCCATGCCAGCAGTTTCGTCATTCAGTAAGAGGTATTCGCCTTTACGCAACGGCATGGAATCTCACAGCACAGCCATCTGATGCGAAAGAGACAAACATCCATGAAGAGTACTTAACGGAATAATCAGGAATTATTTTCTAAGCGGATTTCTCCTTCAACGACCTAGCTCACGCAATTTCCCTGATTTTTCCCTTATGACTTATAAACCTGGCTCAGTACGAGACATGCCAAGACCAGGAGAAATCAAGGAGGTCAAGTTGGCTGCAATTCTTACCTACAATTTTTCACAATGGTTATAACCTTAATGGTTTTCAAAATACAAAATACCAAACTGAAATTAATGGCTTTCAAGTTTGCCAAAAGCCTCACATATGAAGCGCCATAAATACTGAAATAACATCTAATGAACATGTCAAGCAGACGGGCAATAGTTTTCAACCAAAAGATGCAAATCAACCTGAAGTTGTTGTGAGGTATGTCAAATGATCTTATTTATGATGACGTGTAACATTTGTACCATGCTTCAGAATGGAAGGCAATGCAACAATTGCTCGGGATCAGGGTTATAAGTCTTATAATTATTCAATATGTGCTCAATCACTCTGAGTAGGCCAACTCACTACAACTCTGCATTTTCAATCGTCAAACTTCATACAAACCAGTTGCCTTAATATAACCATGGTGATCATCTGGGGACATGACACAGCCATTAAAATATAATGTTTATTATTTAGGGATGATGATAATTCCTTATTTTCACAATAACTTATTTAGTTATTTAGTTATTTTTAATAATTAAAAATAATTAATTGTTTCATCCGGACAGTAGGACGCGCATAGAACATTTCCCATTCATTCTTCCAGTGAACACGCTGAGCACATGTCCTAAAATCTCCTACTCATTCCGAGGCTTCAAATGAGTAAGTCACAATCTAAGGGCGTTCTATTCTACTCCTTATACCCTGGGGTACAGGGGGTATACCCCAGCCTGCTTGGATCCGCGTAGGATATGTATCTATTTGCAGAATCTGGGGGCTAAGCGAGCGCTCGTGCGTACAAGCAAACTCAAAGCAGGAGTGCATCCACAAGGTGGAACCTAGCTTCAAACCCTTTAATTTTATGCTCGTGTTTGTTTAAATACTGACAAAGGGGCCGGGCCCGATGCTAAGCTACTTCCTATATTTTATTTTAGGAGCACAGTTGTCATGTGTATCATGGTTCGCTCGCTACCCATTGGGAAACAACAGCTAGAGGGACATATTATAGGTAAAGCAATTGAAGGATTGAGGTATAATTACTTAATTAATATTGTCTCTTAATTATACAGCAATCTTTTAATCCTTAATGTGATACTCATAATTATTCATTTTATACTCATATAATACTACATAGGGATGATAGGCGGTGCCTGCTTAACTAAGCTAGTACTCAGCCTGAGTACAGTACAGTATAATATTCACATGATGCGCAGGTTTGTGCATCATGTGAACCTGCTTCCAAAAAGGAACCCATTGACACCAAATTTGCCCAAATAAGAGACATTGAGTGAATCAGCAGCACCTTTCGGTTGCGCTGACCAGTGACTCCGTCGTTTACCGTGATTGACACCTTCATCGGGAATGCGGAGCTACTTGTAAACTGGATTACTTATGTATTTTCTATCAATGGCTACCGAACATTCGCCCATCAAGCACCCATCCTTTGGAACCGATTACCTTCCAACCTACAGTACCAGCAATCGCTTGATGCTTTTAAAACCCAACTTAAGACTTACTATTTTAACATTGCATTTTCTAGTATTTAATGATTTTCCTTTTTACCTCTGTTTGTACAGCGCATTTGAATGTTCTTTGATATTGCTGAAAATGCGTTTTAAATGTAATAAATGAAATGAAAAATGAAATGAAATGAAGTAATATTATGACTATAAATAATAATGATCAAGTTTTATTCATTCATTGATTAAATTAATAATAGCAATTATTCAATGATAATCAATTAGTGATTACCATTAGTTTACCTTACTACCGACCGTTACCGTATAATTATAATAATATTAATTTTAATTACTAAATAATAAATTACTGCCAGTACAGTACTCAGTAGAGTACTGGCATGAATTGCCAATTGGGGTTAAAAATCGAAAAGCAACATACCTATCGCAATGAAAAGCTTAGAATATCGAGGAAAAGGGAGGAATTTCGTCGATCATGGTGGTTGACGAGGCAATTATTATGACCTCATGACATTTGACCTCATGACGCATTATAGATTGACGAGAGAAAACTGTTGACGATCGTTTGTTGATGGCGACCTAATTAGAACGAACACGGGTGAAAATATCGGAAATAATTTCACCGAAATTGAAATGCCCCCGGAGTGAATACGGTACCCAAGATAATTTTTGCCGGAGTGTACACGGTATGGAAATTGGGAAAACCCGGAATATACACGGTATCGGAAGGAATCAAAAACGGAGTTTTCGAGGTAACGGAAGTGAAGAAAGCCGCATATGGCCGGCACCAAAAATGTAAATAAATGGAGCAGAAACGGTACTAAGACAGAAACTAAACACCGTGTACACGGTACCGGATGTAAAAAGACCCGGATTGTACTCGGAATAGGAAGTTTATAAACCGGAGCAAATACGGTACTCATGCGAAACGAAGCCGGAGTGCGCACGGTACTAACGTAACCGGAAGAAACACGGTATTGGTGTCGACAACAAGAAAATGGAAGTTGGAACATTCGCAGGAAAATCATAACGCACTTAGGCGACAGAAAAGTCACTACCTCCACCCATAGACGACCATTTGTGACTCCACCTGATTTCGATAAGTTTTATCTTTCACAAACACTGCTCTATATTATATTTGTCTGAGCAAATAATTATAATTTAAACACTTTTTCGAAGCCTACGTTACTCGTCCGTAAACCGTCTGCTAAAGCAGTCTTGTAATACGTAAACTCTTTTTTTTAAGGAAAATTTTAAATTAAATTAAAAATTTTCCTTATGTTACTTTACGTGTTTTTTTTTTTTTTCTTGTTAAGGAAAATTTTAAATTAAAAATTTTCCTTATGTTACTTTACGTGTTTTTTAAGGAAAATTTTAAATTAAAAATTTTCCTTATGTTACTTTACGTGTTTTTTTTTGTTTTTTTTTTGTTGTTGTTGTAAGTCTGTGAACGATTTTTTATGCGCCGTTGCGCGGAGCTCCGTGAGGTATAATTCAGCAAATTTCACACATTGATAGTACATGTCATTCTGCGGGTCTGTCATTCTGCGAATTCGAAGGTTAAAGGTCAAAGGTCAAGGTCACAGCGATTTTTCAAAATCTCAAATTAGACCGCTTCTAGCTCACTCATTATTTAAAGGGATGGGGAACTAAATTTTAAGTGATGTTCTATTGACTCATAGCACCAATTGATAGCATTCCGTACCAATAACACCATGCCTGGATGCAAGCGTAAGGAAATAATGCATTTCGAATATCGGGGTTAGCATTGCGCCTATGGGAGAATGGCCTCCATTGCGAAGTATAGGAGGCAAACGTCAGCTGATGGCTTGGTTTGGCTGATGGCTGATTGGTCCCGTTCCTCTCGTGAAGCTATCGATTTCAGCCAATCAGAGCAGATCATCTTTGCCATAAAAGGACATCTTTGTTGTTTACGAAGCGAAAGCGCATGCGTGGTGCACTCTGGCTGACCTTTTTACTGTTTCAGGATGAGAAACGTGGTAGGTGTCCTAGAAAATCGCCTGTTAAACTAAGAAAAATAGCGAAAAATATTTTTTTTCGCCCCTGACTGGTGGCAAAATGATTATTCTATCTATTTCCGAAAAGAAAATAAAAAAATATCCAGGTGTTTAGTCGCAGGACACGCTGATATGACGAGGCCCATTGTAAAAGATGGGGAACTCGGTGTTTCATCAGAGCTCATGACGTCACGCCTAATTAGCAATATGTCTCCCGCGAAATCGTTAGCGATAATATTCCTTGTGTGGGCGAGGCATAGGAATCATTTTTGGTGCATCAAATAACGACTCAAAGTCCATTTTCAACCAGTTCTCCCTCCCTTTAAGCTAGGATCTTGCAACATACATCAATCGATCCAGCGCGTTAAAGGGATGGGGAACTAAATTTTAAGTGATGTTCTATTGACTCATAGCACCAATTGATAGCATTCCGTGCCAAGAACACCCTGCCTGGATGCAAGCGTAAGGAAATAATGCATTCCGAATATCGGGGTTAGCATTGCGCCTATGGGAGAATGGCTTCCATTGCGAAGTATAGGAGGCAAACGTCAGCTGATGGCTTGGTTTGGCTGATGGCTGATTGGTTCCGTTTCCCTCGTGAAGCTATCGATTTCAGCCAATCAGAGCAGAGCATCTTCGCCATAAAAGGACATCTTTGTTGTTTACAAAACGAAAGCGCATGCGTGGTGCACTCTGGCTGACCTTTTTACTGTTTCAGGATGAGAAACGTGGTAGGTGTCCAAGAAAATCGCTTGTTAAAATAAGAAAAATAGCGAAAAATATTTTTTGTTTGCGCCTGACTGGTGGCAAAATAATTATTCTATCTATTTCCGAAAAGAAAATAAAAAAATATCAAGGAGTTTAGTCGCAGGACACGGTGATATGACGAGGCCCATTGTAAAAGATGTGGAACTCGGTGTTTCATCACAGCGACTGACGTCACGCCTAATTAGCATTATATCTCCCGCGAAATCGTTAGCGATGACATTCATTGTGTGGGCCAGGCATAAGAATCATCTTTGGTGCATCAAATAACGACTCAAAGTCCATTTTCAACCAGTTCTCCCTCCCTTTAATATGTACAACAATGCATTGCGCTGTTACTGCTCTCAGATGCACCGTTCTTGCGTAATCTGGCATAATAATAATTACGACTTTTTTAAATGCAAATATCTTGGTTGTTAAGCGGGTTGTGGCATTGAAATTTGCAGAGTATATTGCTAGTATAGTCTTCTTATGTAATTATAAGTTTAATTGAGGTTGCATAAAGGTCAAGGTCATTGTGGTAATTAAAGCATTTAATTGCATAAATTGATGATTATTTCTAATTTTGTAAATTTTGTAACTTTTCTGAGTTGCATACAACGTGTGTTGTCGAGTCTTGGAAAAAAATGTGATTATTCAGAATATTTGTGTGTTTTCCGTCGGAACACAAATTATTAGGCAACACTCAGCCGCTATTTTCATTGCTTCGATGTTCCGTTGAACAAAGTTTGGTACTAAATATTTTGAATTCGCTCATGTCTGTCAATTAGTAAGTTGCATTTATTAATGGAGCAAGTTATGTCGGATTAACACTGAAAGTTTGAAAGGTCAAAGGTTAAAGGTCAGGGTCGCAGTGATTTTTCAAAGTTGAAAACTCGATCGCCAATAACTCATCGAATAGTAATGCTAGCGACTTGTAACTGACATCAAATGATTTAGTGCATCAATATGTAAAATAAAGCTCAGAAGTATTTCTGCTCCTAGATGCACCGTTCTTGCGTAATCTTGCATAATAGCAATTATGACTTTTTCAAATGCCGATATCTCTATGGTTATGTAAGTTGTGGACTTGAAATTTGCAGAGTATATGCCACGCCTACAACTCTTACGAAATCCTGATTTTAAATGAAGTTCCTTGAAGTTCAAGATCATTGTGGTCAAAAAAGCATTTAATTGCAAAATTGATTATTATTTTGTATTTGTTTGATCATTAAACTTTTATTGCCATTAAATTTGG
>KB305828.1:147401-160031 GCA_000328365.1 Capitella teleta | reverse complement strand
ATTCGTTTGATCATTAAACTTTTGTTGTCATCAAATTTGGCCAATTATGACGTTCTTTAATTGACTGTCTGGTGGTATACTGCAATGATAATTGGCTTAGCTTATTTCAATATGAGTCCACGGCACACAGCAAGTCTACTGGGCTGAGCCCAGCTGACCTCTGCAAAAGCCATAAATATGTCAACTTCTGTCAACATGCAGATTGAGTTTGAACATGTGCCGTATTGGACTGTTCTGCACAGCCTGTATGCTGTAATATTAACAACCCTTGTAATTGTTGAATTGCATTGGTTTTCATCATACGTTAAATGATAATGTAAAGTCATTTCAGGGGGAAATACATATCTATATAGCTCATTGGTTGCGCAATTCTGCTGTAAATCATAAATTGAAGCATATAATATAGTTTGGTATCATGAACTATTATTACTGCAAATACGTTGTTTCCTTGATCAAAGTTCATCATTAGCTTAATTATTAAAAATTTTCCTTGGTCACATCTCTGATTGATTCTTGTTTTTTTTTTTTTTTTTTGTAAGTCCGTGAACGATTTTTTATGCGCCGTTGCGCAGAACTCCGTGAAGTATAATTCAACTAATTTCACACATTGATAGTACATGTCATTTTGCGGGTCTGATTCAAATTTGAAGGTTAAAGGTCAAAGGTCAAGGTTACAGCGATTTTTCAAAGTCTCAAATTGTATCGGTTCTAGCTCACTCATTAATTGAGCTGGGGTCTTGCAACATACATCAATCGATCCAGCGCGTTAATATGTACAACAATGCATGGCGCTGTTACTGCTCTCAGATGCACCGTTCTTGCGTAATCTGGCATAATAGTAATTACGACTTTTTTAAATGCAAATATCTTGGTTGTTAGGCGGGTTGTGGCATTGAAATTTGCAGAGTATATTGCTAGCATAGCCATCTTATGTAATTATAAGTTTAATTTAGGTTGCATAAAGGTCAAGGTCATTGTGGTAATTAAAGCATTTAATTGCATAAATTGACGATTGTTTCGAATTTCGTAAATTTTGTAACTTTTCTGAGTTGCATACTACGTGTTCTGTCGAGTTTTAGAAGGAAATGTGATAATTCAGAATATTTGTGTGTTTTCGGTCGGAATACATATTAGGCAACACTTAGCCAATTTCATTGCTTCGGTATTCTGTTGAACAAAGTTTGGTACTGAATATTTTGAATTTGCTCATGTCTGTCAATTAGTAAGTTGTATTTATTAATGAAGCAAGTTATTTCGGATTAACACTGAAAGTTTGAAGGTCAAAGGTTATAGGTCAAGGTCGCAGTGATTTTTCAAAGTTGAAAACTCGATCGCCAATAACTCATTGACTAGTAATGCTATTGACTTGTAACTGGCATCAAATGATTCAGTGCATCAATATGTAACATAAAGCTCGGAAGTATTTCTGCTCCTAGATGCACCGTTCTTGCGTAATCTTGCATAATAGCAATTAGGACTTTTTCAAATGTCGATATCTCTTTGGTTATGTAAGTTGTGGACTTGAAATTCGCAGAGTATATGCCACGCATACACCTCTTACGAAATCCTGATTTTAAATTAAGTTGCTTGAAGTTCAAGGTCATTGTGGTCATTAAAGCATTTCATTGCAAATTTTTTTTTTTTTTTTTTTTTGTAAATTCGTTTGATTATTAAACTTTTATTGTCATCAAATTTGACCAATTATGACGTTCTTTAATTGACTATCTGGTGGTATACTGCAATAATAATTGGCTTAGCTTATTTCAATATAAGTCCACGGCACATAGCAAGTCTACTGGGCTGAGCCCAGCTGACCTCTGATAAAGCCATAAATATGTCAACTTCTGTCAACATGCAGATTGAGTTTGAACATGTGCCGCATTGGACTGTTCTGCACAGCCTGTATGCTGTAATATTAACAATCCTTGTAATTGTTGGATTGCATTGGTTTTCATCATACGATAAATGATAATGTAAAGTCATTTCAGGGGGAAATGCATATCTATATAGCTCAATGGTTGCGCAATTCAGCTGTAAATCATTAATTGAAACATATACTATAGTTTGGCATCATGAAGTAATATTACTGCAAATACGTTAATGTCTCCTTGGTCAATGTTCATCATAAGCTTAATTATTAAAAAATTTCCTTGGTCACATCTCTGATTGATTCTTGTTTCTTTTCTTTTTTTCTTTTTTTTTTTTTTTACAATTGGACCAGGTAGGCCTACATGTAAAACCCCTTTTTTTTTAACAGGCGAAATTGTTTGTCGAGGAAGAGGCGTCCGTGGATAAAATAATTCAACTACCATGGACGGATCATGGACCTGCGTGCATGATGTCCAACTCAACTGTACATGTGGCACGTCCTCCTCGTCGATCTGCTTTGGTGATGTTCTGTGGAGCATTTCCGTGAATATTTTCATGGAATTCCGGGCAACTCTGAACTTCCTCTCTTGCCCGTGCTGCTGTTGGTCCCGTCTCGTCCTTTCCGTTTTGGTTTATCAGAACATTGCACTTTCGCTGTCGTCTCAATTCCTAACTGAATCCTCCTTCACGTTCTACATATAAGGTTCAATACTATTCACTACGTGTATTACAATTGATTATTATTATAATCATCGCCATCATCATAATAATTATAGGCTATATATAGTCTTTGAATTTTACAGTTTTGTGATGTCTGCCAGGGGCTGGTGTACGTAATGTTTTATCCTAGCGGTCTTATATTCATAGTATTCGAGTCTTATCTCACTTGTAGTCTTATCTCCTTACGTAATAATTGGTACTTCCTCTTCATTTATTCTTTGGCTCGGATACTGTTCGGTCTCATTTTTGCTAGCTAGGCCTCCTGCATAGCTGGGTGAAACATAGGACCAGATCTTCTTATCTATGTATCCTGCATTCTTCAAGAGACATTCACAATGGCGCATATGTCGCCTGCCAACCCTGGCTTGGTATGCACTTTGGAAGTACTGCAGAGATTATGTAATGTAAAAGTGCTTATGATGGAGAGCAGCAGGTGTAAGATTCAGATGCTTATTATAAAGGTGTGATATCACCTGCTTAGCACCCTTTGCTCAGCTCACGGACTTCTCACCGATCATACATCTGTGATTCTGATTTATGAATTCAAAAGTGTATGTGGCTGTTGTTAAACAGTCAATTCTCCAATCCGTCAACTCTCAAAGTGTAAAAGATTGAATAGTGCACGTACTCATTCATGTCTTCCGATAAAACTACAAGACTTGCATTGTTGTTCGTTCGTCTTTATTACGTCTTCTTCCTGAAATTTCCAAGAAGACCTCGACTGTTTGGCCTTCAGGGAAGGACGTCATTTTCTGCTGACTCAGTAGGACAGTTCTCTTCTTCTTCGCCGTTCAGACAATCCCATGTGTTGTCGCACACTTGATATGGAGCTAGGTATACTCCGTCGCTACCAGGGCACAGGAAACAGTCTGAAATAGGCACGTACGGCATAGGGCTTCAACTTGCAGTTGGTCATGATTTACCTGTGTCCAGATTTGGGCAGAGTTCTGGTGCTTCGTCCGATTTGTCGTTACAATTTGCAACGCAGTCGCATGTTTGGGAGACCCAAATTTGCTTCCCGTCAGATTCGCAGTGGAAATATTGCCCGGCTGAAAATATAATCAATTATTAAACGGAAATCTCAATGAAAAATTAATACATGACAAAAATTGAATGAGATAAAAACAAAACATGGTCATTGGTCATCTTTTTTTTTTTTTTTTTTTTTTTTTTTTTTGCATTGATCAACATCCGCTCTCTCAACTCTTAATATCAACGATGATACAAAATGCGTATACAAGGAATTTCGATCTTCTGTTAGGATACGTGTTTTTTGTTTGTTTGTTTTTTTTTTCGTTTGTTTGTTTTTTTTTTCTTTTTTTCCCCAAATTCTATGTTAGCCCTTTTTATTCACTCAAACCTAATTAATTTGTATGTCATCATACGAACGAATGCCAGTACGCCGATGGTGTTAATAATTTATCACCAGGGTGTGTTAATGAGATCTTAAATCATATTGATAACAGATCTCAAATCAAGCAAACTTATACAGGTGTCAATATCGCGAAGACACTCGATTATTTAAAAACAAATGAATAATCAGATGTGACAATTGAAATGGACACTCACCGATGACGCCGACGGAGACGAGCAGAATGATGACCGATGTCTTGTACATGTTTCTGGCTTCAGATGAATCAACGGTTTGTTCACCTCTTGACAGAAACCCTTTATATAACACCTGCGTCAGAAGCAATGATTAACGGCTTCAATCTCATTGAAAACTCGCTGAAACCAAATACCAATTATGCATTCAGAAATTCATCATTTCCCCCAGGCACACATTCTACTAATACTGTCCTTCCTGTAAGATTAAAATTATTCGATGAATTTGTGATTGATTTGTTATTTTTTCATTGGATGCTTTATTATCGATGTAAATTTTATGCGGATACATTATTCTGAGGTCAGACCAGCAGCCGGTTTTATGAATAAACATCTTTAGTTTACCATGAAAAAATGATATTTCAAACTAAGTTTTCACCTTGGTTTAATCATCAATCAGGACATCGATGGACACGGGGGTCTGCATACCTGATTGAGTCATCATTCACACCTTTCAGGTGGGCGAAGATGCGCAACTGTGACATTTAGATAACATTTGATATTTCGCACTTTTGTATAACGCACACTCCTGTGTTAAAACAACATCTGAAGTTGTTTTTCTTTTTTCTCTCCAGACCCTCACCTTTTGCCTTTGCACCATCGATCGAGTACATATTGTTAAAAAAAAATGATAGCGGCCACGTGTTCTCCTTGTTGTGCAATATCTACATTGTATATGCATGTTTCACTTAGCAATAATAAATAGCTAATAATTGAGAGTAAATTAGTTCACGGTACGAAGGTGTGTTTACTTCTGGTCAGCCCATTTGAATATATGCACGACAATATATTAAACGGTGTCCACGTGTCATTTATCATGTAATACAAAGGAAACGAGCTGAAAATATGCTTCAATTTCACATTGATATATAGATTATGAGCGACTTGATTCGAGGAACTGTTAAATATGTCTCAAAAATCAACATACAATTGGTTGGATTATCATGTGTGTGATATACTGCTAGATATTATTGAGACATTAGGATAATATTGCGCATACTATGAAGTGGGATACAAGTTCAATTAACTGCACAGTTCAATCTGTTCAGATTGGATATCAGATGCATAATGACAGCACAATCCTATTAATTGTGCCATACCTTATTTCTGTGATACAAAGAGTTTGTTAGAAGACGATGGTTGATTGTGGAATTCGATCATTAATGTTGTAAATTTCCTTCTCGTTTACAATGACCTTTTTGCTATAAATCTGTTGAAATACTTCTTTCTTAATTATAGATGTGCATCAATTTTTCATTGAGCGAAAGAAAAATTCATATATATTATGTTTTATTATTGTTATTAATTGTATTTTGGGATTGCTAGCTGTCTTAAAAACAGGATTCCGCGGGAGAACGAAGCAGAAAGTATCAAATTAACGCGATAGCTTGGAAAACTAGTAGTCTAATTCACTAACTTCGCCCATACATTCACTAAATTCGTCCAGCTAATAAACGAAATAAACGGATTTCCTGGAATCATGTCCATGAAATACGCACATTGCTCAGCTCCCATACACGATTGAAATGGTGAACCAAAATAATAGACAAAACAAGTTGTAACTTACATGTACATGTACATATTTTTAATTAAGACACCCTCCCCCCAATGGTATTCGAGAAATGTTTCTCCGACCCTGAAGCGCATGCTGCAACATTATGAGTTTCATGACCTGTGGGCAAAGGTAGAGGCCCTAGAATCTTTGCTATTAATTAACCCTGCACTGATTAGACCACAATGCAACGCGCGTGTATAAATTGCTCTGCGTAAATTAATCATTGCATGCACACACCGGAAGAGCAAGATAAAGATATCTAAAAATAAATTTTCAGCGGATTACCTAATTATTATTTGCAAATAATTTTGATTGACTATTAGGGAGCTGTAATGCAATTGAACAAATTCAGTGAACACATTGTTATATCAATTCGATTTAATTCACTAGAGCTCACTCTGTTTGCCATTCGATCTTCTTGCTTCAACCCCCGCACAATAGGATTGGTCTGGTTCAAGGGTTGATTGATGTTGTGTTCTTTATGGGTAATTAATATACCTGTAATTATATGACCACAAATTTCATCCTGCATTCTGCGTTGTTGAAAGGCTAAATTTTATTGAAACAATCCCTGGAGGGGAGACTGGCATTCACGTCGGTTGAACCCGCATCATATGCTAATTGATTTGTGCAACAGCTGATTAGAGTACGCTCCCTGGTTTCAACTTGCTTTCGTTTTTGGCCCTTTTTTCTTTACTTTTCTAAGATCCAGCGTGTCTCAGAATTGGTTGAGTATTTTCTGTGGCAGCTGCATCATCGCCAAACGCCGCTAACTCAAGATATGGTCAAAAGAACCGACGCCAGGCGAGCGAGGGTGTTGTTATTTTATTTGTTTATTTGTTTATTTATTTACTTATTTTTTTTAGAATCCCGACACAGAGCTAATACCGGGCTTTCTAATATGTGACCGACGTGAGCGTGCGTGATGGGGTTTTACGGCTCCACCCAAACCAATCGGATGATACGGGCGCCAGAACAGAAGGCCTAGGACCGGGGTTTCCCGCTACTCTTATCGATAAATTCCAAGGGTTCTTTATCCTGCATAGACAGTAGTACACAGCGCCCGGCCTTGTTACGCAGTCGGGCAGCACTGCAGAGTCACCGAAGAATTACAATTATAACGGATTACAATTATAATTCACAGTCATAACGCCCGTGGCCTGATCGGGTCTCAAACCTGGGACCTCGACCCCACGGTCGGCATAGGATTGCAGTCAGCCGGTTTAGCCTACTGAGCTATTCGGGGCCTCTCTAAGGCGACCGACTGTAGGTAGGGACGCACGTTTGCAATCTCAACAGTGTTCGTAAAATCACGAAATAAAAGTGCCCCAAGCGTGTTGGTTCCGGTAACCAGCTCTTCAGGCAGTCGACTTCATTCAATGTCGGATTATCACCGCTAAATACAACAGCAAAATATCGTATCACAGAAGACTGACATTTACATCAAACGGTTGACAAACAACAATTATTCAACCGAAACATTTATTACATTTGATTAGGATGTTAATTTTCATCTTTTAATGCGTATTTCAACGAAAACACTGGATCTCGATATCCGAAGCAAGTCGGCAAATGGAACAACAGGTGACTTCAGCGCAATTCCGCTTCATGCACTTTAACACGGCGCATATGACCTAATTGTCCGCTAGACCAGAATGCATCGCGCCCGGCATATGTGGAGAAGTCTATGGATGTCTGGCTTTGCAATGAGTAAAAAATACCGGGTGATTAACTGTTTACATTGTATGTGTCACCAGCCTGGATAATTTTGCCAATATTAATTAACCATCCTAGACTTTGCCTCGCGAGTTACAAATGTCAAACCATCTCAAAGCCATCTTAGAAATAATTATATGTTTTTTCATTACATCACACACCTTATATTTGTCTCCTGTGATGCCCAAATTTTGCAGCAGAGTGTTAGTCTTGGCTTCTGTTGCGTTGTGTTGGATATAGAAAGGTAGTAGATTGGTTCTTAACGAGAAAAGAAGTCTCTATCCTAAGACAACAACAACGGCATTTTTATGTGACAAAAAAAAAATCAAGAAAGAAAACAATGACATTTCTTTATTAAAAAACTTAATCAGGGTATTAACATTAACATTAACATTATTAACATTAACATGCACATTAACCAGGTAATCATATTATACTCGTATATGTACGGCTTAAAAAATCATACGAGTATTATTAATTAGCAAAACGATATAATTACTAAACTACATTGTAATCCACCATAAGAAGTATGAACCTTGCGAAATAAAGTATGTGAACAGTATGTGAACAGTATGTGAACAGTATGTGAACAGTGCTGTAAAGCGAGTCACATTTGTTTGTTACGTTGTTAATTTATTGTTGTGAAATAACTGTTGTTGAACAATTATAAGCTTTGTTTTAAGTTTGTTTTGTCTTTTCATTTCAAGTACATTTGTATTTAATTGAGACTTTTCTTCGATAACTCAGTTATTTATTCGTTTATTCATTCATTCATTTATTTATTATTAATAATACAAAATGAATATGTCATGATATCTCTAGTGCATCACTTATTGACTCGTACAATCACTTCACGGTCCCAACAACCGGTAATGCACGTCTCAATCTCGGAACTGAGTATCGATTACAAACGCCAGGTCATCAGTTTCATTGATAGATGACATTGCTTACCAAATTACCAGGTATTCCATAAGCACTTAACCGCTTCTGTGTTGGTTTTTTTTTTTTTTTTTTTTTTTTTTTTTCCCGTAAGTAATCGTTCGATGAATTTACAATAATTGCAAATGGCTCCACTTTTAAATTTACGGCAATCGGTTATGGCGCTCGAATCTTTGTGTCACGATGTGTTATTATTCTTCAGCAATGCAATTTACTCGGCAATTCTCGATAAATTGGTCCTGCGCCGATTTCAATCAAACTTGACACGCGTTGTGAATGATTTATCGACACAATGGAGAAAAAAAATCAATGATATAATTATATACGATATTAGTGTGTCATATAGTTTAAAATTATATTTGGTCCAAGCCATTGTTTCACACCAAGTTCCACAATTAAGATGTAACCGAGAATCATCACGAATCCTGATCATTTTAGTTCGGATAGAATTCCACACCAAACTTATAATTATACTGAACAGCAAAGGAAACACAACGCAGCCAAAATTATTTTTTTTTTTTTTTTTTTTTTTTTAACGTGGAGGGTTGCCGAGGCTGAATCTGGCTGCTTCGAGATACGTGTCAATTTCATTCTTCTGTAGAGCAGCGGAAAAACTATCCATTATTATCCACGAAAGCCAGTGCTGGTGCTACTACCGTCACCTCGAGGTTCTTCAGTCTTCTTTTCACAATTTTAAACTCTAAAGAGAACCTCTATTTTTTTTCTGACAATATACCACAACGGTATAATTGATTACTCTTTGCTAATTATTAATATATACGTCTGTTTGTTCTTTGTTCTTTTTCCTGTTCATATTATTTCCTTTTCGTATTTTTATTGGACATGTGCCACGAGAATAAATGATGATGAAGTTTATAATTATTATGGAAAGCAAAAATTAATAAAAGTACATCAATCAAATTATTCTACTTAATTGCATCTCTACTTCATTTATTACATACTCATTTATTATCATAATTTAAAATTGCTAGTATGTTACAATCTTCTAACTTCTAAGTTCATTTACTATAAAATTCAAATGTGGTATTCTACATGATTGCAATAACAAGTGATACACATGATGGTATTATACTATTATTTTATCAAAGGATTCCCCTTAACCAGTGGCATGAAAATTTACTTGGTTTATACTTGTTTGTAATAAATGCATTAAAAAGCGTTGCAAGGGAATTATTTGAGCAGATTCATGGAATTGTTATTTTCGTATTCTTCTGTGCTGCGATTGTATTCATGCTCCGAATTAGGGCACACGTGGTCACGTGGCATCATTGATGCTTTCTAACAAAGAGTCCATGCAGTCAGTGCTTGTATTCGATCCTCTCTCACCAATCCGACCAGCACCGACATCATAACGGCATCATAATGGCATCATAATGGCATCATAACGGCATCATAACGGAATAATAATGGCATTATAGTGGCATCATAACGGTATCATAACGGCATCAAAGGGCGTAGTTTAGGGCGTCAACGAGTGGTGAGAAGCCGTCAGAACGCCACGGGAAACCATTGCTGTATCACTCTCGATCGCGACGTCATTCTTGGTTTCAAAGCCATTCAGGACACGAATTTGAATGCTCTCTGCACCAACCGCCAAATGTATTAAATCTGAGAATGCATTATATATACCACTTTTTATTACCAGATTACCAGGCAAAATTGAACCAGTTTTGAACTCTGCTGGACAAAACATAGCATGCGTGTCTCTTTCTACTTACTGTAGAACACCGAATTTTCGCGCCGGATCTAATCTTCGCGTTATTCGCGTTTGTGCCAGATCGCGAAAAATGGATTCCGCGAATTATTCTGGTACCACTTCTTCCAGTTGTACTCCAGGCACCATCGCGAAAAGTAAATCCCGCGAAACTGTTGCCTAGACCAGAAATTGCGAAAATTGAACCCCGTGAAAATAAAGCGTTCTACAGTAACATACTGACAATCCATGCAGATGACACATTTAAGGCCTGTGTTAGCAAAATAGACCAAATTGGCCAAAAGGGAAGCAGTTCTATTTATAGCAATCGAGGCACCGAGTATGACTTTGGGGGCCAATTCCGAGCTAATTGCGCGCCGAATTAATGTCTGAGGCGATAGCAACACGTGCTTCGCAAAAGAGCGAGAGGCTGAAGGACTCATTGATTGATCGATTCTATTACTGGCTGCAACGTTCGATAAATATTCCTTGCTTTCCCTGTCATAAAATACTAGAAAAAAAGGGTATCCAATGCTACGAAAATTATCCAATCGTTTCTCCGTGAAGTGAATGATTATTCACGCAAGCATTTTGGCGCCAATTTGCCTCACGGAAGTCACCGAGCATTTCCGGAACCTACCGATCATTTACAGTTGGGTTGAATCGATATGGAATGCCAAAAATGATATCTGTCGTGAAAGTGTGGCACAGAGCGTGCCGTACGGTGGTTTTGAGGCTCCCCTTCGACTGTGATGAAACCGGGGAATGGGATTTTCATGTCGGACGCGGAACGGGTATCAATTATGCAAAGATGCTTAGAGGTGGGATGCGATTTCGTGCTGCAGCTGGGTGGACAAAAAATCACACCTCTATTTTTTATTTGCCATTTCCAAAATACCCCAGATCTAGATTTCTTTGCCTCGCTAACGAAATGCGTCTATTTCCATCTGCCCCGAGGCAGATGGTAGCGCGCATGCGCCAACCCGATTGGACAAAGAGCCCTTTAGTGAAGGCCGCAGGGACGAGCTCTGCATTCAACCATAGATAGTTACGCACATCGTGGCCTTGAAACTCTTCCTTAAGCAATTACCGACATGAATGACGTAATTGACTCAATGTACATTTGGCGTGGTGACTTTTGATTGTCACGTGGCCTCACCAGGGCACCACTGTTGCGTCAGCGGAAGAGAATCCTGGACCTGCATGAGTCACCCGTCTCTCAATTGCTCCAATCGAGGTGCTTAAAGGGGTCCTTGACCTACCAAAATAGTCATGCAAAAGTATGTCTGAATAAGCGACCTCAGCAAGCACATCGGGTCGATCAGGGAACTGGGTGATGTCAGTACTAAGAAGTATGAAATACTTCCCGGAAAGAGTTACTAAAAACTTGCATGTAACATATCTCACATTCTCCTTGAAGCCAACTAAATATTTGCTTTTGATGCATTTGTGTTGCGAACAACTTTATGGGTGTCTCGCAAAAAGCTAATATCACATTGTGTGATTCGATAAAACCACGCAGCCTCCAAGTGGGTCGTCTGGTTGTCTCGATTGCGCGACTTCCGAATGCAACTTGGAGTAAAGTTTCGATAACAGCAAATCCCAGTTTTATTGCTCGGATGTATGCAAGGCTTTTGATTGAATACTAGTATTAAAGCACGAACACATTCAGTTCTTTGGGATACGCCTAGCACCCACCCCTGGCACCAACCCCTGGCACCAACCCCTGGCACCAACCCCTGGCACCCACCCCTGGCACCAACCCCTGAAACACACGAAAAAGTACGGTATACGAGCAACTGACTCACTTCTAATTTTCCCTGAAATAAATACAAGGGCTCTTTGATCAAAATCCTACTCTGTGCAGTTTGAATGAACCAGTTATATATAAAAAATAAAATGCACACAAAGATGTTGATTGCAAACTGCGGGCAGTCCATGCGCGTTTTCACATAGAAAAGACGGCTACTCGCCCTTAAAATCATCCAAACCAAAACAACAAATTTACCCATGTTCTTTAATCGGTGATTACATTCAATTATCGCTCAGTTTTTTACGTGACGTCATACTCAAAAATCGATGACGCAGGCCAAACAGACGCGGCTAGTGGCTGCTCTTGGAGCAAATCAATGGCATGCTGCCGCAGCAGGCAGTCAGCTGAAACACTCTTATTTGGAGCCAAAAATGCCGAGCGGTGACGAGCACACGCCTCAAAAGCGACGGGGTTCGGCGCTGCTGAAACCATTCGCGGCGATTGCCAGCCCTGGCATGTATCTCGTATACAAGTACACTCAGTACAAGCGCCAGCAACAGGAATCCTCCAGACGCAAGGTTACCGAGAAGGAGTTGCAGCATTTGAATGGCAAAATCGTGAGTGCGAATTCTGTCCACTCTTGTTGTAATTGTTGGTGCTGTTATTTTTTTGCTTGCTGCGTGTTGTGCTAAAGTTCTTCTCGCTTCCGAGTTTGGTACCTTCGTGTAGGTTTTGATTTTCTTTTTCCTCGTGATCTCT